>KI628543.1:0-182658 GCA_000503235.1 Sclerotinia borealis F-4128
GATTTATAATCTGATTTATAATCTGATTAATAATCTGAGGAATAGTCTAATTAATAATCTAAAAAACAATCTGAAAAATAGTTTATATTATCTACTAGTATATAATATTATTAGAATAAAAGATAATTATATAGAAAAAGTATAAATAAGACTTTTAGATACTTTAAATTTAAGAGAATAACTTTTATTAATATTAGAGAATATGATTATAATATAAATGAAGATCTAGAGATCATCTTGATAGCTTTCATAGTTTCTATCCGAGTCTAGAAATAAAGAACTAGCTAAAATCTTCCGTTCGTCAAATTCTCGTTTTCAATATCTCTCTCTGTCTTCTTCCGGTCGTTCTCTCTTATTCCGCTACTTTTCATTCCTATCCTCGCCTTTCCCTTCTTTTCGTCCCGCTCCGTTTTCTCCTCTATCCCTCTCCACAAACATTATATCCACAATGCTCATACCCCACGACTCCAACTCCAACTCCAAACCATTTATCCCGAACCGAGAGTAGTAAAGACTCGAAGCGAGAACATCAACATGAATCTCAACACCGTGACAGAAACATATACACTTGATTGATGATTGATATCCAATCTACAAATGAAATAATCCACAAAACCATCTTCAATTCCTTATATATAGTCTACTAATCCACCAACGAATTAGTTTATAATTATACAAAGGCTTCACTGATAACTGCTAACTGCGCAGTTTTCAAAAATAAAATACTGGTATACTCATATAAATTCCCCGTCACGGTCACGGTCACGTATAGTGATCTTGATTTTCCCTCCTTTCCTCTTCCTTTCCTCTCCTATCCTGTTCCTCACCTTTGAAAGATGGCACTCCTTCCTATTCTTAAAACTAGGATGGAAGAGAAGGGGAAGGTATTTTTTGGGGGTGAGGGGTATCCATAGGAATCATATGATTAACTATCACATAATCAACACCAAGCCAGCCCTCTAACCCTCTCCTCCAAACTATTAGAATAATCTTTCAATCATTTCAACCTTTCCTCTCTATTCCTAACCTCATTTTCAACTATTCCTCTGCACTCCTTTCCTATCCTGAAAAGAATTTATCCACTCCTTCCTCTTCCTACTCCTAGCCTCAAGCGCCAACGAACCTATCCCTTCCCTTCCTGCAAGGCAGGATAGGAGGAAGGGGAGATCAAGATTGCTGGTCACGTTGACTTGAGGATATATATATTAAATGGCAGAAATGATGTTATATCACATTACGAGTATATTCGACTTCAATACGAACTATATCTCTACTACTATAGTACTAACTATATATTGATATGTATAATAGACCTAGTATAAAAAGATTGAAGAATATCTATCCCATCTACTCGAGTATCATATCTCAATAATATAAGGAACTCTACCAGTAGATATACTAATCAAATTCTTCTCCTTCTCCTTCAACATCTACTTCCAAATTTCAATTTTCAGTCTCAAATTCGGATTTACTTCCCCTTAAACATCTCGTCACGGTATTCACCAAATCATCCATTTATTTTCACAGTCTTCCTTAACTTCCAAATTCACAAATGACCGGACCGGACCGGACCGGATCATGAACGAGAAGAAAGTTCTCAGGCTGTATATACTTATACTCAAGTATAATAAATAGCCAGCTCATTTTTATTCTCCAGTTATTAAGTATTCCACCAATCTTGATTTTTATTCTGACTTTGCATCTAGATTGATGTTATCATTCTTGTATTCGTAGTGAATATTGAGTAGTTATTCTTATTTGTTATTATTATTATTATTGTAATTTTTCAGTCTTCTAGCATATATTCTCATCATTACATCGTTATTCAAATATTTAGATTCTCTTATTCTCATTTGCATTCTTTCTTCTATCCTCATCCTCGTCTCCATCTCCATCTCCATTCTCATCCCTTCATTCTCATCCCCTCATTCCCTTCCCCATAAACCAAACACCCGCACCGCACCACTCGGCACCGGCAAAATTCAAACCCCCCAACACCGTCACAAGTGTTATTGCGAATAGTCGAGTAATACTATCTTTAATTCAAAATGAATCAATCCAGTGTTATTTGCGAGTATCTATCCGTCCCTCCCTCCATCCAACCATCCCTCTCCCCCCCTCCCCCCCCTCACAAATTCCAAACAAATCCCCACTAACAACTTGAAAAGTTCCTAAAAGTTATTTAAAAACCACAACTACTCGAGTACAGTACGCACTCCTACTAATTCTCCATAGTACCTCATAATTCCTTTCTTCAAGTTTCCTCACACCATACTTCCTCTTACTAATTATACCAAACCAAACCAAACCAACCCAAACCAATAGTAATGAGTAGTTACTCGAGAAGACTCGAGTACAAAAGAATTCCCAATTAAATTAAATTAAAAGTATCACCACGTTACGTTACGTCACACCACGCTATGCAAATCAGACAATCCAGGCAATCCAGGCAATCCAGACAAGCGAGGTTATTTATATAATCGAGTATACCAGTACAATATAACCTTAACCTTAACTGTACTCGTACTCATACTCGTATTAGTACCAGTACGTAATACAAAATACATAATACATGACATATAATCAATACATAATATATATAATATACGAGTATAAGGAGGTTATATAAGGTCACCTCTATAGATATAAGGAGGGAGGAGGGAAGTATAAGATACAAGGTATAAGATATGAAATATAAGTAAAGATTCATCGATCTATAGATCTATACATATATAAATTCATAAATTCATAAATTATCTTCGAACCGAAGTTGCGAAGTTGTTGCGGAGCTAAGATCTAAGAGCTAAGATGTAGAAGGAAAAATAAGGGATTTCTATTTTCAAAAAGTAAACGTAAAAGTAGAAATAAAAGTAAAAAGTAAGTTCTATGTATAGTAATGAAAATGATGAAAATACCGGAAATCGCAGTCTAGTACAACTTCTACTACTACTACTAAGTATATTTGTATCAATTTAGTACTAGCAAAGGGATGAATACGGTAGTAGATCAGATATGATATACTATGATACGAGATAATAAGATCAAAACCACCATTAATCATAATGAAAGAAAATCTAATCATTAAAAAAATATAACTAAACCCGGTATATAGGCACACAACTTCATTTCATCTCATCTCCCCCCCTCAACCCATCTCCTCTCATCCCCCCATATATACTTCTACCCTCCACATCCACCGCAACAACACCATACCATCATCAACATTACCGGTATACCATCCAACATCTTCACCCACACATTCCCGCCCCCTATCATAAAAAAAACTTTTCCTCCCTCCCTTCCCTTCCCTCCCTTTCCTTCCTTCATTCCCTCCTTTCCTCATATACCAAAAACAAGCCCTCCCTACCACCCACAAACATACATATAAATCATAAAACCCCTCATGAAACCCCTCGCAAAATCCCTCATGAAAACATGAAACATTCCCTCTCATACTTCATCTAATCTATAACCAAGTAATCTGAATCCTCTGAATCCCGCTCGTCTTAGCGGTCTTAGCGGTCTGTCTATATGAATAGAATAAACGCTGTGAAAATCTCGAAAGATAACTTATGAATTTTTGTGCAAGAAGTAAAGTGAAGGGGTATTTGTTTGTTGGTGTTACTGGTATTGTTGATATTTTATAGCCAAAAGCTGGGCTAATTTTAGGAACCGACCGTACTATGAAATGCGTATTTGGTATCAAAAAATTTAATACAACTCGGCGCGGCGCTGCTTACTGCAAAGCAAAGCAAAGTAATACTTTAACGACGGTTAAAGTTGAGGTATCTCGACTATAAAGAATATTAGTAAAAATTCTCAAGCAACGAAAGATGACGAGGAACTTGTTACTTACCGCCAATAAAAGAATAATCAAATTGCTCCCAATAAACGCCAAAAAGATACCCAGATCCCTCCATCGATTATTGAATTCCAAGCCCAGGGGCTCATAAAATTCCTCTCCGTATTTATACGCACAATACTCGCAGGCGCTGGTGGCGTTGTTGACAATATATCCAATACCGCCGCCGGAGAAATAGTTTTCCATGTATTCACCGCAAGTTTGACCGGCAGGGGCATTGAAACGGTTGAGTTCCGACGAAGTACATTTAACTTCTCGACCTTGAAGTTCCGTCACGACCATGCCGCCAATGAGACGAGTGAAGGGATCGAGTTGGTAGAGCCAGGCGCGCCAAAACTTGGGAATTTGGGGTTTGGGGATTGTGACGCCGCAGAAGAGGGCAAAGGTGATGATGATGAAGGGGTTGACGAGTGCCGAGATGAAGGGGGAAGGGGTGAGGGCTGCTACCATTTGGCCGAGGGTGACCGAGAAGAGCTCGGTGATGAGCACCATGAAGAATTGGTAGCCGGCGCGCGTGGACATCGATTGGAATCCGGGCATGTAGTAGAGCGGGAGGAAGAAACCGACGGCGCAGAGAATGGAGTAGGGCATTTCGGCCACGACTAGTGATGATGCAAAGGCGAATTGACTGTACATTTTCGAAGAGGCTTCTCGGTAGTAGATCATGCGAGATAAAGCATATTTAGGTTCGACTTGAGCAAGAATGAGTGCGGGGAGAACAGTCACTTGGAAGATGACGAAGACACGATATTGTAGGGAAACCTTGGAATCGTCGAGATTTAAATAGGCTAGACCGGTGATGATGGCGATGATAACGTGATTGAAGAGACGAGTGAAACCATAATTGGGGGATCTCCAGAAAGCCAAGTTGGTACGTGCTTGAACAACTCTCAGTTGGTGTAGTAAAGGCGTCGCGAATTCTCTCTCGTCAACCGGGGCATTGTTGCCTACATCGGCGAGACGTCGTGTCTTCATTTGGGAAATGTTATCCTTGATGTTGGCGAGTTCCGGGGAGTCTGCGAAGATATCGGACCAATCGCGATCTCCGATTCTTGGGGCTTGACCGGCACCAATGGCATCGAGCATCCATTCAGCAGGGTTAGCATCCGATGGACAGTCCGCTCCGTGTTTGTGGAAGTAGTCAAGGAGTACGTGAGCATCTTTTCCAATGTCACCGAAATAGACACATCTTCCTCCACGTTGGAGAAGGAGCAATCGGTCGAAGTTCTCGAATAATGCTGCGTTAGGCTGATGGATGGTACAGAGAATAGCTTGTCCAGCATTTGCCAACTTTTTCAAGAAACGGACGATGTTGAATGCACTTTGAGAGTCAAGACCAGAAGTGGGTTCATCCAAGAAGAGTAACAGCTCAGGCTTGGCCGCGAGTTCGACTCCAATAGTCACACGTTTTCGTTGTTCAACTGCAAGACCATTTTCAGGATCTCCAATGATTGCATCAGCCATATCTTCCATCTCAAGGAGACTGAGAATTTCCTCAACATATGCGTATTTTTCAGACTGTGGAACATCGAAAGGTTGACGGAGATCGGCGGAAAATCGAAGTGCCTCTCGGACAGTTGCAGTACCTTCGTGGACATCGAGTTGTTCAGCGTATGAAGTTCCTCTTTGGAAAGAGTTACCTGGCTTGATACCATCAACGAGAACATCACCAGAAATAACACCAATATTCTTTCTTGAGGCCAGAACATCAAGCAATGTTGTTTTTCCAGCACCAGATGCTCCCATAAGCGCTGTCAATTCACCTGGTTGAACATAACCGAAAATGTTGTTCAAAAGACGTAATTCTCCAGCCGGAGTTGGGACATCGTAATTCAATCCTTCCCAGGTCAAGATAGCCTTCGAGTTGATGTTGATTTCTGAACCTTCTTCTTCACTCTTGGTGGCACGGCGTTGATCGCGCTTGGTGGTCAATGCTTTATTGAGGTCCTCACGCTCCTTGTTGGGTTTCTGATACACTTTGGCAGCGTTACCGCCAGCTCCGAATGAAACCCATTCGCCAAGTGTTGCGTTGGTAAATAAGAAAGCAGCGATCAAAACCACGATAATACCAAAGTTTCTCCAGAGGTCAGAAGGTTTGTAGCCATATCCTTGTGTGATATAGTCGCTACCAGAGACGATGTTAGATCCAGCAACACTGCCGGCAAGCGTACAAACTTGGTTTTCGATGTTATTGTAACCTGGACCGGATGGGACAAGATATGCGCCTGTACAAGTCAAATTAAGACGACTGAACTCATTCTCCATCAACGCGGAGAATCCAAGACCAAGTGCATTGATCCAGTAGATCCATCTAATCCAGACCTTCTCGCTCTGATATTGAATAAGATAACCGGATGTAATGACGAAAAAGGTAATGATGGTAGCGGCAAACTTGATTGCGTAATCGAAGTCAGGGCAAAGACATCCGACTGTTCGGAAAAAGAGAGTCATGGCCAGATAACCACTGAGGATGATCAAGTAGAAAGTGAAGAATGCTCCAGCATCTCTCACTAATCCGCACATAAAGTAGACAATGATCGAGAACAATAGAATCTGGGCTGCAGAGAACGCAGTGTCAACTATAATTTGAGCGATCCAGAGGGCGGACGGACGATGGAAGGTGTATGATCTATGCTTGTTCACAATTGGTCTACCCAACATGGTGGATGCCAATTCGGAAAACGCTTGGAAGGCATTGAACAATAGTGAAATGAAGAGAAGACCACCTCTAGTAAATGCTCCGGCAGAAGTTTGGGGTAAATTAAGCCACACGGTACCTAAGACAATGGCGACAGTGATACTAGTAGCCCAACTGACGACCAAAGAGAATTTGTCTTGCCACTTAATCAAATATTGTCGCTGCATCAAAGCCCATATTTGCAAGTGGTAAGGAATCGAGTACACGGAAGAGTTCGATGCCCCCTTTCGTTTGCTGTCATGAATTGCGACCTCAAAGTCATCATGGATTTTCTTGTCGGTGGTGACTTGCTTTTTGTAGTCGTCCATTTCCTGGCTCAAGCGAGTTGAGAACTTTGAGTTCGAAAAGGCTTGAGCTAATGTCTCAGGGCTGTGTGGTGCATCTGCAGCAGAGCGACCAGTTGCATACTCGCGCTCGAACTCATCTGTACAACCAGTCAAGAAATCAGGAGTCGTTTGACGGGGCTTCTCCTTAAAGCCGAGACCTTCAAAATAGGCTCTCGCTTCAGTTGTCGGTCCAAAGAAGACCTCTCTTCCGTCATCGATGACCAAGACTTTGTCGAATTGCTTGTAAATGTTCTCACTTGCTTGGTATAATGAAACAAAAGTCGTTGTGTTATAGATGTTTGTCATAACACGCAGAGATTTTGCATAATCAAGGGCGGTCGAAGCGTCGAGTCCTCTTGTACTGTTATCCCAAGCGCATACCGTACCACTTGTGACCATCATTTCCGCGATGGAGACACGCTTTCTTTCTCCTCCAGACACACCTCTGACAAAAGCATTGCCCACAATCGTATTACGAGTGTGACTGATGTTGAACATGCGAAGAAGTGTGTCGATTACTTTTTCCTTAAAGTCCGCCTTTGACATTCCATGTGGGCGCTTTCCCGGAGTTTTGGTATCAAGCGCGAAACCTAAGGTTTGGCCTACAGTCAGAGTGGGATGATGGACATCGTCCTCTTGATTGTAGACAGCTTCTCCCCTGTATTTTTTGGAAAATTCATGAGCGTCGAAAGGGCCGTAAAGTACCTCTCTATATGTCATTGTTAGTGATTGAAACTTAAACAATGGAAAAATATGTAGACTTACCCGTCCACACCTGTGTAACCAAATCTTTGATTTGCGATGACTTTCAAGAAAGTTGTGCAACCAGACCCAGGCCTGCCCAGCACAAGAACCATCTCTCCAGGCTTCATCACACCCCTGAAATTCTCCAAGATATTTGTTTCTCTACCTTTCTTGCCTACACCAAATATATTCATCGCAGTTTCAACCACATTGAAGAAACTGACAAATGCATCTGGAAATGTCTTGACAAAGTTTGTCACGCCTCCGGTTCCGCGCACCGTAAGCCCATCCCATAACACTCCAATATGTTTTGAACGAATGCCAGAGTCTTCTTCGGCTTGTCTGTTACCTCGGAGGGTATTCTCCAAATCAAATTGCTCCGCCTCGGTGTCAGCAACTGAATCTGCCGACATCTCTACATCCTTTTCGCCGGCGGTTTTAGACTTCGTTCGCGTTTTAGATAACGCCTTGCTCTTCGTACTGATACCCGTCAACTCTCGCTGAAGCTCCGCGAACTCAGCTTCGGCAGCTTTGATATCAATCCCTTGATTGGTACTGACGAAACCTTTAGGGTTGGCGTTCCGCGCATTTTCTCGTTTGGTCTCGACATCTTCGATTGATGCACGAGCGGTTTTTGTGGTTGTGCCTATGGACGGCGTTTCCCCCCTGACTCTCTCCATGGTGGTGTGCGAATTGTGAAGCTCTCAGTGTATAATAAAAGTATATATAATTAAAAGGCAATCGCCAAGCCTAACGGTGATGCTGGTGTGTCCGCGGATGGACCAAGTGTATGAAAAAGATCAAATTACCAATATTAAGGAATGTATACAACCGTTGAAGAAAGAAGAGACAATCAAAAATCGAAGCTCAGGAAACTTTCCTGAAATCTCGCAGGGTCGGGGTCTTTCAAGTACCTTTATCAATAAAAAAAAGTGCCACTCGGATTTAATATCGAATTGTCGGTACCTACCATTTAGCGCTTTCTGCATGGAAGCTTGAAGGGCGCGTCCGACTCTGTCGTTTTTAAATCCTTGTAGATCTTTTGCAATATAACCCCCTTGGTGGATATGTGACAGAGGGGTAATATACAACAAAAAGGTATTCCTCACCGGGGCATTATTGGAGCAGAGCAGAGCTGCAGCGGCAAGAGCTCTGAGCTGAGTGTGAATGCTTATCGCACTTCACTTCATTGTCAATTCTCTGATGGTCGGTCTGGTCTGATACCTACTACTCTGACTGAGCATTGATCCCTTTGGGACGCGTACGTCGTTCCTTCTTTGTGTGGTTAATATGAATAAATATGAGTAATGTCGAGATAAGTGCTGAACTAACATTATTCCCATTGATGAGAATTGTATACTCAAAACTCGAGTACGTACTGTAGCAACGAAAAAAAGAAATTTGCCCCCCTCTCCCCCCTCCCCCCAAAAGGAAGCCAGCTAGTCGTGAAAGAAAGGGTCTAGTTGTGAAAATAAATAATAGGTACCACTTTTACCTTCTTTTATAGCTAACGGTATATGAATATATCAGTATCGGTATATCGTATAAATGTTTGAAGTTCTTTTTTTTTTCGACTCAGGTTTCATAAAAGCAGCATGAATATTTGTTTTGCCGGTACAAATACTCGAGTAGTGCGGCAGTCAAGAACCCTTGAAGATTCAGACAAACAAAAACTTAACCTTTAACCTTATTAGTTAGATACTTGTCTAAACTCGAGGTTGGTTCATGAATGAGGAACCAATGAATATTATTGTCTGTCATGCTGATAATAGCCTCCTCAACTTTATGACTCGAACAAATTGATTCTTTCGGATATAGGAAAATGATAAAAGTCCGCAATGAACCAACCAGTCATTTAACCATTTACTGATATTCTAGTATTCCACTTTATCCCATTCCATTATTAAGCTAACCATAAAAAATCTCAATTGTCAAATCTTATTCCCATGTGATACAGGGGAGACGAGAGGAGAGGAGAGGAGAGGAGTGGGGTTCGGGTAGTCCCACCTTTTAACTGTAAAGCTAATTCATTCGTGGGTGTTTGGTTCCCCGGATAACTATATTTGACTTTCTTTCTCGACCTGGTTGAAGATTGGAACACTTCACTGGCACTGTGTTGAGTTCTTGAGTCTTTGATGATGGATGCATTATTGGCAGCATTTTGTAAATAGATAAGGAATACTCAAATAATAATAAGTGAGATAGATATTGCATCTGATATCCATCACAGGCTCACAGCCGTCGGAATGGGAATGTAACAAACATAGAGAAGCAGCTTGGATACAGTACAAATATCCGTGCCGAAAATGCTCCAGTATAATATTAAGGTTATTTTATCAAACGAACTGGTTCTCGAAGAATGTGTCTTTGCTCACTCACGGTGAGCCGTTTTGTCACACCGTGAAATATTTGGCAGCCAGCTCGAGACTCAATTTCTCAATTTCGTATCGATTCCCACAAGTTTGCAAGGGGCTGAATACCCATCTATCATAGCTCATTTTGGATGTGGAAAGGGGAAAAATCCCAAGAAATAAGAAATAAAAAGCAAGTTGATATAATTTATTTATGGATTCGGTATGATCCCTGGGGGAACCATTCTGTGAAAACTTCATCAACAAGCAAGTGCCGCCAAGTTATAAGACATTTCCGCCGCGTCGGTGGGTCTTCGCATATGAAAATAACGAAATAACGAAATACTATACTCTTAACCTTTTACATTTAAAAGAAACTTTAATCATTCTACTTGTTCTCTATTGTCTTACGCTTCTTTTAAACTACTACTGATGTGCTTGCTTGCTCATGCCGGAAGTTTGTACTCGAGTAGCATAATCAAAGATATTTTCTATCTTCTACTTGTATAGCTGGAGAAGTATCTTCTTCAAAGTCTTTATTAGACAAATAAGATATAGCAAGAAATATCTTTAATCATTTAAACTTCAAATTAATTTGATATTTCTACTTCGTTCCAGATAATTACCGGAACTTTTCACTGTACTCGTAAATAATCGCGTAACCTTAATGTCTGATGGATTAGGAGAAAGGTTTGTCTCACCAATATTGTTACATCCATCTACCAGGCTGCCTAGAATTGGTTTGATTGAATAAATTCGATATTCAATATAATATTTTCTTCTCCATCGTCTTTCTATCTTTCTGCATTTTTGCATTTTTAGTCAATCATATCAATAGCAAGTGCACTCTCTAGTTCCTCAAAGATGAGTAAGTGGTGAATAAACATACTGTACTCATATACCTATATCATCCAATTTAATCTCGCTATTCCCATTAAGTTCGATCTTTACCACCTTCTTTCTAAAGACGACTTTTATACAAGTACTGTATATATTATATATCATCAATCTCTATGGGCAGGCAGCTACTTGACTTGTCTCTTTAATCTCCTTAAGGAATAGATGGATGGTATTCATAAGCCGCGAAGCTCGCGAAGCTCGCGAAGAACTACTTAGAGTACTGAGTGTTTTTATGCAAAGAATAGTTCTGTCCACATCTACTCGACGAGTACCTTTATAAATAGTTTCAATAATAAGTTTTCTTTCTGCATAGCATAGCTAGCATCAGTAAATTAATTTACTGGGGAATTCGCATTCATAGCTTCGAATAATTAAATGAAGAGAGAGAAGATAAGACAAGACAAGACAAAGACAGGTCCTTCCTTCTCTAAGCTAAGCACAAAGAATAAATAGTATTTTTGTGGCTGAGAATCCAATATTCATCATAAATCCTCTGGTCTGCTTGTGCAAAGAAGTTTCGATAGGGTTGCTCCAAGCCTCCAAGCCGAAAAGAATTGAACTATTCCTAGAGATATCTACCGAGTAAGTAGGTAGTAGGTTGTTAATTTCTATGTCGTGAACATCAATTATATATATTACGGTAAATACCTGGAATAGCATCATTTTGAACTTTGATACCCGAAATAGCATATAAACTTTCTAATTAGGCCTGAATTAACACATTGTGTTATTTCAGTCGTTTTATTTTTTTCAAAAAGTGTTATTTTAGTCGTTTTTAAATAATGTGTTTTTATATTAATATTGCAATATACATACCTATATACTCGTATATACACCTGTTCAACCTGTTGATATCAAATCAAGTAACTTATAAGACCTTCCAAATTCTATTTATCGAGAGAATCTTTAATTAAAGAATGTCTTATACATCCTTCTTTAGCAAGCGGTTTGAAAGTCTTTCTTTTTTCTTGATAAAGACATCACATCGATCCTCACCAAAGTTGAATAATGAAAGATGGAAGAATGGATAATGCTGTTCAGAAGCTTTCTTCATACTTGATATTGCAATACAAAGATGGTAAGATTAGATAATATTATACTGGAATATAAAATCCTCTATTACTCACCTTGCACTCTCATATGATTTGATCTACCACCAAGTTAGATACATAGGACAGACTTTCTTTCCCTGCCCAGGAGTTCCGGCTTATCAGTAGAGTAGAGTAGTTAGTAATAAGATGATGAGGTGAATAGCTTCAACATCTGCGTCCGCTACCATTCTGGGCTAATAATTTCATTTAGTATGGATCGGCAAGGAAATTTCTCGCGATTTAAATTTTTCGGTTGAGGAATGACCATTGAATGGTCGCTGTCGCAATCCGTGTTGGCCATTTTGAAAATTCAGTGTCCCACCACCTTGCAAAGTTTCCGTCAAAGAGTCCGTCCATGTTGAGGGATGGGATAAGATAAGATAAAATGATCACACATGAGTGGCTATCAACTTACCGCGTTATAGCTTCCACCTCACAGGAACAGGATGAGTCTCAACTTTTGCCGGGAACACACTACAAAATATTGCTGTCATCTCAAAAGTTGTGAGATAATCTCAATATTTTTGTGATGACCCCATGAGGGTTGAGATAATCGCATTTGGCTGTTCCGTCGCATGCTTCAAGGCTCTAAGTTTTTTCGAGCTTTCCCTTTCTCACGGCCTTCAATGGCACATCAGTGTTGGGTGTGTACAAAGCATACACACTACCGCCGCACAACCCAATGTCTCCTCTATAACCATCACCGCTCAACTACTTTAGCTTATATCTACAATCAGTCGTTTCGAGGAGAGCGTGCTTTCCAAGCATGATCTCATGTGATAATAAGCTGAAGGTGTAATCCCAATAGCTTCACCATGATATGAGTCGACGTCACCAATCCTGAGACTGAGCAGAAGCTTGCTAGTGTATACTTGGTGGTGAGATTTGCTCCAACAAATCACAATCGATCGTAGATCACTGATTGGGATTCAATAGGAAAACTTTAACCTAACATGATCTAATCTAATTATGATGACATAGAGCGATGTGGCATGAGCTTCTACTATATGAGTAACTTCCTTTGGGGATTTCATCCCAGACTTGATGGTCACTCATCTCTACAATAGAACAACACACGAAGGCAAGCCTCTTAAATCGAAAGCGGGAATAGAAAGAATGAAATCAAACGTTTGGGGCTTTTTTCCTGATCGAAGCATCTTGGCATGGGAATATGCCGAGATAGTGAGTGAAACCAAGGGTTTGACCTTCAGGACCAGTTTGATAACTTACACTCTTGTACCTATTTGGTACTTCTGGTACTTCTCAGTCTCCGTCTACAGGGCTTGAGGAGAATGAATATTAAATTCATGCTTGAGAAAATAAAATACAAGCTATAATCTTACATTCCATACAACTAAAGCTGTTCCCTCGATACCTTGATGGATCTCTCCGTACATCTCACGCCGCTGTCAACGCCTTTACGGATACCTACTCATTAGCCATGCTTTTCACAAACCGCTTAGTACCAACACATAGTTTCAGATCCTCAGATCCTCAGATCCATGGCTTTGATATCTTCTTACGGGGAAACCAGAAGACCTAGAAATACCGTTGTACGTATTAGTACAACGTCGAGATCTACCTCATATTACGGCGGAGAAGGTACACAACTACAGCCAGCAGAACGTTATCTGCAGCTTGCTTGCATGGAAATTGCATGGTAAGCAGGGTCGAGGAAAGTACATGTGGTGGCGCATCCGGCCAGGATTCTCTGTCCTCGGTCGGGACTCCATGGCTTTCAATAGTGAACGGGTATACAACCACGAGTTTATGTTGACCGCCGAAACCTTGTGGTACAATACCACTGAGACTGTAAGACGGAAGGAAGCAATCTTCCCCACAATGCTCGCCAGTCCCATAATTCTGGTCTTTCTTCATGACTGATCGATGTAAACCTTCATGTTATTCATGGACATCAGCAATATCACACGGATATATCCCTTTCCCATACTCGATATTATTATTTCTGTGTACCCTTACCTGCCACTCGTGGGTAGGGAATCAGCCCATCCATCCCCATATTATCATGTTAGCATCGTGTCACAAGTGGCGATTCCGGTGTTGCAAGTAGTACGGCCGGTTGTACTATGTACATCCATCCATTATTTCAGCGCACGACACACACCTTCTATATGCCATTGCAAATTTGACTTTGCGGTATGGATAGATTTCATTTCCATATTCGAACATTGCTTTTATGTTGGGATGCTTGCTTCAATTCGTACACAATCTCAGTCTGCTTCATGAGCGTCCACAGATACTTTTGTGTACAACGGAGATATCAGATTACATATGTATATCAGAAAATCCACACAAAGGATTATCGTGCGTTGATACTTGGATACATTGGGACTTATTGTACCTCACTGTACAACTCACAACACAATGCTAATTCGCCAGAATACCCCAACACAACCCACCTGAAAAGTCACTAATGTATCTTTCCGCATGATTCAAGTCCAGTAACCTTAACACCACCGCATTGAAAAGAGCGAAAAAAACGTTGTTGTAAGGATGCCTCTAGACTTGTAACTTGTAGTCTGCATTGTCTACATTGAGGAATAGTTCCTTCGGCTCGCTCAATTTAGCTCTTGTTATAGTGCGTATTATAGTACATGTTATAGTACATGTTACCTCAATTCATATCCTCATAAGGATCAGGGTAGAATTAGGAATTAAGGTTTACAGGAGCTGATACTGGAGGTGTGAATCGTGGAAATATATCCCGATGAATTTCCCCACGGGGTCACTTGAGGTTTATATGAACTTCTCATCCCGTTGATTTTTTCGGTATCTGTGTTTTCTTATTGATCTCTACACACTTCATCTTCTCTTTTCATCTTCTCTTTTCATTTTCCACGTTCCTTTTATTATTTCTAGTTTTCGTCCCATCTCGTTGAAAAGCCAAATACCCACCCAATATCCCCATCCCCATCCAAAAAAATGGCAGATCTCCAAATCCATGCAAATTTGGCCATCGCCGCCGCAGCCGTTTTCATCCCAGTATGTTTCGCAACAGTAGGCCTACGAATCTACGCTCGACATTTGAAAAAGGTGGGATTGGGCGCGGATGATTATCTGATCATGGGTGCATTGGTACGTGAATAGATACTCGTGCGAAGCGGAGGATCAGGCGGTACATTACAAATGTTGACAATGGTATCAAGGTTTTTGTAATCGGCATGGGCGTCGCTATAATGGCTGGTGAGAAACCATTGTGTTATTTTGTGCGGCACTGCAGAGAAGAGAAACTGATGTTGAAAATTTGAAAAGAGGTCGGACTCAAACAATTGGGATATCCAGCACCGGCTCCATCCACACAAATCGGGAAACCTAATTCGAACGTCGTATGTCTTTTCTCCTCCCTTCATAATTCTCTCCCATCTCCCCTCATCCTCCCACTCACACCCCAAAACCTCACACCCCAACCACCCTAGGCATTCTGGCCCGGCGAGCTTCTCCAAATACCCGCCCTCGGCCTCGTCAAACTCTCCCTAATATTCTTCTACCGCCGCGTCTTCAGCCGCAACGCCGCTCCCCGCTTCAACATCGTCACTTGGTTTATGATATGCATCATCATCATCTGGACTCTTTCCTTCTTCTTCTCCATCCTCTTTATTTGCGGCACGGATTTCTCGGCTTATTGGACTAGTACGATTGTGGAAAAGGCTCATTGTGTCGATACGGATAAATTGCATAATGCGTTTGCGATTAGTGATGTGGTGACGGATTTTGTCATTATAAGTTTGCCGGTTCCGATGGTATGTTTGTTATGTTGTGTTGTGTTGATTTTCTTTTGAGCCCCGACCCCCTGAGAGTGAAGCGATAAATGATGGATGGGAGAAGTGAAGCGTGGATTTCTTTCACATTTCACTTCATTTCACTTCACTGTATCCTTCACACCTTTATTCCGCACCCGCAAAGCGGCCGACTGTTCCGAAAAATCAGAAGTTTCTGTTGCACGTCTGAAAAATTAATTATCGTGAATTTTGAATTTTTGTTCAATTGAAGTTTCCAGTTGATTCCTATCGCATTTATCACATTTTTGTCGCATTCAACAGATTTCCATGATTTTCTTCTCAAACTTTCTCTAGAATATACTGCAATATCAATCACTAACTCTACACTCAGATCTTCGGTCTCCATCTCACCGTTGCCCGTAAAATCGGTATTCTAGCCATCTTCTCCCTCGGAGCTCTGTAAGTTGCACGCACCCATCTACACTTCCACCACTTTCACTACCTCACTACCTCCTTATTTCTACACCCCCAAGCTCACATCAACTTCCAAAGTACCATTGCCGCCTCCATCGTACGAATGATAGTATTCATCGAAGCCACGGCCGTAAACTACGATCCCCACGCCGACTTTGAATGTGTGTCCCCTTCCCCCTTATTCCCCTCCTCCCCCCACTAAGCCCCTCCCCCCAACAGTCATCTGCACCTCGGGTCTCTACTGGTCCCTCATCGAATCCGCCCTCGGCATCATCGCCGCCTGTCTCCCCGCACAATACGGTCTCCTCAACACGCCCGGCGTCCAGTCCCTCGTCGCCAGCGTTCAATCCGCCATCTCCTTGCGTTCCATGCGAAGTAGTAGTCAGCACCCCAACCACAGTCCTAACCACAGTCATGAATTTGCTGTGCATGGGGATCCGAGAAACGCATTTGCTAATGGAAACGGAAATGGAAATGCAAATAAAATGTACTATAGTGGAGCCTCAGAATCGAAATTAGAACCCTGGACATCGGGTCATACGTATGGAAGCGAAACGCAGCATATCACGGCGCATGCGGAAGGGCCGGCGAGGTATGAGCGCGAAGGAGAGTTGGAGGAGGGAAGAGAGATGGGGGTGCAGGGGAGAGAGGGCGTAAATTTGAATTTGAAGAGTCAGAGTGGGATTGTGGTGACGAATAGTTTTGAGAGTAAGGAGGGGTTGGCGTAGAGCTGTAGAGCTGTAGAGTTGCAGATTCGCAGAGTCGAGTAGTCATACATTCGAATAGTCGTAGATGAAACTTGCATTCCGAGGAGACATTGTGTCGGTCGGTCAAAATTTGATGTCAAATTGGATATCAAAGATATAGTACTCGAGTATATACTCGAATAATCAAATCAAATCCGACCTTTTCCTCGAATTTGAACTTACACTACGCTATACACTACACTACAATCCTCCTGTAAACATTACATAAGAGCACAAACCCCAAATCTATCTACAACCACCAGTCAATCAGTAAATCAATAAATGCCATCTAATAGAAAACAATACGAAAATAGAAAATTAAAAATCATCGCTCATAATTCTTCTACTCAAGTACTACCATACTCATACAAAAGATATCCATCCCCTCATTCTCCACATGATCCCACCCCAAAAGTCAACGTATTCATCATTCTCAGCTTTGTACTCCAATTCTGCGTCGAAGTATAAGCTGTTCTTGAAGAAACTTTGTTGCTTGATGGAGGATATGATATGATACTCCCAATACCTACCCCTTTAATTGATTTCCCCGGCTCTCTCTTTTTTCTCTTTGCTATTTCCTACAACATAGAGCTTTTCCATCAAAACCTTGATTCTTCTTTCCGCCTCCTCCTTTCCTGTTGTTTCCTCTTCCTCTCTCTTCTTATTTTCTCTTTTCTTTTCATCTTTCTTTACTTCCTTATTTATTCCCTTATCCCTCTCTTCACCTCCTCTTTCCGCACTCCCACCCCCAAACTTCTTCTCCTCTTCCCAAGAATCCCCATCCAAACCCACCACATCCCTCTTACTCCCACCAACCACAACAACCCACTCCACCCTCTCCCTCCCAGCCAAGCCCTTCCTCCCTCCCCAGCCCTTCACCCGCATCTACCTTCTCCAGCCCTTCCTTCCCTCAAACTCCATATTCTTCTTCATCTTCAAACTCTCCTCCAACCCCACCCTTCTCGTTTCTTCAAAAAGCCCCCTCGGCACCCTCGCCTCAATGGACACTACCCCCCACTTCCTCCTCACATTCACATCCACATCCACATCTTCAACCCCACTACCCGTACATGTACCCCCTTCCCTCTCTACACACAATCTCAAAAGCCGCCTCTCAGCCACCTCCCCCAATCTCCTCACAACCTCCTTCAAATAATTCTCTTGCATCCGCTTTTCTAATTCACCACCAGCCATAATTTCCACCTGCAAGCCACATGCATGAAATTTATTCCTCGCCGCATCCATGAACCTATGTCTCAACCCTTGAATCTCAGCAGGATGCGATGCTAGAGGCTCGAATGACCATTCTTCAGGAACCTCCTTTGTCCGGCTGAAGTACCGAATGCCCAACCATTTGTAACACGATTCAACTCGTACGTGAGCAGGTACATAGCGAAGAACCCACGCTTCATAACGCGTTTCCTTTTTCTTTTTCTTTTCCTTTTCCTTTTCCTTTTCCTTTCCCATTCCCGAGCCAATCGAACCTGCATCATCAACCACCGTTGATAAATCCGCCACCGAACACATACTTTTCACTTCATCTTTAGCTTCCACCCCCAAAGAGCGAACCGCGAACAAGTCATCCCTACAAACCCCATCAGAAGCATTTTGTGAAGATCCTAGCTCTCGCTCTTGACGGCTCCATCAAAAGATAGTATTACCGATAACCGACCGGGTCCAGATATTCATAAGTCTCTCGTAAGAGCCTCATCGATCTCGCTACTTGGCCTGAATCCCATATTTTCGCACCGTGCGGGTTGGTTTCGTGAGCCGTGCTATTTATACTTGTCTATAATAGTCATTACGATACGATGCGATACTAGTAACCAGCCATGTCTTTTTGAAAAAAAAAGGGAAGGAAAAAAAAGAGCCGTACCCAGAATATTTTAGGTAATAAATCCCCATAACCAAATCGAGGCACAACTCGCCCGCCCTTTCCAATTTCACCAAAAGTTCTTCCACGTATTCTTGGTCGACGACTCCTGTTTGTTCTTCCTCGGCAACCTCAATCTCCTGTATCAAACTTTTGATATCTTTTAGCAAAGATCTGCATTGTTCGAGTAGAGGCTCCGAAATTGTCTCGGTCAATGTTATCTCTTGTTGTCCCAAGTAGGCCGATGGTCAGGCTGCTCATTGCATCAACCATTTCGTCCGTGTAACTCTCGTGAGTTTTCATCTCGAAAAAAGTCAGAACGAACATTAAGTAGCTATATTCTTTTGCCACATTAAGAAAGGGGGAGCCCGTAATGACAGAGGTGGGGGTGGGGAGAGGAGTTGGGGAAGTAGTTAATGGAGAAAGTGACGAATCGCCAGGACCCGCCATAGACTGTTGAACTGAAGAAGAATCCATAGTTGTGAACTGTATGCTTCAGATATTGTTGATTGTGTGATGCTAGATTCAGTATCAAAACCCAGAGAATAAAAACAAAACTCTCTCAAACCTTCCACTTTCCTTAACCCAAGAAACTAAGAGCGGAACACAGTAAAATCGTAAGACAAAGGAGAAGTGAATATAATCTAATTCAAAGGCTTGGTAGGTACCAACATATGGCCACTTGGGCATTCTGAGGTTGAACCAGTCAACCAAAAAACAAACGCTATAAAATCGCAACACAGAGAGGAAGTGAATTTGAATACAACCCAACCCAACTCAAAAACTCTTTACAGTAGATATCAACATAAAAATTAGACAGTCATTCACCACTTGGATATCACCTATCACCTATCACCTATCACTTCTCACTGCCAACGAAACCTATCAACGAAACCTATCAAAGCAAAGCATGGGAATTAACTCAAGCTTATATTTCATATTATCTGGACAATAAATGGCCACTAACAATCCCCTACCTATATCTACATAACTCCCAGACTCCCAATTCTGGGACGGAATGTCGCCTTGAGAAAAAATAATCACATGCAAAATGAAAAGGGTCCTTTACAAACCCTTACTGACGCTATAAAGTAAATTTCTTATTTTCGCTAAAATTAGTAAAATACTTCGCTGATCGCTGTTATTCCATTCCATCCGGGGCAATAGCCCCTTTTCTTCTCATCTACCAAGATTTTCACTCTAGCTATATATCTCCCCTCGTCACTTTTGTAACTCCTCGCTCTGATCCCAGCACTCATCAATCATCTAGATGGTTTCAAGGTCTCCCATCCCCCCATATCATCACTATCGCCCAACAAATCTGCGGGTCTCTTTGGCAACTCTGGCTTCGGTCCCTCATCATCCGCCGTTCTTCCTGGTCTTCGAGATTGCGGCGGTGGGGGTGGTCCTAGATTGCTTTTATCTAAACCAGAAGTCGCTCTTCTGACAGGCGGTGAGAAATCTCTATACTCTCCCGATACCGGGGCTGGGCTTTCTTTCGATCTTGAAGCCAACGAAGTAGTCGAAAGTGTAGGTGAAACAGAAGTAGAAGCTAAATGTACAGGTTTTCTCGGAAGAGGTGGGGCTTTCTTGTATGAGGAGCGTGTTGTTTCGGTAGATGCACGGCGTGTGAGTTGTGGTGGAGGAAGGACTGATTTCGTTGTTGTGGCCGGGCCTGGAGTCATAGAATTGCTCGCTAATATTTGTGGTGGAGGAAGTACTGTTTTTGTTGGCAGGCTTGGAGTTGATGAATTGTTTGTAGTTGGATTTCCAAGTCGGTGTTGGGAGCTCGGGAGAGCCGAAGGGTCAAAAGGCGGCGGAAGCTTTCGTGGTACCGTGCCATTCCTTGTCATAGGAGTCTGTGGGGGCATTTGCTGTGAATTATTTCGCGAAGACATGCCCGGTCTTGGCACATTGACCCAGTCAGGTTCATCGCTCAAAGTCCATGGATTACTCGGCCTCTTTGGATTTAATACCGCGTCCTTCAAATTGCTTGGCGGTTGGACATGACTTTTCGCGAGCTTTCCTCCATCAAGCCACCACTTCCTCTGATCCGAGCTTGCTGGTGGTAAACCGGGTTCGATGCTCTCAAATCCAATCAAATCCTCGTCATCCGTTCCATCCATTTTTGAACTAGCCGTCGCACCGCCAATTTCCTCTCTCCTTCTGTCGTAAATACTTCTGCTGAGAGAATCACGGACAGATTCATCGATGATGCTCACAGTGCATTGAAAGGTTGCATAGACAGGCCTGTGGTCAGAGAAGCGAAGGGGCGCGGCGTTGTAATTTATTTGGCGCAGATTACTACCTTTGCGGAGGATTCGGTCGGTCCAGGCAGGAATTCTGGCCTTTTCACTAGTATCGTAAGTATCTTCACCTACGTCAAATTTGTACGTCGGCATGAAGGTAATTCTTGACTCAGAATAGTATTGGAATGTTAGACCAGCTACCATTTGGAGGTTTAGCTAAGCTTTTGTTAGAGGGCTTCTCATGTGGTTCTGTGTTGTGAAGACTCACCTGATCGTTTTCGTATAGAGTCTCCAAGTCACCCATTTTTATAAGTTGCTTGACCTAGAAGAACGTCAAAATCCAACATCAAATTTGACAGAAGTCTACTTACCCGCTCGGGTCCAAGTCCAATGCGATAATTGAAGTCTCCCATCCAAATAACCGTATCTGTAATTCCGTTGGTGAACGATCTTGGAAATCATGTGGGCCTACTTACCGTGATCATCAATACCTCGATTCCTTTGAAATCTCAATCCGTGATGAATGGTATGATAATCCCTATTCCGTTCCTCGTAATTACTAAATCCAGCAGCTAGATGCGCTGTTACAAAGCAAATCTGAGTATCTGCATAATCCATGCGAATCGAAACAGCGCCTTTATTGCCAGCCATCCCGGACATCCCAGTCTTTTTGACACTACCTTCGACATTCTTAATATTAGGGAGAACAGAAGCTCTTACAAAGACACACAGAGCAGCCCCAACAAGCTGGCCACTTCGAAGAAGTACATAGTGATCTGAACCAGCTGCACGAGCATGTCTATTCAAAGTTTTTCGCACGGCCTTTTCCCATGCTTGCTTTCTTGTTGGATCACTATTCATAATTTGTTGAGGGCTAAGTTCCACTATTTCTTGGAAACCGACCACTACTATTTCGGGCTGTTGCTGTGACTTCTCAAGCTCAGGACATAACCATCCTGACAAATCTTCTTCTATACCGTTTGTACGTCCATTAAGATTGAAACTCCCAGCCCATCTAAAACATCAAGTCAGCATGTTGGTGACGAGTAAAAGGAAAGCAGTCTTACATATTTATCATCTCAGAAGATTGGAACTCTGAGCTACGCTTATTAAGCTCAGCCGTCACGTAGTCATTAATAGGATCGAACAAATGCACAGGCACTTGTCCCACAAGTCTACCCAAGAGCACATCAATAGTATTCTGTCGTCCCTTGTCCGCAAAATTGTTTATATATAATCGGGTAGCACTCTTCCGTGCATCAGCAATTGCGCCAGCGATTGACATCTTGCCATGTCTCGTAAATGACGACTTCAGAGCTCCTGTGCCTGCATAAATTTTTGAAAGAGCATCACCATTATCAGCCCACATGGTTGAATGACGCATCCAGAAATCTGAAGTACCTCT
The DNA here is from genome assembly GCA_000503235.1 of Sclerotinia borealis F-4128. Classification (NCBI taxonomy): domain Eukaryota; kingdom Fungi; phylum Ascomycota; class Leotiomycetes; order Helotiales; family Sclerotiniaceae; genus Sclerotinia; species Sclerotinia borealis. The sequence continues at coordinate 22,460 of KI628543.1, forward strand.
AGCTCCCCTATGCACGAGAAACGACTCTATTGCCATTTGCGATATGATGGTCTGAATAAGATTTGTCCTATCCAAGCAATCGAGACAATTGGTTCTAAATACACCCTCTTGTTGTAATACGACAACTGTTCTTCGGGTTTGTATTGCAGGACTATCTTCAGTATCTTCAATATCTTCGGACAAATAATATGCAAAACCATCTGCTGAGTTCTCAATGATTCTTCGAATCATACTAGCTGCCTCATACCCTTGAGGGCCCTTCGTCTCGGCGTGAAAATCATATTCTGTGACCCTTAGCAGTTGATGGTCTTTGTAATTTTTCTCTTCTGTTTTGTTTAATGACGAATGGCGGATTCCATATTGGTAAGATCTAGTGATTTCAGCTTCACCTGGTTTCGTTTCACTAAGCAGATTGACTACATGAACTGCGCCGTAGTTTCGCTCTAATTCTTCAAAATGTTTGTCAAAGGCTGGTTGAGTGCCCTCGGGAGATCTGGTTACACTGATCTTTTGTTGACCTGGAATCAAACCAGGGGCCTGCTCGAAAAATATTGGGACACTTCCTCTTATTTGGGCGTATGAGAAACAGACACTAGCTGGTTTCTCCCCCGCTTGTTCCGATGAATATTGTACATTGGCTGAGGGACTCCAGTATACTGTTTCTGATTCAACGAAGTTTGCCACATTTCCATCATCGTCGATTCCTCGACTATTAAATCTCGTTCCGGCTCGTCGACAAGATAATCGAGATATCAAAGTGAGAGATGATGGAAGGCCTGATTTCGAAGTTCTTAAAGGATCAGAAGCCGGAGGTATAGTGATTGTGAGGACAAAGCCACGAATTGCAGATGTAAGGATTCCAGACTTGTCTAAAGCCTCTCTTTCATGTAGCGCAAGACGAGATCGAAATTTCCCCAAGGGACCAATCATATAAGAGTTCCATAGGAATGAGTCGTCGAAACTCTCAACATCATTCGTTGTTGCATCTGTAGATCTACAACGTATATAAGTTCCTGGCATGGTGGGCAAGTCAACTTTACTTACCGGTCTTGTAGTCGATTCGTGAGATCAAAGTTTGTGCTATAATAGAAGCTTCCATTGCCCAGCAACTTCTGCAGCTCAATGCAGGGGTGTTCTACTATTGGATCCCGTCGGCTCAAGTTCTGGCCATATGAATCTTCAACATTGTAAGGATCCAAATTGTCCGTGAAGGTATTGTCGTACTCGGCATTGTTCAAACAATGGAATTCTACCCCTAGAATCTTTTCAACCGTCTCTCCAGGCCTCACCTGTGCCACTCTTGTCGTGCCTGTTATCACGCAAAGGAATATATCATTGCTGACAGTGATCAATCCGAGTGTACCGTGGACGGGCATAGGACTCAAAGTCCGGTAATCGCTGAGATCAACAGAAGAGACATCTGCGAACTCTACCATGCACTTAGGAACTGTAACTCCATCGACAGATACACGGGGATATACTGGATAAATCGGGTTGAGTGACCCATTGGTCAAAGAATCGTTTGTGGATGGAGAATGGCGAAAGATGAGAGTGTGGGTAGGCGTCACAAGAGCAATTGAGCGGTGGGGATATTCGCGGAGAAGAACGCGAATAGACATGACTTAAGACTAAGATAATGAAATTGATTGAAGTAATATTACTATTGAGTAGGTAGCATTATGATATCTGGCCATGTTATAAAAGCATTGCTATTTATTTGATTGTGTGATACGGCAAGAAGGACTTCGCTGTCTGCGATTTTGTGTTTTTGTGTTGCGCTTGCTGCCATTAATTATTCTGCCAAATACTGAGTACGTACACTCTAACTCATAACTACTTCAAGTCTCACCGCTTTTAAAACTCATTCTTTATTGATGCCTCATATTTAAGGCATAACATATCGAATTCGGAGCTGGAAATTCATTTTGACCGTTTCATTATTTTACTTCGTAGAACCACCTGTGCAAGCAAGTCCAGTCCAACCATACTTCTTTATGGATATTGGGAAGTCTTTTTTTCTTTTATTTGATACACAATTCAAGTTCGAAGTTGTGATACTACCTAGGTAGTAATATAGGTATTTCTACGACCTATAAACCTCCCGTTCGCTTCCACTTACCTAGATCACCTAGATAAATTTGGAATGTCGAGTTACATGGCTCACCGACATGTGATAGAATTTGTATCCACGTGCATGAGTGTAGTACACAAAGTGGGAGCTTATGGAGTTTGTACGAGCTGTGATGCCCGAGAGTTTGGAATTCACCGAGTCTTGTGTTTGGGCTGAACTCAATACCGATCCATTGACAATAAGTACTCCAAGCCACCTGACGAGCACAAGCAAACCAAACCCCTCGTCCGCTTCGTCATACATACAGCTCTGCTACCGGACTGTATTGCGCCCTCCGCGCCCACTTCATCTTCAATACACTGTTGTGTATCAACCAGAGACGGAACATAATGCACAAATTTCTGAAGGCAGAAGAGTGTAGCCCTGCTGCCCCGGGCGCCCTCTCAAACATGGCTATCGTTTTGATGTGGTGGAGCTGCACGATCGTCCATTTCACTCGGAGATCATTGTGAGCTGTGCTTTGAAACCATTCGTGGGGGTGCATATTGGGGAAAAGTAAATAAAACGTCCCTGCTTGTCCAATCCCGCCATGGAAAAACGGTGGCTGAAGGGACTAGGTAGGTAGTGCTTGAGAGTACGAGTATCCATGTTCAGTGGTATCGAGGCTCGGAAAGAAAGCAACATCTTGTCTATGATTTCACAGCACGAGTATGTTGAGACGAAAAGGAGAAACTTTACGTATTGTAAGAGATAGTACAGCATTATTGCTATACTCGTCGTAGGTCACAAGAGATGAAGTGAAACATTTATTCCAAGTATGATCTGAACTTGATAGCCTCAAGCCATTGACAAGTTCTCAGCCATGACTCCTTTGGAATCCTTAATGCCGAGCCGTTAAAGAGTTGTTATAAGAGGAATAAACCAATTTGAATAATACTGTACTAAAAGAGAGCTGGAGAGGAGAGGAGATCTTGTTTAAAAGAAGTATTCATCCATCACTATTACCGGTATGACGATCGAATTCTTGATACTTAATCGTAAGAAACAGAATGGAAGAGGCGTTTTGGTGGCTGTAATTACCGCTGTAATGCTGACACTTGCTGACGACGTAGGAATGTTATTTGTGAGGACATTTTCTGCATATCTCTTCAATAGGGATGGACTGGAGAGACGTTGTGAAATATATAATCCACATCTTACCCAGGTTAGTTGGCGCACCAGATGCAAATATAACTAACTACTTGAGTACTTGAGTACTCGAGTAGATGTGTAGATATGGAGGGTTTTCGTAAAGTGAGTAACTGTGAGATCAATATCAACTATGAATTCAATATCTCTTTCAGCATTGCACAATTTACGATTTATAAAAGTGGCAATTAGATCTGTCCCAAGGTTATCAAGGAAGCCTAGGTTGTACTCCTTCATTTCGTGATAGATGTTAGATATGATCTCGTATTTCTCTTTTACAACTTTTTTAAAGATTTCTTATACTTGATAATTTTCGAGTACTGTCTTATTCCTGCCTTGAATATCACAGAATAAGAATGCTAGTTCTGGTAATGTTCTATTTATATGTTATATGAATCCTTTTTAATCCAAGGTTTATTTCTTATCGAATTTCGCCAATCAATTGATCTTTCGGAGAATTGTGAAAGATGTTTATTAGATTCTAGAACCGAATAATGAATAGTGGAGAAGTTTTAATTCTTGGGTGTGCAAGTAGTGTAACCCAGCAAATCATAACCCAAAGAGTTAAGTGGCCCTTATCTTATTTCCATTCAGAAAGAGGTCGTTCTAGATGTCTTATCAATGCAAATAACCGAACTCAGCGAACTGCTTGTTCTTTTTGCAGTACTTTTATGAAATTGAATTTGATCACTTATTATCTATTATAACAACAGAACGTTATAGAGAATGTTATATACAGTAAAGAGTGTAGATACCTAGTATATTCTATATTCATGATTTACTGAAGAGGAAGAGTTCTTCATGAGTGGAACGATCAAACGGAAAAGGCTCGGATTTCGGATACTCTAGCCTCTAGCCTCTAGTCAAAAAAACGAAGCTGTATCTAATCTTATTACTGCTATTGAAATCGACAGGACTACTTTGACAATCAACTACTTAGTATTGTATATTGTACTTACTATCTAAATAGTAATTAGATACTGTATTGATATAAAAATTATTCTTCTTTCATTCCCGGATAATAGGATATAAGTTATATAAATATTAAATATTATCCCTAAGTCATCACAATCCTTACGCAAGGAAAAAGGGAAAAAGATCATCGCAAGGCTTGCTTATCCACTAATATCCAGTGACTATCCGCTTTTAACTCCATGGCGCCCCACAAAATAGCCAAATTAGACCTGGCTAGACCTTTCCCATATAATCTTTAGACCTTTTAGACCTTTTAGACCCCAGAAGCCCATCTCTTCTTGTACCCGCATTACCCTGAATAACCTACTTACTCTCTTCTCTTATTATTCTACTCCGAGTATTTTCTTCAACTCTTCACTCTTCACTATTACATACCTGCCCAATAATACTGAGTAAATAGTATACTATTCTACAGCACTCGTATTTCATTTTCGGTTTCTCTCTTCACTACCCGCACTCACTGCCTCACTACAAACTACACTTCTCTACTCTCTACACTCACTACTCTAGACTTTAAAATTTGAACCTTAATTACAGATATATTCATTTGCTTATTACTTTCATATCGTCTTCATCTTACAGTACACATTACCATATTACCCGCACCGATATCTATCTACCTAGTCTCTTCCTCACCACCCTAACTCTTTCCAGTCGAGCTTCAATGCTTCTTGGCCTACAGCGTCCACTACTATAGGGCCCCAGGGTGGAAACTGCTAGTAACCCGATCCAGACTCATCCAGTTCCCTCCCCCCTTCCATATTTTAATGTTTGTTTTAAGTTTTTGCATTAAGATCGATCCTCTATCCGTTCGCTCGTCCCCAATCACAAGCACTCCCCCTCTTCTATCACTATGTTAGTAAGATCATTTTCTAATAGTCTGTCATCGAGCAGGAGTCTAGAATTACTTCGCGCATAATTCTAATAAGTTGCCGGCCGGGGTTTCCCTTCTAATCAGTACTGTCACTCAGTTTATCATTCACCAGTACCGTCATTTTCTCGTCGATCGATACAGGGAGCCCCGCGGCTGGATGAGAGTCCAATTTCATACCAATAATTTGGCAACTCTTATGCTTTCTCGAAAGCATACCTACCACCAATTCCATTGTATATTGTCGAGACCTTTGATTAAATAATTTTGGCTTGGGTATGCAGTTTGCGAAAGGCCCTGACCAAATGTTTGATGCACCCATGCCCACATCTGAACCACAAAGTGGAATGCAAGACCCACGATATTATCGTGAGATTTTCGACGGAAAGCCCTGCACTTCGAGGATATATAAACCCCACCGTCAAAAAACTCGACGACTTCCTACCAAAACTCCGATAAAACATCAACTTCTCCAAAGGACGGGGGAGGAAATGACGGGTGGAATGGGATCAGGGACACAAATACCATTTGATCTTATAGACAGACAGACATTGTGCTTGCCAGACTTCTCCGAGGATACCATACTGCATAGTGGCGATGAAGGCTTTTCAGAACTATTGGGTCGATATTTTCCTGCTGCGGAAAGCAATGCTTCGGAACGCTTGGTTCAATTGAAGGCTCAACTTCGCAAAGCCGACACCTACGACTTCTGGAGACTGCTGATGGAGGAAATGTGCGATATAACAGGAGCTCAATGTGGATTGGTTGCTAAACGAATGTTGGTGGACGATCAGGACACCGCTGTTGAACTTCCAGAACTTGGGGAAGAAGGCTCATGTCTGATGGGTGTTGCTTTCTATACCAAAAGTGGAGGTAAGGAATCTAAACTTGAAAGGGATTATAAATATACAGCTTTTGGTACACCTTGCGCTTATATGAAATACGACAAAGTGGTCATTGTACCAGAGAGAATGAAGGAGGTTGCACCTAACAATCCAAATATCATGCCATGGGGTCAATCAGAGGCCTTTATTGGTGTACCGTTATTTGTGGAAGACAAATCTTTTGCTCACTTTACATTAATATGGTCCGAAGAGGGCGCTCAAAAGAGGAGGCTAAGTTGGAGTTTCATAGAAATGTTCATGCATTCCCTCGAAGACATGATTCTTCAGCGTATAGTGGAGGGACTGGGCTTCGCTAAGGGAAGTAATTTCCCAGAGTCTAATTCGGCAAAGATCATACCTCTCTCTGCTATCACCGCTTCACAGTCACTTAAACCATATGCTCGAAGCCTGTCGCACGAACTAAGGACGCCTATGCAGGGAGTGGTGGGGATGCTGGACATCATGTACTCAACCATACTTGATGCTATTGTAAATGAAGAGAATGAGCGGGTTCGATCTGTCTTTGCAGATCTGAAGGCCAATGTTGAGATTGTGCAAGGTAAGTGAACCCTATAATCATGGTTACATATTCGATACTCATCTTGCACAGAAAGCTCTAGAAGAGCGATAGAAGCAGCCGATAATGTCGTCCACGCATATGATCTCAACATGCAAATGCCAGATGTTCCTTTAACGCCTGAAGATGACCGAAAGAAATCTTTTGCACTCATCATGCCAACTTATTCCCCACCTGGCGATGGCCATTTACGAAAGGCATTTTCTTCTCCAATCTTGGTGAAAAGAAGGCGTCCTGAAGACCTCGAGCTCAATTTAGAATCTCCTCCGAAGCGTATGTCCACTTTCTTAGAGCGAGAAATTTCACATCATTTACAGGACATCGGTTCCACGATAGTTTCTACAGAAATTTTCAGCCCTGAGATGGTTCTTCAGTCTCCAGTCTCAGCAATAATTTCAGAAGTACAAACGAAGTCAAATGGTTTTCCTTTCGACTCAAACCCCAGTCCGCTTACATCCCCGGCTTCCATGAATCCAACCCACCAGCGTATCGTCACTCGCGATTTTATGCGAAATCTCATTAGTGATGCTCTTACAAGCGACCATTCATATAGCGAACACCCTACGACAACGGACTCCAGCGAGATAATCGAAGTGAAGACACAAAGCTCAAGGGGCGAAATACAAGAGCGTCTAATCGAATTGGTGATCCAACCTGATGTTCCCGAGGCCATCCTTACCGAAGAGCAGCATTTGCAATTCTCGATTTCAAAGGTCATCGATAATGCTATCAAATTTACAGATGAAGGCAGCATTACCATAACGGTCAGCCTCAATAATACTGGACACATGGTTGAGATATGGGTGGTTGATACAGGATGCGGCATTACCGAAGAATCAAAATCCCGTCTATTCGAGCCACATTTCCAAGAAAACGCCTCGATCAGCCGCGCGAAAGATGGACTAGGACTTAGTCTGTTTAATGCTAAAGCTCGTGTGAGGAAATACCTAGGTGGCGATGTCACATTGGAAAGATCTGCAACGGATGGTCCGACTAAAGGATCAGAATTCCTGATACGTCTCCCGATCTCAGCTCTGGATATGAAAAGGGCCGTGACTCCCCTCGTAGGCTCATCGCCTAGTCATCCACGAATCACTCGGGACGCCGTGATACCTTCTTACGCAAACGTTCCAACGAAGAATTCACGCCGAAGAGGAATTCCCAACGCTAACCTCGCCAAAGATTATCCCCTCAATTTCCTCGTTGCAGAAGACAACGTAATCAATCGAAATGTAGCCTTCACAGCTCTCAGCAGGCTCGGCTACAGCGCAAATAACATTACACTGGCGTTTGATGGAGCAGATGCTGTTCGTTCTTACAAAGCCTCCTTATCGAAACCATCTGGTCGCTATAACATCATTTTGATGGACATATGGATGCCGAATATGGATGGCTACCAAGCCACAAAAGAGATCTTGAAATTGGCTGAAGCTCATGGGGAGACTGCAACGATTGTGGCGGTTACAGCTGATATCACAGACGACTGTTCGATTAGGGCGAAGGAAGCGGGTATGCAAAGTTTCTTAGCAAAGCCGTATAGGGTTATTGATATCGAGAGACTCATTATTGGGAACTTTCAGCAGGAGCTATTCTGCTGTTCAGAATACTGAGGCAGTTAATTTATTTAGTTGTTTTATTTTGTATAATTTGCATTTGGGATTTTGGGCTTGGACAACTTAGCGGGTTAGGGCTTCATGGCGTTTGGTAGATGTCAAAATATCAGGGGACTAAGATCAAAATCTAGCCGGGTTGGGAGCATTCAGCGTGGCATAACGGCGTTTTTTTTTTGGATGTTTTTGGGAGATCTTGGAGTTATTATGATGCTTAGGATGGGAGTTCAGATGATTTATGAGACGGGGAGGTCTATTACAGGAATAGGAATAAGGACAGGAACGGGAACAGGAACAGGAACAGGCGGTTTTATGTATGAAACAATATATGGGAAAGATATCAGGTGGATTGGGCTACATGACAGAGTTGGTAATTGCGGGCTGATTATCGAGGAGAAACCTGCTCCTGGGTGAGTAGTCATTATACTCGAGTACCTCGTATAGCCAAGATATTATCATTGTTATACAACTCACTTCAAATATATTCGTGATTTGTAAAATATGGTTAGATATTTATGTTCATGTTATAAGGAATGAGGAATGAGTCTGTTGAATTGGCTAAACGAGTATGATTGGCTATATTCGAATGTGCAAGATCTAGATATAGACAGGCTAAACTTAAAAAGGAAATCTGGGGAAATTTAAAGTTCGCTAGCTTAGCTCACTCAGGACAATGATACTGTTACAGGCATCACCACGCGACATCCAACTTTCAACATACATTCAGAAACATTCTGTCTACCTTACCAACTAACCCTGCCTATTCCTTTTTACCTACTATTTCCTCTTCTTGCTTCACACGAATAATCAAACTTGAATATGTAAGATAATACGACACAAGATGCGCTTTCTAAGTTCAAGCATCAATACTATAACCTTTATTACCTTCCTGGATTTTGCCTCAACGGTATCTGCACACCCAGCATCTGCAAAAACGACATTGCATCATGTTGATTCTTCCGCATCCCAGATTCTCGACCAATCTATCTCTGCCTCTACCTCTCCTATTCAATCCCCCGCCTCCTCCATCTATGCGCCACAATCCTCGACCCACGACGATTCCCTAATATCCTTATCTCTCTTCCACTCTCTAGAAGAATTAGCTCGCCTTGTCGATATATCCTACTGTGTCGGCACAAGCGGTATCGCGAAACCGTTTCATTGCGCCAGCCGCTGTGATGAATTTCCGGGGTACGAGTTGGTGGATACTTTTAATACTGGGGTGGCAAAAAGCGATAGTTCGGGATATATTGTGCTGGATCATGGATTGTCGAGTGAAGAGAGTGAAGGGAGTGAAGGGAGTTTTGTTGGAGATGGAAAAGGCAGGATCATTGTGGCGTTTAGGGGTACTTATTCTATTGCGAATACGATTGCAGATTTGAGTACGGTGCCGCAGGAATATATACCATATCCGGAGAGTCCTGACAACCCTGACACTTCTACCGAAGCTTTTGAGAGAAATACTATACAACCATTTATCGACCGAATTCCTCGACCTTGGTCTTTTTGGTGGACACACAAATTGGGAACTGTAACATCAGGGCATAAATCGGGGGGGACGGAGAGAAAGTGTACAAATTGCACAGTCCACACTGGATTTTACTCTTCATGGCTCAACACGCGTCCATGTATCCTACCTCATCTCAATGTGTTGAAACAGAAATATCCAAATTATCAGCTGCATTTTGTGGGACATTCACTTGGTGGAGCAGTCGCCGCTCTTGCTGCATTGGAACTCGAGGGAGGTGGATGGAGGACTATCGTTACAACCTTTGGAGAGCCGATGATTGGGAACCAGGGGCTAATGGATTTTATTGATGGAGCATTCGAATTGAATGAGGGAATGCACGAGGATATGAATAGGAGATACAGAAGGGTAACACACATAGGAGATCCGGTCCCACTCCTTCCATTGAGAGAGTGGGGGTATAGAAGTCATGCTGGAGAGATATACATCGGGAAGGAGGATTTGCAACCCGAAGCTCAAGATGTCCGTCCATGTTACGGCGATGAAGACACGAATTGTATCACAGGGAGCGATAGTGACAATTTATGGTTTCGAGGAGAGGACTTATCAACCATCATCCCCGTAGATTTCCTAGACGAACTTCGGACAGGGAAATGGGATATTAAACAAGAAGCTGCAGGGGAGGAAGCGGAGAAATTGGAGAGTATCCAGAGGAGATGGCCAACACTGCCCATCCCAACAAGATATAAACTCTGGCAATTATTCTTTGCACATCGAGATTATTTTTGGAGGTTGGGGGTTTGTTTGCCGGGTGGAGATCCGCTGGATTGGAGGAGACCGCGTTATAATTTTACGGGGGAGGAAACGGAAATGGAGAAGGAAATGGAGGATGGGATAGGGATAGGGATTGGAAGGGAGGAGCTTTGATGCTTTGATTATCGATTAATAATGTTGTTTTGTGGCTTCTATGAAATGAATTATGGTTTTGGTTGAATAGGAAGTTGATGATTATGACGAAGTTGATGATACAGATTGCAGATTGTAGATTGTATTGCAAGCCGATGATGTATTATGATAGATGGGTGAACCTTGGGAATTATGGATTAAGTAAGTAAGTAGAGTACTACGGGTTGAGCTATAATACTCGTATGATACTACAAGATGAATTGTGTATAAATGGGCAGGGAATTGGAATTGGAATTAGAGTCAAATACATCTACTTTCCCTTCTTTCTTTCTTAACTAATAATGAAATATGAATGCTCATTCCTCAATATCGAGTACCCACACATTCATCTGAACATTTGTGCCTGTGCCTGTGCCTGTGCTGAAGGCAAGGTTAGAGCTTATATTGGATTAGAGTGGTTATACTCAGTAGATTAAAACTTATTCCAATCTTCCATCCCTATCTCGTCGTATATGCTCGATGTGTATATACAAAGTCTGACATGTATATTTACAACTTCGCTTATAACTTCGCTTACAACTTCGCTTTCTCCTTCATTTGAGTACTCGTAAACTCAACCTTATTAATACAACTCCCTACCCCTTCTAACCCTACCTCCACCACATCTCCATCTTTCAACCATACCTGTGGTTTTCGCCCCATTCCTACTCCTTGGGGACTATTTAATGATTAGTATTAGTTGAGCTCATTCCAGAAACAGAAATTACAAGCAGGATTGGGAAAAACAAAACAAAACTCACGTTCCAGTAAAAATCAAATCTCCCGGCAACAGCGTCGTACCCCGACTCAAAAACGCAATCGTTTTCGCCACGCCAAATATCATATCCCTCGTACTACTCTCCTGCACCATCACCCCATTAACTTTCGTAAAAATCCCGAGATTCTGCGGATCGGTAATCAACCGACTCGACACGATTCCGGGCCCCCAAGGAGCCCATCCATCAAACCCCTTTCCGAGCGCCCACTGCCCGCCTCCGCGTTGAATCTGCCATTCTCGATGTGAGACGTCGTTACCGACCGTGTAGCCGAGTATATAATCTAAGGCGTTGGATTCGGAGACGTCGAAACATGGTTTGCCGATTATGGCGACGAGTTCACATTCGTAGTCGAGGCCGGTGCCTTCTTGGGCCATGGGGTGGATTGGGATGGAGTCGGTGGGGCCGGAGAGGGATGTGGTGGGTTTGTACTTTTGGGTGGTGGGTTGGGTTAATTGTTGTGGGATTTTGGGGTGCATGGTGATCATATCATATCATGGACTTACAAATAGAATGGGAAATTTCGGAATTGGCATGTTGGTCTGTGATTACCATGGTTAGCATTAGCTTCTCATCTCATTTCATTCATAATTATTAACACTGACCTCCTTAGCATGTTGCTCATAATTCAAACCCAAGCACCTCACCGTCTTCACATCTTCAATTGCCAACGGCGCAAGTAGTAGCCTAATATCTTGTATCTGATCTGTAACCTCATGCTTCCCGAATATTTCCCCCGTAATCACTTTAGCTTGGGTAGCTTTGGCGATATCTGATACTCCTTGGGGTAGGATGGCATCGCCGTAGTATGTGCGGCCATTTTTGGCTAGGAAGCGGACGAGTCGCTGGGAGGGAAGATTAGCACTGTGTTATGATTCTGGAATGCTGGTTGTAGGGTGATGTAGAACTTACGGAGAATGATGGAGATGTCATTGTGTAGAGATCGAGTGGTGGTGAGGTAGATTGAGTGAAGTGAAGGTATTCTACTCAAGTAGATAGGAGTTCACATTCACGATAAGATACTTGTACCACTGACCAGGCAAGATTAGGAATCTCCGTTATCGCTCAAGCTCCGAGGTGAAGCTCAGTTCCCCACCTTATTAGTCCACCTTTCTGGAGCTCAATCCCACGCATACCCAATCAGCCGAATTAGCGGAGCCAAATTAGCGAATCTCATCAAGCAAGTCAAAGAGGCACAACTTCAAATCGATTGAAATCTATCATATTAAATTGGATTATAAGAAAAGAAGGAGAGAAGGAGAGAAGGAGAGAAGGAGAGAAGGTATCTATCTACTGAAATATACAATCTTGAACTACAAATAGTTTGTGATTGTTTTGATATATCAAAGATAGTACTAGTATATTTTGACATGTCACGACTAAACGGAGGCGTGTTACCGGTACCCCTTACTACTGATGGCTCAAAAGGACGGTACATCTCTCGAAATACTTTCTCTCTATAGCTGCGGGAAGGATGGCCAAAATTGTATGTAGAGATATTACTTTTTGGGAGTGTTTGAGATTCTGTGATTTCCTGAATATGTTCAAGTTAAATTGAAATATTGATGAATCAATGTTGAAATTGGATTGAAGACCCGCTAAACGATGGAATACATCGACAGACATGGACTATCTCAACATTTTGATTGGTGAGTAAATGCTGGAATACATTGAGAAAGCAGGTATAGATTCTCAGCCATGTTTATCTAGGATCTGCGATCTGCGATCGGGGTTACAGTCGCTTCAGCATCCGCTCAAGACCCGAAGATTGCCAAAAGAGTTCTATGATCAGAAAGTTCTGGCTTTCATGGATTAATTGTTGACAGAGGGACCGTCTAATGATTATAGCGAATCTCACGAGTATCAAGCCCTTGTGATTAGTTGTCTTCTGGGCGATGTGTATTGCGGATGATTGTGAGTGTCGAAAGGGACAATAAGGAGGGGTTCCTTGAAGCCAGAGAGTCGAATGAGGATTCGCCATGTGCTGAAAGTTGCAAGACTCTCCAATCAAGTCGGGATTGAGTGGCTATCACGAGGGCAAAATGGGAGCTATCTTGACAACTCTTGGGGCTTGTAGCTTGGGTGGTGGCCACTGTATACCAGCCATATTGCTCTTTGGGTCTTCAAACTTGAGTGGTGGCCACCATACACTAGCCATATTGCTCTGGGCTCTTTACAGAAACAGACACCCCCGAGAAATCGGCGCCTCGAGGATCGGAGATGGAATATGAAATGCCTACGAGTATATATAGTCCGTCATTAGCTTCGTCAGGTTTTGGTCTCTGTTTAGGGGCTGCCAAGGACAAGAAGCGACATACCAGTAAATCCACCGTTGTTGCTCGTCACAAGATTTCCTTTAAAGATTTATAATCTTTATATTCGATTTGAAATAATAGATACAATTATAGATCTTATTAATATATTGCGAAATCTGGTATAGGTGATTTACTAGATAGACGGGGGGGTCCATTCGACCAACAGATTTTTTGAAACGATAGAATAACAGAGGATAACATCCAAACCACTTGTGATAGGGATTAAAAATTTGGTAGTGTTCACTTGAACCAATTGAACTACACTAAAAATAGTATTAGAAAGAAGGAAGAGTATGCTAGGACTAGATCACCCTTAGAGTACCGGTATAAGCAATTTTAGAAAGGCTTCTAAAAAGTTAGATCGGCTCCAAGAAGCAAAAGGCAACCTTCGGTAGGCCCTAAAGAGTAAGGAGAAGCTGCTCGGGCGTATTGCTAATGATCTCGCTAGACTGGCTCGTAAAAGTTAATCGTGAATGAGTAAAATGTAACTTTTTAGTATGAATAGTAGCAGGCATGAGAATCAATCGTTGCCAATTACGAGTAGGTGAGGTACAGAAGAGCATTGATGATGATGACTGTCCAAATGTGTTGTTTATTCCATATTTGAAACGGATTGAAATGGAATTAGAATTACTCGAGATGATATGACGACGACAACCCTTAGTTGTCGAAGCTCCTTTCGCTTACATAATCCCCCACCTCGGAGCTCATCCAACCACCAAACTCATTGTTATCATTTTTACTTCCGTCAGTAGACATCTTCTTTAAACAATAGTTAGTATATCGAACGAAAAATGGCGAGGTTATCAGGACTTCAGAAGGACGTTCTCGCTCTCTATAGAAAATGTTTGAGAGAGAGTAGAAAGAAACCGGATGTGAGTGCTCTTTCCTGTGAGAATTCAAGGTAGGTAAGATACTAATGAGATGAAGGGGGCGAGGAAGCATTTTGAAGCATTTGCACGGTATGTTCAGTGTTGACTTATTAAATTTCCCTGTCTGTCTTTGCACGAATCTAACATTTCTTGGTATATTCAGAGTCGAATTCAATAAGAATATATCTTTAGATAAGAAAAATTTCAGTGCGATTGAGTACCTTTTGCGGAAAGGTCAGCGACAGGTCGATATGTATTCTTCTCCTGGTATTAAAGATATTCGATGAGAAACCACATGTGGGGGATGGGAGGATTATATACTTTGAGGTCGGCAGATCGCAGATCGGGTTTGGAGCTTCAGTTTGAAAGGGCAAGAGCAGTGCACATTGAGGAGCTCCCTCATCTCGAGTGCCGTCAATTTCGAAATCCTCAAACATTTCCTAAAACATGCGTTCTTCACGACTCTATTGTTATAGCTAATAATGGTCAATCTCAAAATTCATTGGAAGGGCCGTCCTCATCGAACATTCCCACGAATAGAAACTATCTCGAGTCGTCCTCAAACCGACCTCACTCCTTGTGCCTCTCACGCCAACAGAGGCACTTGCGGAATACACAATTGTCGAGCGCTAGAACAGGCTCGAAGAAAACAAAAGATTGAGGCTCGTAATCGAAGTTCGAAAACTTCTAAGGTCTCTACTGTTACTCGCTCGAAAAGACGTGCTTCGAAGCAGGCTATACAAGAAGTTTTTGGAAGGGAGTCACCTTGCTCGAATACTACAAGGCAGGATCAGGAGAGCGATATTTATTTTCCACTTGTCGAAACTATCGTCGAATCGAAACCATATCATTCTGGTAAAATCATCCACGAGACTCCTCATATTCATTCCGTAGACGGCGCTGCATGTTCGATTCCCAATAGAATCAAAACTTGCCTTACGAATAAGAATAAAAAATCTCAAAAGGGAACTCGAGTCAACTCCATTAATTCGAGACAGTTGGCTGGAGGATCCGTTGGTCAAGCCCGTCGCTATCAAGCAAATCCTGAAACGACTGTAACACAAAGCAGTCGTGTTCAAGATTCCAGGGCTTTGTATAAGAAATATAATCCATCCATCCGTACTGGCTTTGCCTCCCCAGCCAGAAGCAAAGCTTTCTTGGCTGCATCTACGCTCGCAAGTCTTTACGAAGAACAAGGTGCCAATTCTCGGAAAATTACACAGTCAGGAGCACCTATATCAGGCGACCCTTCCAAAAAAGAGATTTCGAGAGGTGGAACGGCATTTATTGGAGCATCAAGACTCGCAAGCTTGGCTCAAAGAGATTCGTTTTCCTCTTCTGTTCGTTCCATTGTGCAGAGTATTGCTTCAAATCCTTCTTCTCGTAGTCCTAGTCAAAGACGAGCTTTGAAGCGCTTCACTAGGGAACTTGAGTTATATCTTCAAATCGTGAAGCAAGCACCAAAGCAATCGCCTATCTCATCCGTACCCTCGATTAGCTTTTCCACGCAAACGATACAGACCCTACATGAGTTTAAGCCTTATCACGCCGAGTTTCAAGCTGCTGGATTAGCGGTGACATCGGCGGAACAACGTAGGCAGTCGGTTCCGTACGTCTACCTACACGAACGCAGAAACACTGTTCCGGAAGTCCAGCCACTGCCATACGAGCTTAGTGGTGCGGGACTGCTAGCGAAATTAGAAATCCAACGAAGAAGATCCCTCTCCGATATTGTAGAGCCGCCACAAGATAGTTCACCTGACGACAGAATGGGTATGAAAGGTTCAAATGTGCTGACCAAGAAATCGGTACCTGACCGTGTGAACCCAGAAAGAGAATTGTCGGCAATGAGTAATGCTTCAGAGGAAACTGTCATTGAGTGGACACCGGTATATGAGCGGAAAGATCCAATCAATCGTCTTGATAGCCCCCCATGTTGCGATCTAGCACCTCCTGTCATGCGAGCCCCGTCGCCTGCAAAGTCAAAACGTGTAGATCCTGTTGACCCACCTAAACGTACGACGTCTCCTGCTAAGAAACCCTTACCTTGGCTCCGTAAGCCGCAAAATATAGCCGGAAGTCCTTCTGTACTTGACAAGCCCACGAAAAACAACAGGATGAGCAATTTAGCTGGAGACGCAACGGCATCACCCCCGTACTCAGACTTCACGAGTCAAGTGAATTCGCAGTCTTCTTCTATAGTATTACATCTTGATACTCCACCGGAGCATAAACGTTATATTCCAACTCAGATCTCCCAAAATCCCACTAGCATCACCTCCGCCACGACACCCGTGCCACCTACCACGACCCCTTATCCACAGTCATTCACCGGTCCCGGAGAAGGTGATAATATTGACATGGGAGATTTTGCCAGTCTAGAACAACTTCCTAACCAAACTCGTGCTGCGCCCACCAATGGGGACACCATAGCACAAAAGGATACACGTCTGCTCAAGAATCATGCCACTCAAACAAGTCCTGCTCCATCATTCATCACCCGAGCTCCACATTTTACCACTCAAATCCCCGTTACAGTTCAAAGTCAACAACGCCGAGGTCTTATTCTCAAATCGTCTATAATCGGCGAAACTCAAAGGCGACAGACACCCCCAAAAGCAAAGGCTGTCAATACCCCAGAACCTGCGCCTCCACATCAAATCTCACGCGCCGCTTCTACTATGGCAGCTTCATGTGATCCTCCATCTCCACTCTGTTGTACTCAGTGTAATGTAGAGTTGAACACCATTCCGAGTTTAAAGGTTCATCCGAAAAAGGCATCGGCGCCAGGACCATCCGTTGGGTTTGAATCAAATTCGAAGATGAATAACATCAATACGTGTGAGATTCCTGAGACAGTACATTGTGCAGGGTGCAAACTATCTACGGCCAATACAGACACGGATACAACGACAGTTGCAAGTCAATCTTCCAAGCGATACGTGCAAAGAGATATCCACTCACATGAATATGGTGATATAAGAAAACCGGACACTGGTTCGAGGGAGGAACGGAAAAATCTAGATGTTTCAGCGGATGAAGGACACTATGCTCGTCAATCTGATGTTCGCCCATGTGAAGGAAAAGCAAGGTCAGAAAAGATATCAACACCGCTTCCTGATCCTACCAAGAAAAGGTTAATACCAGAGCGGGTACTACCGTCACAGTCAAGTACTACCTCTATACCAGTACCCATCCAAGCTACTGAGTCAAATCAATCAACAAGACCTGGATACGTTCAAGGCCAAGTCCTTGCTTATGCAAAGCTGCCTGATATCCCTATATTGTTGGATATCAACCCTAAATTATCGGTTTCTGAATCTGTAGGAGATCTACAAAACCAACTTGCCTCATTAGAAAGACAGACTAGACAGGAAAGAGATACGAAGAAACTATTCAAGGGGTTGAGAGTTGCTACTGCAGCTGCTTGTGAAGAGGGAGTCGACACATTCATTGAAGAGATCACAGGATACAAGGTCAGAAAAATGCTTATGGATTTAGGTGCATTGGATGGACTTGGTGTGAACACCTTGGCGAATGTTGCAAGACAGACTGCTAAGAAGAGGAGGGGGGACCTTAGGAGATTACAGATGACTCCGATAACTAAAGTAGAAGGCAGGGAGGGAAATTTTGAACGGGGGTTGGGATTTCGCGATGGTGATGGTGATGGGACGTGGAAAGATGGATTGGAAGAAGTAGCTAGGATGATAGAGAAAGAACGGGGAAAGTTACCCAGGAGCCAGTCTGGGGAGAAGCGCAAGAATATCAGAAGTGCGGAGAAACCGTCTAGAGATAGAGCTTTGGGATTAGTGGCGGGGGACCAGGGAGTTAGAATGAGAGAGGAGGCGGAAGCCATGTTCTATGAGGCAAGTGCGAGAGAGGATTGATAGATGGATTCTCGTTATTGAGTACAGGATGCTATGTTGGATGATAGTCTACTGTAGACTCTACCTATGTATACCTAAGGAATGCACCCATGAGACATGATTCAAGTATACACGAGGTTCACCTATCTATCCATTTGCACACCGATTAGATTCGTACTACTTCACATAGCGTGATTGGCACGTTACATGTACTACAACGTGAATGAATAAAAAGCACAGTCGCACAACATGAAGGAGACGCGAGTAAGGTTACAAAAGTGGGCGAAATAACTGAACGATTTGTGTAAGTAAAATTGTAGGTGAGAGTGTAAGTAAAATTGTAGGTAAAAATAAAAGTGGAAGGAAAAGGGAAAGTGGGCGGTACGTAACCGGGTATCTGATGTTTGCATGCATGCATGGATGTATGTGAGGTTCCGTCGGTTTGTTGTTATGTTGTGATATTGTGATATTGTGATGTTGTGATGTTTAGCGAGGAAAGATGGGTAAAGGGAAATGGTAGGGAGGTGGGAAGAGGTGGGGAGGGGAAATATGGGGAGGTGAGGAGGGAAAAGATGGGAATGGTTAGATGGGAGGGGAAGTGATGGGATAGAATGGGAAGAGGTGAGATGGGAAGAGATGGAAGAGGTGGGGAGGTGGGGAGGGGAAAGATGAGATGAGATTGGATGGGAAGAGGTGAGATGGGAAGAGGTGGTGAGAGATGGGAATGGTTAGATAGGAGGGGAAGATATAAGATAGAATGGGGTTAGAGGGTTAGAGATGAAACGAGATGAGAATGGTTAGATGGTTGTGGTAGGTATTTTTGGATATATGCGGGTGTTACCTAGTACCTACGGATATGTACGTCTCCATTGATGGTTTAAGAATTGGAATTGGTATTGGTATTGATATTGGAAATTGGCGAGGAAGTCTTATATGATGGGTAAGAGGAGGATGGGAGGTGCGAGTTAGAAGGTTGGAGGTTGTGGGTAGGAGGTTGTGGAGATTAGGCGAGGAGGGCTGGTGGATGGTGATGAGGATGGTAGGAGTATGGAGTCTTGGTACATGTTCTCTAGTGTAGTGTAGTATGAGAAATGTGTAGAGAAATACATAATATTTGTACTCGTAGAGATATAGATTTTGCGGATTGAGTACCTATACTACAGTATACTCGAATAGATCTACAGTACTTATCTTATCACAATAGAGAGAGGGTGTAAGGGTGAGAGAGGAAAGAAGTTCGTTACACTATGATATCGATTATATTATTATTATTATTATTATTACATTTTGTAATTGTTGTAATCTTACTGTATACTCGAGTGTTTTTGAGATTTCTTTTGTATTTCCTATTAAATTCAAATCTAACCGAATCCATTGCGGATTTAAATACTCGAGTATAATTTTAATTACAATTACAATTACAAAGACAATTACAACAACAATTTCTAAAAACCCAAAAACATATACACAGCAATTGTGAATATAGATGAATATACTCGAGTAGTAGATGAACATAATTATAAATACCAGCATCGAAAAACGCAAAAACGGGTATGCGGTATAAACAAGGCGAACAAAAAATACAGTACAGTATATGCAGCAGCAATGCGATGCAGCTGCTGTGATATGATATGATTTGATATGATATGAACTCGACATTGGTATCTATGATGTAGTACAGTAAGTACCTGGTGATTTAATTTTTAATCATGTGTTCTCTGTGCAGGATCCCGGAATCTCGACTGCGATTGGGATTGGGATTGGTGGTTGAGATTGGTGGTTGGCTAGGGGAGGGGAGATTTTGTTGCATGTCTCTTTTGGGGTTATGGGTTGGTGCATTTTTTGGGGAGGGGGGAAGAAATATGGCAGTTTGTGTGTATGTGTTGTGTTGTGTTGTATTGAGTTGAGTTAAGTTGATTAGGTTGAGGCTGGCGAATCGGTGATTTGGGGTTGGGGTTGGGGTGATGGAGATGGTGTAGTATGGTTCTGTAGTTTCAGTACTGAGTATATGTATAAGATGATTAGCGAAATGAGATGGGGGGTGGAGATAAATGCAAGCAAGATGCGTGATATGAGATGCATGATATGAGATGCTGTGGAGGTGCCACGATGGACTCGAGATTCCTAGTGGGATTTTAGTTTGTATATGCACTGGACATTTGTGATAAGAATCTAGGTGTGAACTATGAACTATGGACTGGTATAGGTTTGATGGGAATATGAGGGTTGCATGTATGTTTATTCTGAGGTTATGGAGAAGTATGTGTTGCAGTACAGTACTGTAGTCAGGCTGAGATGGAGATGGAATACTGTGATTATGATGTGTGAATGTGAGAAGTATAATGATTGAATACCGGTATTGATGGTGTAAAGACTATGGGATAGTACAGTAAGAAGTGCGAACACGAGCCAGATTATGGTTTGACTGGGAGGCATATGAGTAAGCTGAATGTTCTTCATGTCCGCTTAAGAGTGCTCAGTGGTGGTTGAGATGAGAATGAGATGAGAATGAAATGACGAATTCATGTATAATCTTGATGGTGGAATACAGAACGGTAGTATGACTGGTTGGGGAAGTCATCTCAATCCAAACAGGGAGAGAATGTTTCATCATTGAAGATGTTATAGGTAGGAAGATAGCACCTGATGCACCTTGAAAAATACATGAAGAAAAACCACTGCAGGTATCCTGGAAACTGGGTGGATGAATCTAAAGATAATATTGGTTGAATAAAAACGTTGAAAAATCTGGAATCTCCTGAAGAATACCGGTAAATTGGTCATCCCCTGCTTCCTCTTGGCTTCAATTGATAGCAGCGAGGAAGTTTCAACCATTCCAATCATTCTATTGGTTGCGTCTAATTGACTAGAGCATGTGAAATCTGAAGTAATACCTAGTATTACCATCATGGGACTTCATTTGAGCCTCACTTGAGGTTGAGCTGAAAAAGTATCTTATGATGAAAATTTCAAATTTGATGTTGATTGGTTATGCTGTAAAATTTCGAGTGTGGTGATGATGAGGGAGAAATTCTCAGATGGAGATACCGGTATGGCCTATAGGATACAAGATAACAAGATATGAGATGTGATTGCTAATGTTTCATATGTGATATTTTGAGATCTTTACCTTTGATTCGAATCTTTTGGAACATTGGCACAAGCCTAAATGTCCAATTGCTGTTGGCCAATTGAAAGGGCGAACGCATCTGCAATGTATTTCTGTCTGGACTGCACTACACTGCTAAACTGCTGCACAGCCGTTGAAAATTGGAGAAATGTAATGCGGTGTTCTTCAAATTTGTACTCGAGTATATTAGGTATCATATCGACAAACTCAATATATATATCATTCAAGGTATGTATTATTATATTATTATTATTATTATTATAATATCCTGCGCCTCGAACGGTACCTTCGCATCCGCATCGGCATCGCTATTCATACCAGCCCGGCTCGTTTCAAAGCCCCAAGCAGGGGAAGATGACTCTGCACACAGATATGTATCGAGATTCGACATGTGGTAGGAAGGTTTTCCTAATATGGTAAATGATCCCCCCTTCCTTCTGTGAACTTGTGTGAAGTGACTGAGTGAAGTCAGCGAATTAGTTTACTGTACCGGTAGTTTGTTTATCACACCGACTATCTGCTCTAGTGCTTCCTTCTTGGGTGGATATGCTTGGCCCGCTGTCAAGCCATGTGCTTGTTGTGTGGATTAATGGCGTGCACACTGCAAAGTACATGATTAGATTTTAAAATTGATTACTGTATGTCATATTAAGGTTCGATGGACTTTAGTACCTAAGTCTTGGGGGCTCGATAATGCTAGTCTATTAACTCCCATTCAAGGGGCATGAGATCTTGATATTAACTTGCAAGTATTTCGTACCGGTACTTCCGCAAAGCCAAAGAATACATGACACTAACAGATACAAATAAGAAATAAGAACTCGACTTCCTGATTGTTCCAATTTGGATTTGTGCTTAATATTTAAGGAGGTATACTCACGCTGTACTACTGAGCAACCATCGAATGGATTGGATTGATGGTCTGGGGTAGATGAGTTTTCCTTTTAGCCGAAAATAGAACTTGGGGGTTTCTAATGTTTCAGGCACGTTTCTACAAGCGTTAATGTATATAGATCTGTATTATAGAAGCCATTGATAATACCGTACAGTAAGTACATGTCTTTCGCACGAATTTATCAGTTCTTCCCTTAACGTTAGGGCCAGGACAGTCTTCTTATAGATAGATGAACAGCTCTTAGTTCAGGACAATCAACAGACATGGCAATTTATATTTTGCCTAGGTTCACAGTAATAATGGAGGAATCTACAAGTACCGAGGCATGGACCTCCTTCCGGAGATGAAATTTATCTCCATGACTCAAATTTTGTGAAACTAATATCCTTTCTGGCAAATGGGAGGAAAGCTTGAGTGCTTCGTTCTACCCCAAGCTCTGTGCACGGGGCAGTGACACAGGTTGCAGAAGACGCCGTGAACACGAGGCTTGGGGGATACCCGGTAATCACTATTGATTCTCGATAAGATCTGAGGGGTAAATGGAGCGAAAGGGAAGTGGAGTTGGGGGGAGGGAGAAGGGAGAGAAGTAGGAAGAGATGGATGGATGAAGTGCTGTTATTTGTTAGCGAGTATCGGTATATATCAATAATACGGTACAATAGAGGGGAAGTTGGAATGGGAAGGTAAGGTTTCAATATACTTAATTCTCTATTACTTTTCTGCAAGGCCTGAATTTAGAGACAAAATTAAGGTGGTCCGTTGATAAGACCCGCATGTGTCGTGATATGTGCGCAAGTAGAACGAACGAACTGCATAAGCATTGAAGATATTCACTTTAAATCGATCTGTGAGGTAAAGGAGTTAAAAATATGTTGAAATACTTTGCCTCAATCATAATGTATTGATGAATTTGATTATTTGAGTGCCGGTATATATTTAGGTAAGATCTTATATACAATATCAGTGTGTCGCAGTCGGGTAACAAGATTAGATAACAGCCGAATGATGAAGGGGTATGTATGAAGTTCTAGGTTCTAGTCGGATATATAAAACATTGAAGATACTATTTCTAGATATCCTCAAATACTATTATTATTGTAGTTGATACTTCACATTGTACATTATCGATGTATATGATTCGGTTGGTGGATTGATCGAATATAATAAGAACTTACTCGTATATACTCAGTATATCTAATTAATAGACTTGCTATCATCTTTCCTTCTCTGGTATCTATTGTATAATCCGAGGTTCTCGGTTCAAGCTGATCAATAAGCAATTTTGCAAGGGATTTTGATTATCAACTGCAAGAAGAAAATAAAATATCCAGTCATCCATCTATCCATCACCTATACATCGACAGGCAGCTTTTTATCACACTCTAACATACTCCTCGCCGCCCCGTCCATCTATTCTCTACCTTATCTACAGTTGTATCTATCTATCTATTCATACAAACTAATCCTATCTCATTCAAGTCATCACCCTTTTTCTACTCATTCGCGCAGAACTCGCTGACGTGAGGTTCTATGAACTTATCACCAAATAAAAATGAATGCAACTTCTATTATTAATTTCTAATACGGTATCAGTATCGGTATTCCTACTTTTTCTGTACATACACGTACCCATACCTACGCATATATCGAAAGCGATCAATCCTAAACTTTAAAATTATCATTTTCGAATCTTATTTGGTAGCAGATTCACAATTGTACCAAATAAATTGTCTACAACCAGTCACAACTCACGACTCACAAGTTCGCAACAGCTCAATATCTATTCGAGTAATAATCTTCTAATGATTATCTCCGGTGCCCGGACCCAATTCGATACATTATCAACCTGGTCTCGAGTTTCTTATTTATAGACTATTCCGTGTTCGACCATGATTGCTTGAACGGATTATAGTAAACGTGCGACGTCAATCGACTCGTTCAAGTCATTTCGAAACGACAGGCGCCACCAAAAATTACAGAGGACCGACGACCCTTCTTCCTTGTCCCAACTCCACAACCAATTGGTGGCTAAATCCAGACTATGAATGCATAACGAGCCTGAGGACGTGTCAGCAGCCGACGAGTGTACCTGGCCATGTCACAGCTTTCGCAACAGGCCGAAAGACCTTTTGTCATTGATACGCAGCTCCATTACCTGCCACAGGAAAGTCCCACAGGTAGTTACACTCAGCTTCTTCACTCAGGAAACAACTCTTTACCTGTCTTGGAAACGCGCAATAGGTACGCTACCTCCATTCAATTCAATATTGAGCCGCTTCTCGTTACGGGCACTTACATACTTGCTTGTCCTAGGTCCCTGCGCAAGGCTGCTCCTAGTCCCCTACAATCAAGTACTACTCCTACATCGCCTTCACGTTCAGGCAGTATCACTCCAACAAGAAGCGCATCATTTCCTACGGAAGGTTCTGACGATCAACATCCATTCATGAGTACGAAAGAAAGTCAAAGTCCTCTGGAGGAGCCTCGATCACCAAAAGAGCGCCTTAATGATTTATTAGCAACCGAGAGGAGCTTCTATACCTCTCAACAGATTGCCAAACCATTGCAGATACAGGGCAATTTGAGGTATTTATTAAATTCGTGTCTATAATCAATTCACTCACTCGTCAACAGATACGGCCCACCATTACAGGAAGCAAATTTAAATGCCCCGATACGAAGCGTTTCTGATTCTATCCTGCCAAACGTAGGCCAGACCTCACCTACAGGTATTTCACCTACGATGGCAACTACTACACCTGCCCATCGTGTCGAAATGGGTCGACCACCTCCCCGAACTTCCTCAATTGATTCCGCCATTTCCTCGATATCGAGCGGTGGACATTCATACAAGAATTCGCAGGACTCTAAAGGCTCGAGTGCCCAATTCGATGTAGCACAGCTCATTCAAGCAGCAGGATCACCGGAATCCGCTATACAATATTTGATCAAGGAAAAGCAATCACAAACCGCACAGAATTCACAATTATGGCGTCTGGTAGATAAACAAAGAGCTATGATTTTGGGATTAAATAAGGACCTTGAGCGAACCCTAAAGGATAAAGAACGATACAGAAAAAAGTTGAAGGATAACCTCACACAACATGCGAATCCGTCACCTGTAGATTCGACACAAGGTCCAACGTCGGAATCAGGGTCGATAACCTCAGAATCAAGGGTCACCGAAATCTTGGCCCAAAAAACTATTGGCGGGCATTTAAACTCTGATGGATCAAAGGATGGTTCCCATGCGCAACATTCGCCCATAGATTGTGCTTTGGCTCCCTATCCAATCACCCCTCCCGCGATGAGAACGCCGGCACTGTCTAATATGGTAGTAGCGGAGCACACGATGCCTTCGCCAACTAAGCATGCATTTCAGCAATACAATCCGGACTCTCCACCTCTTGGATTTGAGGCATCTCAACTTCAGCGGAAGAACCAAGCAGTAGCCGCCGATATGCCATATAACGCAACCGTACCACCTTCAAGGAATCTTCCCTCTGATGCCCCACGCGGACCACCTCCGGCCTCGCCACTCCCTCCGCCTATGTCTTCGCAGGGACCTTCGCTCGCTATTGTGGAATCATTGCCAAAGGTTGATCGTGGATCCCCGAAGTTTCCACCACCAAGGAAAGCCCCTCCAGCACCACTGAATCTTGGCAAAAAGACTGGGCCCAGTACTCATCTACGCCAGGCCTCGGAGACGAAAGAAGAGTCTGATTCAGACTATGATGATATATTGGAGGTTGATGAGATCCCGACGTTCACCGAAAGAGGCCGACGAAAGACTAGGGAAGAGGACGATAGGGTACGAGAGGTTGCAGCGGCTCAAGACGCAGAGGCGAGAAGTAGCTCCAAGAAAAGTTCGAAAGGCAGCGTTAAAGGAACGCCAAAATCGACATCAGTCACACCGAAGGAATCAGCACCAGCAATGCCTCTCAGTCCACGGCCAACTGTCCCAATCTCGCCACCAGACGCTCATTTGCGGGCTCTTTCCCCACCAGATGAGAGTACCGGCTCCTTGGCGGGAATGTTAAGTGCATCAAGATCACCTCCCCCGAAGACAGGGATGATGTCACCCCCACTAATGAGTCCTGGTCTCCCACAAAGTCCAAGACCAATGGGTCTGTCTTCGAGGACCAATTCATCTCATTCATCAATGGCTTCACCTCCATTGTCTCCTCGAAGTATGGGCGCTTTTCCAGGTGCTATATCATTATCGCCGCGAGCTCCACGACAGCCAATTCCTCTTCCTCCTGGTACTCCAATGTCAATAGCTTCTCCTCGTGCGCCCCGAGCGGAGCCTTTAGTTCTCAATTCCCCACAGCCATTGATTATCACTAAGAAATCTGAGGAAACTCTCAACACACTCAGATCCGAGGAAACTCTCGTTGATGAGAGCATTCACGGGAGACGTCCGAGTAATAATTCTCCAACCCCAGGTCAGTCTGGAAATGTGATCTATAAAGGCCTTGTTACCGAAGAATACCCAGACCTGCTTTTACCCCCAAATGCCTTGCCTTCAATAGACGTGAGGGTGGCTTCGTCACGCTTGAGGCCATCGAGAGCTAGTCTCCTGTTCCCGGCAAACCTCGAGACTGATCCTGTCTTCACTCTTGCAGTGTTCGCAAGGTCAGACGGCAAAGAGCTATGGCGGGTGGAAAAAGACTCCGCGTCGTTAGTAAATTTGGACCAAATTTTGAAGCAATGCCCAGCGTTCACAGCCAGAACGCCCGATAAATATCTTTTCAGCGGTCACTCCCCAGCTAAAATAGATGCTAGGCGTACCGCATTAGATAACTACCTTGACGAACTTCTTAATACCGAGCTGGATACGGAAACTGCGTTAGAAATATGTCGATATTTGTCCTCGAACACAATGGAGCCACACGCCGATAACCTAACTCCAAGTAGTGATACAGGTTCCGAAAGTCCTGTGAAAACTGGACCGGGTGGTAGGCCTCTCAAGAATGGTTATCTAACTAAGAAGGGCAAAAACTTTGGAGGATGGAAGGCACGATTCTTTGTGTTGGACGGCCCAGTATTCAAATATTACGAGTCACCTGGCGGGCCACATCTAGGAACTATCAAACTTCAAAGTGCACAAATTGGAAAGCAATCGCAGCAGACTGATGGCTCATCTCCTTCCTCGGGAGACACTGAGGATGTCGACAATCAATACCGCCATGCTTTTTTGATTCTCGAGCCAAAGAGAAAGGATTCTTCAAGCCTCGTCCGGCATGTTTTGTGCGCTGAAAGCGACAAGGAGCGTGATGAATGGGTCGAGGCTCTTCTTCGATATGTTGATTACAAGGAGGAGAATGAGCATCATCATCATTCAAGTCATACTCGCTCTGGCTCAGGCGGCTCCCATTCCCAAGGGAGGAGAAAGGGAAGTGCCCAGGGAAAGCTGGGTGAGAGCAGTAATGATCTGCGCGCTGTTGGTTATGATACAACAAAACCAGGCGCTGTTCCCCATGGATCAAGATTGAAGAACTCGGGCACTCCATCGCCTCCGATCCACGGCCACGAAAGAGATCCGACGTCACTGCCACAGTCTCAATCAATGAAAACTATCTCTGGTCCGAAGAATGCTCATCCAATCCAGGATGCTGGTTCATGGGGAAACAAACCAGGACTATTGGCTCCAGACGAAAAACTTAAACAAAAGAAGCGAAGCTTCTTTGGATTTGGCTCAAAACCAAGGCCATCTGCGGAGTTGGCAGATATGTCAGTCAACATGTCAAATCATAATTTGTCACAACTGGCATACGATCAGCATGGTCCGATTAGACCTGTTTTTGGGACCCCCTTAACAGAAGCTGTGAGGTTCAATCACCCGGCTGATGTACAAGTTGAGCTCCCAGCAGTCATATACCGATGTATCGAATACTTAGACGCGAAGAATGCTGCAGGCGAAGAAGGAATTTTCAGATTGAGTGGATCCAACATTGTCATTAGACAGCTTCGGGAACGCTTCAATGTCGAGGGAGATGTCAACTTAGTTACTGATGATCAGTACTATGACATCCATGCTGTAGCCTCTCTATTGAAGTTGTATCTGAGAGAGTTGCCATCCACTATTCTGACCCGCGAACTACATCTCGAATTTATCGCAGTCACGGAGCTTCAAAACGTAAACGAAAAAATTAGCGCTCTCAACGGTTTGGTTCACAGGTTACCACGAGCAAACAATATTCTGCTCAGATATCTTGCAGGTTTTCTTATCAACATTATAAATCACTCGGATACAAATAAGATGACTGTTCGAAATGTCGGTATTGTGTTTTCACCAACCCTCAATATCCCAGCTCCTGTGTTTGCGCTCTTCTTGCAACAATATGATGGTATCTTCGAACAGGAGCCCGACGACCATGAACATCGCCCCGTTGAGGTAATTGTCACTGCGCCCGCTTTGTCACCCGAAGATATTCGCTCCCCCCGACGCCAAAAATTTCAGCAGGATCTCCCGACACCATCCTTTAACCAGCAATCTTTCGGTCAACAAGGCCCAGGTTTTACCGGATTTAATACAATGGCTGGACCTGAGTATCGTGGTCGAGCAAATACACTAGGAGGGCCATCGTATGACCAGCAACACTCAGTTCCTAAGACGAAGAGGAGAGAAAGTAGCATGTTCAATATGGGCATGGGGCTAGGACAGAAAAAGTCTACCAATAAATTAAAGGAGAATGATCCTCGTAAGTAAGATAGGCACTTTTGACATAATATCTTATACTGACGAAACGATTGCAGGATTAGTTGATGAAGAATCATTCTTTGATTAGACGAACATCGACGATTGAACAACGAAAACATAGACGACTTCGGACAGGTGCCCTAGACGTACTTATAATCACCAAGACGAATACACACAAAACAACACGACTGTAATCATAATAACGACCTTATCTGCTTCATCTTTCAATTTCAGTTGCGCCAGTAACAGGCAATTCTTCAAAGCCTTATGACCTTTTGTATATTGCCTTGCATCAATATCAGCGATCTCAAGAGTACGAACGAATCATCTACCAATCTCGATTCGTAACTTTATAGGCATTGAGTCAACTCGTTTAGCATATCAGAGGAAGGAAGGAAAGGAGGTTATACTCAAGCTTTTTTTTTCATATTACATTTTGCATTGGATTCATTCTTGATAGGTTTTTCAATACCAACTTTTTTCTTACTTTTAAAGATTTTACCATGCACATCCGATTACAATGTCATGGCCGAATCGAATTTTAGCATGCGTGGTTGGATTATGCGAGAATTGGGACTTGAGGATTGGAAGGGGGGTGTTTATATGATACGAGGGTATGAAGAATGGAAGGATGGGAGGTGGGAGGGTGGGAAGAGGAAAAGAACTTATGATGGGATATGTATTACTTATGGATGGATGGATGGTTAGGTGAATAATGGAAAAGCCTTTGGTGGAGTTTCTGGGATGGCATGGGGAAGCTAGGTTCGAATAGTAAATAGCCTCGTGGCCTAGCTTGTGGGGGAAGATGATGGCCAGATACCCAAAGTATCAGGAATATCGCAAAATAGTATATCCAGCATGATCAGAGAAATAAAGTAGATACTGGAGAGTAATGATACCAGATTTTATATTGATGCGGAGTTGTGTTTGTGTTTGTGATGTATAGCCTTTTTGAGAGGGGGCAATATGTAGGTGATTTGTTAGATGGTCATGCTAAGCAGTGTGCAGTGTAAAGTGTAGTGTGTAGCGTGAAATATACGAGTAATGATAGTGGGAGAGTGGGAGAGGACTTTTGGTATGTCGGTCCGAGATCTAGTTGGGAGAGGGAGTGAATGATTACATGTGTATAGTCGTATGTAGTTACTGTTACTGTTACTGTATATACTGCATAGAGGATAGCCATCTACTCGAGTATATTTTCGAACCTGAAAATAGATAGATTCGTTGGTCTCAAGTTAAGTTCCTTGGGCGGACTCGGACTCAGACTTGAACTCGGACTTGGACTTGGACTTGGACTTGGACTTGGACTTTGTTTCGATGCCATGTGGTGGAGAATTAAGTACGGGGGGGATAGGAAGAAGGAAGAGGAAGAGGGATGGGAATAGGAATAGGAGGGGTATTGATAGGATAGGAATAGGAATAGGGATGGGTATTGAGGTATGGTGGTTAGTTAAGTTCTATCTACTTGAGTAACCTTATGGTACCGGTTTTATGGGTAGGTGGGTTTGGTGATGGTTTGTTGGTAATTGGATGATGTGATGGAGGGGTTATGGTGGAGGGGAAATGGTGGAAAGAGAATGGTGGAGGGGGAATGGTGGAGAGGGAAGGGCTGGTGGTGGTGGGAGAAGGTGGGAGGACGCGTGTAAATATATTGAGTGTATAGCTCAAGTAGTATATACCGACCGGTATGTATGAGTAGAATGTAGCGAGAAGTTGATATTCGTAGTTTGACATTGTGGAGAATTGGAGAGTTGGACAATGGATGCGGGGAGCGAATAGGGGATAGGGAGTAGAGGTAATGTTGTATCTATGGCCAGGTTATTTGGAGATGACACTATGAGTATGGATATAGATAGATCGATATATGTAGAGAGTTTGAAGAAAGTGAGGGGTTGTGATGGAAAGGTGCGTGGATTTATATGTAATATGTACTCGAGTATGAGGGAATTAGAGAATTTGAAGGGATGGGGATGTGGGTGGGGAATCCTGATATGATTTGGTCTGGAATTAGGAATTCTGGATTAATGGATGAATGGAGTTATTTGGGGACTTGGATTGGGAGTTATTATTAGTGAGTGGTTGGAAAGAATGAAAGGGGGAGATGAGATGAGATGAGATGAGATGGGGTGAGATGGATAGGATGGATTGAGATGGGATTGAGATGGGACAGGATGGGATGGTTGGGATGAGATTTAGTTTGCAGATTTGAAGGATCGTGATGGATTTGATGAGATAGGATGGAAATAAGCTGATCAAGTGTTCAATACAAGGGGTTTATACAGACATATGAGTTTATAAATATTTTTATCTTTCTTCTCTATCTATCTGTCATTAAATCGCTTTAAAGTAAATACGCAGTGAACGCTAAATGGTATAAACATCGAAAGTATCAGTCAAGAACTCCCCGGGCCCCGTCATGCAATGACATGTTATGCTATGCTATACTCCTTTCAACCCATTTCTTTTTTCTTTTGTAAAACAGTGATCCAAGCCAAAAGAAAATGAAAATGATAATAGCCAATCCGTCCGCCCTTTCATGGTTCGGGTATATCATCATCTACAATACATTCATCGTAACCTACTAGTATGCTTAGAACATGATATGATTCGCCCAAATCTATGCATCCATATCCCAATGTACCCTCCCGCGGAAAACTCATACATTCTTCCGAGTCGTACTGTACACTCATTCATCTAGAAGCAAATAAGAAATAAGAGTCAAAGACAAGGTCATGTTATGCATCTTTACATGACGAGATAACCAAGTCCAAGACCCAAAACCATGACACCGAGATCAATCATGCCATATTCGTGTTTGGGTTTCTTGATAGAGTTGGCGTCCGAACTCGATACTTGAGCTAAGGTGGACGAACCGGTAGTTGTTGTCGACGAAGATGCAGAACCCGATGCAGAGGCCGAAGCAGTAGCTTTGATACCTACGGAAAGTGTTGCGATTCCAGTTGAAGTGCCATCTGACAAGCCTCCGCTGGAGGGTTTAGTCGAGGAGCCGGAGGAGGTCGAGGAGATGGATGATGAGGTTCCGGAAGCAGATGAGGGTGGGGATGATGAAGACAACAAACTCTTTCCGCCGCTGCAGCCACCGGTGCTCTTGATGGATGAAAAGTCACCGGTCATGTCGCCATAGGTATATTCGGTGGCACATCCGTAGTCTTGAATCGTGACGTTCTTGACATACATGGTGAAAGGGCCCTTTGAGAAATCAGCGGCTCCTCCTGCCCACTCACAAGTACCTGCAGTGGCGGTGGCGCTTTGAGCTGCGACGCTGGCACATCCGATCCAGCTTCCCATCTTGACTTTCATGGGGGTTTGGGGATAGTTCGTTCCGCCGACGGTAAGTGGGTCGTTGAAGGCGAGGGTTCGGACGTTGACTCCGTCGATGTACCAGATGGTTGATGCGGATGTCCAGTCAATGGTATAGTTGTGGAAGGTATCAATGGGTGTGACGACACTTGGGTATTGGGCACGGTTGTAGGTAGTGGTGTTTCCCTTGCCGAAAAAGTTGTTCTCGGCATGGGTGTTGTCATAGCCGAGCCATTCCCAATCGATTTCATCGAGATCATCGGATTCGAGGATGAAACTGCTGACGATTCCACTTCCTGCCGAAGCCCTGGCCCACACCTCAATTCTACCAAACATGATATATCCGACATTCTCGATGGTGGGTGCATCTGTAGTTGAGCTGATGACAAATTTGGCACCAAGAGAGGTGTCGTATGTCATAGTGGTTCCAGCTTCATCCAGCCAGTTGCTACTCTTGC
The DNA here is from genome assembly GCA_000503235.1 of Sclerotinia borealis F-4128. Lineage (NCBI taxonomy): Eukaryota > Fungi > Ascomycota > Leotiomycetes > Helotiales > Sclerotiniaceae > Sclerotinia > Sclerotinia borealis. The sequence goes on from KI628543.1 coordinate 55,385, forward strand.
CGGCAGTGAAGTCGGTCACTTGAAGGCCTCCAATGGCCGCATTTGAAGGGCAGTTGGCTGTAGCATTATTAGTCTCATGTGATAGACAGCAATTTATCCAACTTACATTTTTTGGTTGGGTCACAATCAGTAAATGTCTGAGCGCTGGCAAGTCCCGAGAGGAGGACAGCAGCTGATGCCGATACTATCGAGGAACGCATCTTGTGTATATGATGTGCGAGGATGAGGAGGTATGCTGATTAGAGTATAAAGTCCAAGTATAAGACTTCAAGTACGAAACAATGTAAGGCACAAAGCGAATGTAAGTCGAGTTAAGAACGTTCAAACGAAAGATGAACCGTTCGATAGGAAGAACCACTTATTAGAAAGATAGATGATGAAATAGAGATTCAATGCCAAGATGTGGAGAGGAGTTCTAGAAATTTATGAGGAGGGGGGATGAGAGTTGAATAAGTAGAACCAAAAATAAATGGGAACGATTAGGAAAAGTAACTAATTTTGGGGATTCGACCTATTTCAATAACTTCCTTTGCCTTTTTGCTCTTCCTCCTGCACGTTGGGTGGGCTGGTCTAAGGTCACTGGTGTGTCGAATTCCGAACACAGCCTTGTCTCTGTGAGTAACGAGGGGCGGGGGCGTGGTCAAACAATCCTTGTATCAGAAGCTAATTCCTTATTTAATTGGTTAAGCGAAGCTTTTTCAGCATTGCCTATGAAGGAGGCAGGGGAGGCTGACACGAGTAATTCCATACCATTCCTACTAAGGGCAAGACGTTATCGTATTGGTCCTCTTGGAGAGTGAATAGATGATTAATTATGGGATTTGTAAGGATTATTTGTTGTAATGATGCAGGTACAGACTACGGAGTACTAATAAGTACCAAATAAAATGCTTGGGATACATGATCGACCGTATCAATGATGGGGCAACCAACGGAGGTGCATGCACGTTATTCTCCTCGTGTTTTTGTCGCATTCGATAGTTTTGTCGCTCAAAAAAGTGGTTTTTGGTAGAATCACCATGTTTGTGTTGTGGTACCGACGGTTGTGACAGTTACCCTAGTCAATTGGTGTCATTTGGTGATAAGTTACAGGTAGCCTGCACACTGTACAAACTATATTAATACCGGTACTTGATTTGATCCTGTGGGAAGATTAGATGACAATTTACTCAAACATTTGTGTTTGGCTTGGCTTGTTGGATTCTTGTCGAATTCAACCACTCAGCGTTCGTTATTCTTAATGACGGTCATGTAGTGAAACAGAGGGTCAAATTTTAGGGGTTCCAGCAAAATGCCACGGCTTATTGGGCTGCAGATTTTGAGGTGGACCCTAGGTACTTCTAAGTTCTAAAGAAGGATTTAAGGAACAAGATTGATCTGATTGGTTCGGCGTGTTCATCCTGTAATGGCATTAGGGTGGCGGCTGAGTATAAGGAAGCTAAAGAGAGTATTTGAGAAATGCGAGAAAATGTCTTAAGAATTCGAAGAATTAGTTTCGGCTATGCCACCTTTAGTAAACCGAAAATTGATTCAGTGTCTCGGTCACTGCCATTCTTGCCGAAAGAAATGGATACCTTTGAGATACGAATAGTTATCGGTACCGACGATAAGTATATATATATCGTTATGCATATTGCACATTGCATAATAGACCGATATTACGCTTCTTGTTGCGTCGAAGACTCCATTTCTTAATGGTTTTCGTGTTAAGACGTAAGCTGCTGACGATTACTCACATAAACCGTACTAAACCTTAAATTCTTGGTTACTTTTTTTTTCCTCTTCTATTCACGCTGGAGTACTGCCCATTATCATCATCACCAGCAGCAATACCTTAAGTCTCCAAGATAATTTCTGGAGGTTGTTCCCGTTGTCTTTATTTAGTTCTGACATGCCAGCCATCATCGATGATCATCGTTAGGTCTCCACCCAAAGAGACAACGGTCAAATATCTCAAAAGAAGAACTACGGTACTCTTACTGCCTTCGTATTATTATTATCACCCCTTTCTCTGCGGGGATGATCACACACACACTCAACCACCGTCCCTTGCAACAATTGTCCTCGGCATGTCTCAGGCGCTTCATAACTGTTCAATAATACGATATCACTTATGAAAAACTATAAGGGTCTTCGGGGCAACAGTGCGGAAAAAGGTTTCATTTCAGTAACAAGATTTGGCCTAAGCTCTTTGTAGCCCGAGTGCCGTCTGAAAATGACCGTGGACACCCTGTGTTTACTCTTGAGCATTGGAGTCTGTCTTTTAAGCTTAACTATTATCTGGCGATCAAGAGTGCCAATTGGTTTTTTAAGCAACGGGTAATTTCTATCCTTTAGTGACTAATTCTTTGTCACTCATAATGAAGGGGCGGTTGCGAAAGAAGCGAGGGAATCCTAAAGACCCTGAATTAGTCTTTGTCTTGGCATTGCTAATCCACACTTTATGACAACTCACCTGCCTCAACATTCACGATACCAGCGCCTACTTCTACAGGACTGCATTTGAGACATACAATGGACGAAATTTTCTACACCTTATTCTTAAAGTCCAAATTGTGAAGCATTCTGATGAATATGTCTTCAAAATCGCAACAGCTCCCAATTTAGGACGGGTGGTACTGAAAAACGGCAGAATGTCAAAAATAAATACCAGTGTTGAAGTTCGACTATCTTCTGATGACAGTGTTCTAAAGTTAGGAAGAGAGCATGAAGCCATTGTCCATAACTGAGCTTCGCATTCGAAACCAGTAATGTAATATGTGTTAATACTGAGTTTGGCTTCATGTGTGAAGTCCACTTTGTTGCTTTTACTTCAGCTACTTTTGAAGGGGCACTGTGAAAGAAGATATTCGAGCATCCACCTTGTCGTCCTAATCAAACCCCTACGAAGAAGCTGTATAAAGCCGGAGGTGATCTTCATGATTTGTCTAATACCACGTGTTTGCACAGCTTCTATTGTGCTATAAATTTCGAACTCCGGTACGATTGCGAAGCTAGGACTCCAGGAGAGATTATCCTTGAATGTTTGGAAGGGAGATCTAATTTTTTCCACATTAAAAGATCTACAGTACCAGCGACGCAAATCGGTTGACATCGAGGGATGTAAACCAACTACCTACACCCCTATAATCTTTCAGTCTCATTACAATGAAGACGAAAGTTCTCCATTCAGAATCTGTCACCAGATACTTCTCAGTCTCCGTCTCCTCCAGTATTTGATCGAGCTGACAAGCTATATGTGCGTTCTATGATTTTGACACGCTCTATACTGTTTCGCGCCTGTAAGGATTTCCGGCTAGAGAAGTCGCAATATAAGCTCATCGCTCGGTCGCGTCGCCAGGTGATCACGATTTCGTGAATTTTCGGTGACGAGAAGAGCAAGCTCTGCACTCCTCCTTCTCCCATCTAAACTACGATTATCTTACTGAAGTTGTCCAACACTTCCATATACATAGCTTGAGCATTTGAATCAAGAGTTTACGCGGAGTATTGCTAGCGTTTCGTAACACAGATATTTCGGGGTATAGTCAATGTTCTTATTCTCCCGTAAGAACCTAAGGTTTAAAAGGTATTTTGATAATGTTCGACTTCAACGGGGTTTTCAATGATAGAAGATTTCTCGTCCTACTAGGATCAAACTACTACTATCATCTGAATTTCTTACCTGTCCAAATATATCTATTACAAAAATTGCACGCTCTAAATTTGAGAGTTTAGTCTTGAGAAGTTGAGAGTCATTACAGACAAACAAATCAACGTTGGATACCACTGTGCATAAGTCATTCCAGTGATTGACATCTGCAGGAGCTAATGCAATTGATTTGTTTTTGTGTCATGAGCTAGAAATTCCCGTTATCCTGATTATGAAATTGATGTCTAAAAGGAAAATAACCCTATATATACAAAGTGGTGCTGAAAAAAGAGCTCAATACACAAGACATTTCTGAGGAACGAGACTAAAAGCATAGTACTATTCCGTGCGCAGTACGAAAAGTTATACTTGACGCGCTTTGGGAATGATTTGATATATCTCATGGTTGTATGGCACTGGTAGGTTGCTTTTGCACTCATGGGGGTTTGCAATGTAAAAATGAGTCATGTTACTGGCACACAAAGATGGGGTAATTTGCAAAAGTTTATCCAGTGAAGATTGAGATAAATCATCTGATATGGGTGGCTTGGTTGTTTCATCAATCATCGGTTTCCAGGCTTAGCTCCCTCCAACGAATTCTAATTATACCATATCGATTCGGACACTCAGACCTCATCATCCGTCCTGTATCGATTCAGATACTCGAGCTTCGTTGTTCTACGTCTATGAAGATATCAAATGTAGTCATGTCATCTTCCAAAATGGATATATCCTTTTGTCCAAATCCACTTGTATGTATGCCATTGTGTGGATTGCTGCACAGCGGACAATCTGCATAGCCGAAAGTTTATACTAGTATCTCGTATCTCGTATGTGTATGTGGATGTGCATGTGAATGTGGATGGGGAATTGGCGACCTCGTATTCTACGGAAAAGCCTACTGGGATAGGGGAGTTGAAGACTGAGTGGAACCAAGAGATTTCTTTTGGTATGATTTGTAGAGCGAGGAGATGTTAGAATCTCGAATTCAAACTTGAATGGATTCGTTAAAGCTAAAATAGCACATAATCCCATTGAATTAACACGAAGCACCAACCTCTTCGGATCAACTTCAGAATAAGCCTTTCTTTAGATTGACCCTGCATCGTAAAGTATAGTACCTCCGTACAGCACATATGCAAGTTTGTAATTTGCAATGCAAGACATGGGGACGAGTATCTTTAGATGGAATAACAATCACTACTCCATCCAGTAACCCATAACTTAAACCTCACAACCCAAACCTCACAACCAACCCCTCAAATCACAAAATCTTATTAGCCCCCACCCCCCTCTCATCCCCGCAGTATCAAGTCAGAGAACAAACGCTGACTATACTGTACAAGGCAGTTTCGAAAAAAATAAAGACTTTAGTACAAGTATAATCGGATGAGGTCACTAAATGTCATAATATTAGGTTGAGAATAAGAGCTGAATGTTCAAGGTAGTTATATCAGGTTCTTCATCATCGAATATCAGACACCGAGTTCGTGTCACATAGATATATATTCCCACTTACATATTCTCTGCGCCTAACTCAAATACTATGGATATCACTTACCACCTAGCATATCCGATACTCTGAGAGAATGCTCGCTAATCCATTCGAGTCTAATGATTTATCTTGTGCGTCCAAGTTCTAGGATTCTGAACTACTTACTTGCTTACTTACTTACTTACCTACCGACAATCACCACCTTTTCACTTCCTAAATAAAAAATTTGCTTACTGTCCATATATATGTTCTCACCATAATTTATCCCCCAAAACTCCATCTAATCTTCCTATCTCTTTTCATGCCATCTCATCTCATCTAAACCATCCCAGCCTTCAAGTTAAGTTCCGAATCCCTAAGAATAATTAGAACTAGAACTAAATTATCAACACCCTCTCACCCTCTCATCATCCCCGAATCACCATCTTCAACATTCCCTTCAAGCTTCACCAAATAAACCCCATCCCCATCCCCGATCCACCAAATACTCCCTCCACAACCACTCCTTCATCTTGCCATTCAAATTTCAAAAACAGCCCCGGGCCATATCCCCACTCTCGCAACCGCAAACTCCCCGATCCATACATGAACTATAGTACCGGTATAGGTATAGGTAAAGGTACATGGCCATCCATCCATACATACCATTACATACCACCGATATCATATTATCATGAACCAAAACCAGCACCATACATAGAATTAACCACTAACTACTGACTACTTTCCTACCGGGCCCATCGATAGCACCATAGCATCATAGTGTCGGGCTTGATAATGCCATCCATCAAGGTCACTTGTAATATTGTACATCAGAACCATATACCTTGAAAGACAACTCAAGGATTTCTGATATAGTTCTCGATATCTCACAGCCCTGCATTTTGGTCTGTTCAATGTTGGTATGCATACATAATTCGACAAGGAAAAAGTATGAGGGGGGGAGGGGGCGTACGCGTTTCAGTCGGTACTAGAATCGAAAAGGTAAACGAGGTGTTAGCGTTGACCTTGAAGTCGCTCCTTAGTGATGCTAGATGAACTCGTATAGAAGAGACGAGAGGGATTGGTGATGGATAGAGTAATCGTATCAAATTTCGCGACATCTACTCGAGTACAAGATATATCTTTGGGTTTTGAGGACGTGACTTCTAATGCCTGATAAGTGTATGGTGGTCAGTAGTACAGAGAGACTGATGGACGCCAGGGAACAGGATATAAAAATGTGTGAGGATGGCGTGTTCTTCTCCTGGGATCTGGGATTAATGGATGATGCATAGCAATATTGCGAGTTTCTTCACACTAAGATGGCATGTTTGCGTCAAACATCATCACGTAAACGAGCTCCGATGGAGTGAATATTTAACATTGGGATATAAATCTCAGGTTACGCCAAGCTATGCCATGCCGTCCCCACCCCTCTCCACTCGGGTTGTCCTGAAAAGCACCCATCAAAGCCCTTGTGCAGTATCAATAACAATATCTCTAGAATCATCATTAATCTATAACTCATGAAAAATACGTCGTAAACCTAGCCAGCCCCAGCCAAAAGTCCCCAAAAATGCTAACCGCTATGCTGAAAAGCAAGTCGAACCCAGGCCCTTGCAACTCCGAACCTATCCATATGCACATGCATTTAAGGCCTTGACGGAAAGTAAAGAAATAAAAGAAAATCTTCAAGAAGATAAAAACCGCTGCGCCACTGACGGTTTGCATATCCACCATGTCATGTCGGCATGGGATTTATGCCACTACCACTACCACCACCTCCAGCACTTCTGCCAAATTGTGACATGATATTTGATCCTTTGGATGCCGTACTGGTTTTCCTGCTACCCGCAGATGCTCGCTTCTTCGTTACACCACTACCTGACCCCGCCTTGCTTGAAGTCGAACCACCACTCTTTCGCCTGTAATTTTTGAACTCTCCACGAGGTTTTGATTTATAACCAGTGGCGCCTTTTCGATATGGCTTCTTTGACGAATCGGCTTCTGCGGGTTGTGTCCTTGGAACTTGTGCTGCCATCTCCATTCGCTCATTAAATGCTTGCACTTCTGGGTTCAATGAAAAATATGGAGAAGGTTCTTCCAATTGGTCTCCGTATTCATCTTCCATTCCACTATCATCATCTTCGCTCACTAAATTGACTATCAAATGGTTTTTATCTGGCCTGAAGTTTGGATCCATCATCTGCTGATAATGCAACTTGCTCCCCTCCAATAACTTTAGAAATCGCGTGCCATATAAAGCTATGTTTTCTTGGTTAATCTCGGGTATTTGTGACATCAGAGTGATGCTTGTCGTCCAGTGAATCGCCATTTGTCTGAACTCGGACTCTGTAAAATAAGGTTTTCTATGACCATTATTGTTCCTAGTCGACTCTTCTAGTGCCCTGGCCTTCCTAACAAAATCAATAACAAGATCTCGATGCACGGGGTGCAGATTCGCCATTTCATCATCAACCGTGATGGGTGGCCCAATGTGTTCAGCTTGTCTGCTACCGCGTCTACCCCTACTTCTGTATTTCAAGGGCTCGAAAGCATCATCCTCGGAACTTTCAACACTGTCCGAAGCAAGAGGGTCATGCTGAGGGTAGGTGCTTGGATGAAAGTCATCTTCACTAACGTCGATGTCCTCTTGGATGTATCGTTCTTTGCCCTTTTGATCCTGTCGAGTCTGAGTTATTGGTGAAGTGAGCAACGTTGATGACGGCTGTGTTTGCTTTTTGGCCTTGCCTTTTGTGGCCGTACGTGAAGCCGGGGGTGGTGATGTCGAAACTCTGATCTGCAGGGGAAGTTTCAAGTGTCTCGACATGTACTGCCTATGTTTCGGCCCGAGCTTGGGAATTCGTTAGCGGTTGCACATTATCTAGAGGAATTTTTCTTACATATACAAAATCATTATGGAATCCACCCCTGTTCTTAACAGCGCGGAACTGCAGACCGCCAAACTGTATGAGTTTCTCCATGAGTCGCTCAATCTCCGTTTTCCCCATGCCTTTCAGTGAGGCAAATTCATGAAGTTCGTTATGCTTCTCCGACTTGACCTTTGCTACTGCCTTGCCTTCCAAAATAGCGGAAAAGTGACCAATAGCAAAATTCCCTTGTACTTGACTGACAACACTGATGACTTTACGGGCCTCACTACTGTAGTCGCGTTCCTCGTAGGTGTCATTGGAATTGCATGTATCACAATTAACGCAGTCCTCTTTTTTGAAAGTCTCGCCAAAGTATCGTAGGAGCCGCACTCGGCGGCAATCAATGCGATTGTCACAAAATCGCACCATCGCATCCAACATTTGACGCTGCTCGTTTTTGACATCTGAACTGCCATCTCCTTTGTCAATCATGCGTTTGTAGATTTGAGTATCCTGGAACCCATAGTAAAGAAAACAAGCGGCTGGCTTGCCATCTCGACCAGCTCGCCCAGTTTCCTGGTAATAACCTTCCAAAGTTTTGGGAAGGCAATAATGAATGACAAATCGCACGTCTTGTTTGTCGATGCCCATACCAAATGCTATCGTTGCAACTACGACTTGAATATCTCCTATCTGCCACTGGTGTTGGGTGGATTTCTTCTCTTCAGGCGTCATCCCGGCATGGAAATGATGAGCCTTTATTCTTTTTTCTCGTAGCTGCTTCGCCACATCTTCGCAATTCTGTCGAGAAAGGCAGTATATGATTCCGCTTTGGTTTTTGTAGTTGACGGTAAGCATGGTCGTTATCTCGTCAAGCATTACCGCCGTTGACCCCTTGCCTTTCTTTTGTCGGACCTCATAGTATATGTTAGGGCGGTTGAAACTCTGTTTGAGTTGCTCACAGTCATGCATTCCAAGGTTGTGAATTACGTCTTTCTTTACCCTTTCTGTTGCAGTGGCTGTTAGGGCAATAAACGGTACACCAGGATATCTCTGACGAAGCGTATGAAGGCTTTTGTAGTCTGGACGGAAGTCATGACCCCATTGGCTGACACAATGAGCCTCGTCAATAACAATACGAGCAAGTCGCTCCTTGGCATAGAGGTCATCTAATTTCGATAGGATAGCATTGCTTTTGGTGATCATTTCTGGGGTGACGTATAGTAGCTGAACATATTGCTCTGGATTTCTTTCGCTCAGAGCGCTGAATAAATTCTGCTTTGCCTCAGAACTTATCTCGCCATTTAACAAGGATGCTTGAATATTAAGCTTCTTGAGATGATCGACCTGATCATGCATGAGAGCCAAAAGCGGAGAAATCACAATTGTAACGCCTTTAGTCTTACCCGATTGGATAATGGCAGGTAACTGATAACACAGAGATTTCCCGCCACCGGTTGGCATCAATATGAATGCGTCGCGGCCCCCCAAGGTAGCATTGATTGCTTCCAGCTGGTTCTGTCGAAAGCCTTTTAAGCGAAAGCGATCTTTCAATCCCTTTTTGACATCATTAGACCATGCAAATCGGAACATATCATGTGATGGCTCCACAGTCGAATACATATTTTTCGTTTTGTCCGAGTTCGAGGTGCTTCGCTTTGAGTTTTTAGATGAGTTTCTTGATGCATCCTGCAGATTTATATTGAAAAGCGGTTTTGATGAGGAGGGCTTGAGAGAGTTACTTTGCTCAACTTGTTGCGCATAGTCTATCATAGCTTCATCATCATCGAAATCCCCGTAATCTTCCTCCTCTATTTGTTCATCTGATTTCTCGTCAGCTACATAAGTCTCTCTCATAATCTGCTGCTCGTCTTGAAGCAGATCATTAAACAACTCTTCATCATCACCATACTCTGTTGGTGATGGTTGTCTGTAAAAGTTCGGTTGTTTTACGGGGCTGTCAGGCCTCGAGTAGTTACTACCAGGAATCATCATCGATCTGGGAGGTGATGTATGTCTCAGAGGAGACAGTGGAGCATAACGAGGTTCTTGTGCCCTTGAGTTCCTGGGGCTCGGAAAATCAGATGTTGTATAGTCCTGCCTAACAAAGCTCCTCGCCACACTTGATGATTGATGCCTGAGAGGCGGAATTTGAGTCGGAAGAACAATTTGTCCACTCGCATTTGCACTTGATGCATGAGTGGAAAGCGGAGTCTTGGTTGATGAAATAGCCCCGAATCCATGGGTTATTGCGCCAGAAGCATCTAGTAAACGCCAACACTCTTTCTTTTTCTCTGAGAGCTCTTGGGTTAGCACACGAGACTGCGCTTCTTCCTCACTGTCCTCATTATCTTCCTCTAGAAGGGCCATCACCCTTTGTAATGCAGTTGTTGTTTTTGAAGCTAGATCCTGGAGACCTTGCAAGTTATCCGCAAGAACTTTTAGGGCCTTTCTCTGGTCTAGCATAGCTTTTCGCTCGGATACCATCTCTTTTGGAGGGTGCTCGCCGTCCTCAAGATAGACTTGAAGTGCCTCGTGGTTCTGTTTGAGAAGAGTTTCAAGGTGATTTTGAAAAGGCATGAGTGCCGACGGATTTTTCATGTACAAACCTACAATCCTTTTTCCCTCGAGGCTCAGAGAGACCGATGAAGCTTGGCTTGAGCCTCGTTGTGGCAATGTCTGTGAAGTCATGCGATTGGTGGGAGAATCGTGCTGAAATGGAGACGGCTCATTCTCCTGACGAAATGAAGCATTATGTGATATTGACTTCAACGGGCTAGTGTATCTCTTCTTTGCGGGTGTCACTTCATCGCTCTCGTACTTATTATTCGCGGGAATTGCATGCATGTCTGGTGTGCTACAGATGTTTTTCGGTACCTTCACTGGTGAAGGGCAAGGAGAGCAGCTCACTCTCGCCTCTACCTCCGATAGGATATCTTCATCATCCGAGTCCAGTATTTCTTGCTTGAGCCTCCTACGTTTGAGTGGCGACGGGGTTTGGGTTGCCCGATTTTCACGAGATTGAACAGTAGGAGAAGCCTGTACTTGAACCGGTGACACATTTCGCACACGCACACTACGAGGAGTAACGCGTTTTTGATAACTAATGGTGGGAGCGGGGGTCGTTCTGAAAATTGATCTTCTGTCCATTATGATATCCTCTGAAATTTGTCTGCTTCGTATGCTTGATTCCGTTTGCCTACTCTGAGACACCGTTTCCCCTACCATATCAACCTCTTCCAAGAAATTCGGATCAGGATACTCCTCCACTGTTCTGCGTGGAACGATTGTCCGTTGAGAGTCGGGAAGACTATCTCGAAGTAATGGCCCCGGCATTGCCAATTCGTCGATGTCAACAAACGAATCATCTTGCTCATCTTGCAATTCTGTCGCACGTATCGGTAGCTTCTTGGAATTCCGAGGGGACCGTGTCTTGGATATTTCCTCGCTCTTCCTTTTCTTTGTTTTCTGTAAAGGTTCCGGTCGAGACGCTGAGCCCTCCGTCCACAATACAACAGAAGCATCTTCGAAGGCTTCCACCGTACTGGAGGAATGGATGGGTGGAATTCCAGCCAAATCATCGCCGGTAAGATCTACGGATTCGACATTCTCAAAATTGATTCTTTTCTGGGGTAAGGGTGTCGGACGAGGTGTCGGGCGAGGTGTCAGGCCTCTCGGTTCTCTTGTTGATATGGGTCTCAAAGGAGTGCCTAAAATGTCAGTTAAGGGACAAAACCAAGTCATATTGCATCCACATACCATTTTCATTACATTGTAATTTATAGCTTCTCGTAAGGGACGAACTGGCTGTGGAAGAAGGGGTCCCAAGTTGCTGATTCTGACTTATGAGACTTGGTCTAGTCGGTTTTCGTGCCGATGTGAGTTTTCCCATTTCCGGATCTGCCAATTCGTCCCCAGGAACTGATGTAGATTGTATTGTCGGGGTGAGGATACGAGGACGAGGTGGGCGTGAAGTTGCCACAATATTGGAGATTTCTTCGACTCGGCGATTTCGAATTGGTGCAAGTTGTGTATTCCTTATTTCGTGCTCAATTCTTTCCCCATCAAAATTGCTAAAATCCCCAAATCCAGCTTCACCCGTAACTGGCAAGGTTGTGAATGCGCTAATTTGAACACCACCGGGGGTAGTAACTTTGTTTTGTACTAACCAAGAAATATGACCTTGAAGATTATGTCGAGTCATGAGGAGAGAATAAAGTACCGATTGTTTGGTGAATCCATTTGGTGGTACTCGAGTATCTGATGCCAAGTCGCTGTAGAGAGTCGATGATTAGAAATTTGTTAGGCGTAGCAGTAGATGTCAATAATGGAACATCATAGGCTTTTTGCGACATCGCGACCACAAACGCGATTTGACGCGTCGAAGTTTAGCGCCATCATGTGACAAGCCGTAAAAGCTTAAATTTGGTAAGAGTAGAGCGAATGCGATTAAGCTCAAATTCTTTCCCTACCCATCATATCATTGGTCTTGAGTCAGATAAGACCTAGCTTCTTGCAGATGTATTTGCTTTTCTACAGCGACACCAATAAGTCATATGATACCTTCCTTCGGGTTCTTGCTTTTTGATAGAAAAGAGGGCTATCAACGATTCTGATTCCGTTTGCACCGATTCGAGCTGTACCGTACCAGCAAGGATACTGACCGACGCCAGCTTCATATACATCTCGGCCTTGAGTTGAACTCACCAAGGAAGAACAAACGGAGATTACGATCTTTGAATCTGGCATTTTATGATCATTCATAGTTCATGAAGCCGAAAGAAGAGTTTTATATCGAGTATATTACTGGTCTTACTGCCATCAGCCTTATCTTTGCACTAAGTACATATAAGAAAGGGGAAAAAAGCAAAGCTGCATTACATTTCCCAAGTGTGCTCCATTAATGCCATATAGTCATTGGCAAGTATATCTTCAAGCCAGTCTAGCTATCTTTACAATCTCATATCATATAAAAGCCGTCGTTTGTACATGTATACAGCTCATTTCATCAGCACCTTCACTGTTTCAGTGGCCACCTAACGAGTTGTCCGGGAGCCCGCACCCGGTCTCTAGTCCGAGTTTGAGGTTTAATCATGGGATTCCAAGATTGCATAAAACGCATACATCAATTGATACATGTATTCGTGACAAACGGAATCATGTTTCCCTTTTTTTGTTATGTATGACAAGGTTCTAAGGTGATGCGCAACAAAAGATACCAATGCGTCTTACAATGCCATTTGATGTTGGGTATATCAAAACCTGTAATGGGCCAATACTGAGAGATCTCATCGAGCTTTCTGGCCAGTGGCTTGGAAAAGATAGCAACTGGGACATATAGAGAGTCCTCCACAGCAAATAAAGGTACAGCTTTCCCTTTGTGAGGTGTTATCTACAAACAAAGTCTCTCATCGCTTTTTGTATCAAATTTCCCTTGTATATCATTTTCATAGCCTTTAAACCTACACTCGATCGAGATTAGTTGGCATCAACTGTTCAATTCACTTGGTCACAGAAGCACGTGGAGCTATATATGATGGTTTAAGGTCGGGGATCTAGTCCTTAGGGCAAGGTGGGATAGCGCAAGGTTATTAGATTTATCATTTTTCTGTCACATCTTGAAGGAGCTATTTCGGGCACCAAGAAACGGGAGACGGGTTGCTGATCTATGAAATACGGGGTAAAATAATGCTGATATACCGAACTTACGAAAGAACCAAGGATCACCATTGTCAACATAAAAAGGACTTTGTCAATTCAATGAATCACTTTGTCCATAATCAACATGTTACAAGTTACGGCCGATCATCATGTTTGTACACAACACTTAAGTCGAATGGCTCTGTTTCAGCAAGCGCTTATTGTCTATATCAATTACATCAGAGCTCCATCTACACTTGCAATCATTCAAGACAACAATATCTATCACAACCACTCCTTTCATCATCTTTCAATCAGTAGCTATGGACGGCAATCTACCCCGGTAATTTGTTGTCGACTTCGGATTTAGTGTCACTTCATACGCCCATCTGACTGTCATCTGTCGCGCCGAGCGCTTCTACGTCACTTTGTCAGCACAAAATTTGCGTGACCCCGAACAAACAGAAGCCTCGAAATATGAACGAGAATACCTCTAACTTCTCCATGCACTCCGATTCGAGGATCAGATAGAGTAGGTTCCTGAAAACCTGGATCCTCTTGGGCGATATTTGACTGGGTTGTGACCCCATTTTTTCCTGTCTTCCAAGCAATAGCAGCGCAGCTTTCATCGACTCTGCAGATGCAGACCTTGCACGAATATTTCTATCCTCCTACATTCTTCTTCACGCTTAAAGTTGCTGACGGAAAACTGATCTCAACTCCCAACAGAAACACCGGAAAATTCTCATTCCCTCGAGTTCCTGACGCCGAGCATGGAACTGCCGCAGGTTTTGCTCGATGCAGACGTGCCGACCTTCAATCCTTCGAATATTCATGTACATTGGGATCTGCGATCTGAGGGGGCGCAATTTCCTACCGAGTGTTTGGAGATAAACACATGCCGTATTTCTACAAAGCTACTAGTCACGGAAGATCTGTAGCTATCGAACGTGAGATTGAGGTTTTGCTACGCTTAGAAGGAGCAGGATTGACAACGAAAATTCGTGTACCAAGGCTTTGCGGAGATTTGAAGGTTAATGGACAGAACAAATTTATGGGGTTGTTATTGACATGTGTTGAGTATCAATGTACTTTGCAGGGAATTGTTCGCCAAAAGCCCGATATCGCTCTATGGGAAAAACGGTTCCTTGATATTGAACATATGCTCAAGTTACTACATGAAGCAGATATTGTCTAGGGAGACGCGAAAGCAGATAATATTCTTATTGATGACAAAAATGAAGCGTGGATGATCGATTTCGGGGGAGGTTATACCTCTGATTGGGTTAGCAAAGACAAGATGGAATCTGTCGAAGGAGATTTAGAAGGGTTGCAGAGGATCAAAGAGCATCTCTAGGTGGAGTGATTTCTGGCATCTGCTCGCTGGATATCAAAAGTAGGCTTGCTCATTTATTAGATATCTTAAGAATGAAAGATGATTGCATAATATGGATGGAAGCAAGCATCTTAAGTTTTCAATGCTAGGCTCGAGTATCGACAGCATTTACAGAACCACGCGGAGATATTGCATGGGACTGACAAGGCTCAACTGTTAACATCAGTATCTAGTTAGCATGTTGATGTTGACACGGGAGTGATAAATTTTTTAGGATAGAAAACTTGTGGAATCACACAAGGTATTCTATTCTCCTCGAAGTTCTAGACCCGATTTTGGTGAGCATTCTTTGCCTTGAGTATAGGGGTAATAATCAGACACTTAGCCAATCAAAAAGGAGCTCATATTAAGAGAATATAGGGCTTGAACAGTCTAGTACCCATTACATTCATTAGTGGTCATTCTTTATATTTATAGTACACCAGATTTCCAAGTTTTATAAAGGCCAGCTACCAAATCAAAATGGTTACAATCAAACAGTATTTCCAATAAAAGACATGCCCGGATGAGGCTTCCCGGTGTCAAACTAGCTAAACCCCAAGGTTTTCATGATCTCTCCTGTATCTTACAGATATTATCTGTTGAGAGTGTCTTGTGTGTAGATTTACGTGGCATTCATACTGTTCCCTCTACCGAATGATTCCAAGTAGCACTTTTATATCGCTGTCACTTTTTATATACCATAAAATCGAGTACACACTAGCTTCAACCTACTCAGAGTACATACCATCCATCTCTCTTCATAGACACTACAAACTCGAATCCAACCTGCATACCATCTATCTCTCACCATCTTCATCAACTCGGTCAATATTGCGATTAGTGTCCATCAAACAACATACAACATTATTGCCGAATCCTGAGCATATCATACATACCTCTATTCAACTCTAAGCGACAATAAAGTCAGTATTGCTTGAACCATTTGAATATCATATATCATAAAAAAAGACACAAAATCATACTTCGACATAGTATAGTGTCAAACGATCTAAAAATTTATCTCGTCTCAGTTTCTTGGGCAATACAGTACACTTCCTATCCATATGCTTACCGAGAACTACCCCTCATCTAACATCTCCAAGCTATGTCTAAGCTATTTCCAAGCCATTTCCACACTTTCATTACCTGCTACCTAGTACCTGTCTACTACCTAGCAATAAACAACACTATCCCGTTTATAAAATCCCATCCCATCAAAACTCACACCCCCATACAATCCATCTCAATCTCAATCTCAATCTCAATCTCAATCTCAATCTCAATCTAAATACAAAACCCCCCAAGAAATCCCCCATCAAACCAAGATCAAGAACAAGATCCCCGTAACCTAACCTAAGATTCATATTTCATCATCCCATCCCATCCCATCCCATCTCAATACTTTGCATATACAGTAAATACATACTGAGTAGCCTTCCTTTTTCTTTCTGATGAAATGAATACCTTTCTAAGTTTTCATCCCTCCAATCCTTTCATCTATCTTACCCATCTTACCCATCTAATCCTCCTCACAAATCCAGTCAAATCCAATCTAGTCCCTTATCACATCCAATCCTGCCCATCAAATAAATCTCAGATTCCCCAATTTCCATCTTCCATCTTCCATCTTCCATCCCACATCCCACATCCCACATCCCACATCCCAATCCCAATCCCAATCTCCATACTTCATACCCACTTATCCATCGCATCATGCTACTACTTATCTCTACACCTTATCATTTTAATTGTATACCTTGTCTTTCTTTCCTTCCTTCCATCCCTCTATCACTCTTACCTCTCCGCTCTATCCCTCTTCCACCCTCACCCTCACCCTCACCCTAGACCCACCTCTCCGATACTCAGTACCATTGGGACCATACCATTGGGACCATACCAATGAAACCATACCAATGAAACCATAACACTTGCATTATACTCCATAACCCACATCCCATCCACATCCACATCCACCACATCCCATCCCATCATAATGTAGACAGCTGACCTTACTACTTGTAAGTGTGTATACATGTAATCACAAGTAAATCTTATGTTTCAATCTTAGTTCTTAGAAGTCGAAACAAAACCCGACGTCGACGTCGTTGATGTGGTTTTGAGCATCTCTATATCTATATCTATGTATATCATATTTATATTCATCTCCTCATCCATCAATACTTACATCTCTTACATCTCTTTACATCTCATCTCCTGAGGCTCATCTCATACATCCTCATCTCAAACATCCTATATACAATAAATCCCCCTCACTAACAACAAACCAACGCTTGACGTTTCAAATCTTTTGAATCAGATATTCCCCCCAGCAGACGCATTTTAAATGCATTTTCCAACCCCAACCCTGACCCCAGCCCTAGTCATTGACCCAGAACATAAACATAAACATGAAAAGAAAATAGATATCTCGTAAATAACTTTCCCAAGCTCAACTCCTCGCAATATAGTATCATGTGAATCCCAACCCAAAAAAATCCCGTCAAAAAACCCCCAAAGTCATTTAATTATCCTTCCCTCAACATGGCAGCTTTCTCTTTATCTTGCACTGCAACCCCATGTCTATCCCCCATGATTCCCGTATGCGCGTTTCCCGCTCGCGCTTCTCCTTCACTTCCACTGTTCCTGCCACTCCCAGGCGCATGGCCCGTAATCATATCCGAGTGACCGGTAATCATATCCGAGTGTTCTGGAATACCGTGTCGATCTTCGGGATTGACGTTACTTTCCACATTTTCTGGCTCATCTTTCGCTGGTGTCCATGCCAAATAATCACGTCTCACTTCCACGTAATCGTATGCGAATTCACCGAGTTGATCGTCGTCCATGCCGAGAAGTTCGGCTTCTTCTGAAGCGCGGAGATGGAGGCCGGGAATAATGTTTATGATGGCGGCGAGGAGAGCTGAGACGATAAAGGAATAGGCAGTGCATGCGATGATGTAGGCGACTTGGATGTAGAGTTGTTTGTAATTGTGGTTGAGCCATCCACCGTTGATGAGACCGGTATTGACGCCATCGAGACCGATCACATAGTCTGCGGCAAATAAAGCGTTGAAAATGAGACCGACGACACCAGCCATGCCGTGCTCAGCTAACACATCCATAGAATCATCAATGCGGATCCAGAACTTGATTTTCGTGCTGTAATTGCAGACGATACCGGTGACGATGCCGAGGATAACGGCCGCCCAGGGAGGAATAAATCCAGATGCGGGTGTGGCGGCTACGAGACCGGAGATACAGCCTGAGCACCAACCTACCATGGACCTATTTTATATTAGTATTCGAGATTTTGAAATAGAGAAGAAAATGACTGACCATTTTCTCGCAAGTCTCCAATCCAACAAACACCATGTAATACTTCCAAACATAGCCGCCAAACACGAATTCCAACAAGCCATGACAGCTCTCAAATTCGCTCCAAACGCACTCCCTCCATTGAATCCCAACCATCCGAACCACAGCAAAATCGTACCCAGGGTAATCAGAGACACATTATGCGGTCTGAAATTCAACATCATTTTTTCCTGTCTCTTGCCCAAGATCATCGAATAAGCCAGCGCAGACATACCCGAAGCAATTTCGACCGGTCCACCACCCGCATAATCGAGAACCCCATATTTGAAACCCCAGCCGTTGATATTCCATACCCAGCATGCGATGGGACAGTAGACAATAGTAGCCCAAAAGAAAATGAATACCATCATCGGAACCAAACGACCTCGTTCGGCAACCGCTCCCACGACAATAGCGGCGGTTGTTGCGCAGAATTGTAACTGTAAGATAACACCCAATTATTAGCCATATATCCCCTCCTTTACCCTTGTAAACCCAAGATCAAAATAAACCACATACCTGATAAAAACTATACAACAACTCTGGGATCAACGGACTTCCTGGACTCGGCGTGCCCAATGTATTCATCAAACCAAAATGTCTTAAATTCCCAATAAACCCATTCGTCGCCGTCGAACTAAAAGCCAAAGAATATCCCCAAAAGAACCACTGGAAGACTATTATGGAAAAGGCGCCCATACAGGCCCATATCATCGAGAGAGCGGATTTTCGACGTGCGAGACCGGAGTAGAGGAAGCCCAGACCGGGGGGCATAAGGAGGACCATACATGATGCTATGAGGATGAAAGCTTGGTCGCCGGGGTCGAACCATTGATTTAGATTTACAACGGCTGTATTTGGGGGGGTAGATGTTAGTCTTTTGTGTTATTTGTGTGTTTTGAGGATGAGGTTCTGAATCGGATAAGAGAGGTATGCGAGAATGTACAGATTGTGGTGTGGGGGGTACAATCTGATACTCGAAGGTTTGAAGAAGAAGATGAAAACGTGAAAAAAACATACCACTATCGCCACCATTGGCCCCAGTACCATTATAATTTGCAGGAGCTCCAACGTAGCCATAATTGGGATGATATTCGTTGTTTGACATTGTGATTTAAGATTCGAAAGATTCGAATATTCCTTCAATTGGCTTTTCTTCCCACCTTTTTCTCTCTCGGAATTTCCTTTGTGGTACCGAGAGGTTTTGGGCAGGGAATGCCTTCAGGAATAATGTATCGTAGGTTTTACCCTTCAAATTCGTTGGAATAAGGATAGGAGAGAGTGATTTCGGAAAAGTAGTAATTGCCGATATGAGAATCCGAGTGATGAAGGAGTTGTTCTGGTTACAACTAGGAAGTATTGGGTGGTTTGGTGGTTTTTGACAATGTTGATATTATCTTACTTAAGTACTTAAGTACCGGATCCGGAGTAATCGAGGGTTGATGATTGATAGATGATAGTAGATGTTGAATCAAGAAATTTCTTTCTGATACTACTCTCTCTAGTAGGTAGGTAGTGTATAAAAACCTAGGATTAGTATTTCCAAAGCGACTTCTTCAAAGTGCAAGTCCAAATCAAAAATACATGTATATAAAATAAAACACAATTAGTTCTAAAGGATTAAAGAAAAAGAATCCGAAATAATGAAACCAGAACAGAAAGTCGCTAGAAATCGGGACTTGTTCTTTCCTTTTAGTAGTTTTCTCACTAACTGTACTGAATAGACTCCACGACGTGGAGCTACCGCTTTTTATTCAGTATGGAACAGGAACGGGAACAGGAACATGGGAATTTATGTCCGCATAGCAAGTGGCAGCTATAACCTTATAATTATGATACCCACAATGTAGCGCCAGACAAGCATCTCGAAGAATTTGAGAAACTACTACGAATACCTATATGGATATGGATATGGATATGGATATGGATATGGATATGGTTATGGTTATGGTTATGGATGTGAATACGGATATAGATACCTTGGTTTCCCTATACCAAGAGATCGGTCATCCATAAGTACATACGGATACAGTACCTACCTAGTACCTACGTATCCCATATCCACCCACTGGCACCCAGTCAGTAACTGCACCGGTATTGCGTACTGGTACCTACTCTACCAAAAGGGTCGATGTATCGGTTCCTCTAATTGGTAAAAGCATCTGTACATCTATCTATCTGCACAGTAAGTCCCCAACAAGCGATCCATCTAATAAAATCCCACCCCAATCACAATTGTGTCCTTGGGCATTTTCAGATGAGGTCTGCCAGTAGATCCTTTTAGATCGACGGGCCGAAAGTTTTACCCAGTCTTATTTACTCGAGTACAAATTACCATACTGCAAGTCTGCAAGCAAGTCTGCAAGCATCAGCGCACCCATATCTTTGGATTCGGATTTGACGTGGGATATTCTTGTAGATGAGTGGACCAGTCAGTGGCAGTTTGAACGGCTTCCAGATTTGATTATCTTTCCAGTAAGCCAACTGGGCCAAGAGATATGAAAGATATCGAGACGAGTAGATGTTTGTGACACAAATGAAGTGTATCTGTATCCGGGTACATAGATACACATCCAACGAACGTGGCTGAATTATTCAAGGCTCATCTCATATATTTCATCAAGGACTATTTATAATAGTAGTACTAGAGTACATGAAAAACATTCATGAGGCTATCTATATTCCCATCTACTTAATACATGATACATACGAATACCGGTACAATACTCGTACAGCATTCAGATTTCACAATATAAATCTCAACAAAAGGGGACACTCGGAGCAACAGTATTCACACTCCACATTACCTTCCTTCCGATATCACCCATAAACTAAATTGCACTTTTCTTTTTCTTTTCACCACAATAATAATAATCTCACGCTTCTCACTGCTCAGCCCTTGAATTATGGGGTACATGTACTTGAGGATTTTTCGCAGGCATGTCCCTTGTAGAAGCACGAGAAGCACGAGAATTGAAGATTCGGGGTGGGGCGAGGGGGGGGAAAGTACTTTTGGAGAGATATCTCCGAAATTCGAATATGTAGGTACGATGTGAGTGGGTAAGCAGGGGAGGGTGAGTTGCGGATAGATGGATGGATAGGAATTGATGATGAACGATGGATAGATGATACCAGTGGGTAGGTACTGTGGTTTATCTGATCTGATCTGATAGAGGCTGAGATAGAAGCCCCAATACAATGTAACATGAAAACGTGTGATTTCCGCCCGAGTATCTATCTCTTGCACTCCATTCATACGAGTCGACCTCAGCTGGCTATAAGCTGGCCATACAATACAATACAACACCGGTAGTTCAGCATCCAGAACAAGTTCTCCCCCCCGATTCCACTCTTCACCCACACTCACACCCATCCCTCTCCCCAGTTTGTCGTTTGTCGTCAACATGCTTGCTTGTCCCCCCCCTTCCTTCCTTCCTCCCTTCCATCACGATCCCGCGCCTGCAAAAAGGTACAGTATCGGTACCCTATCCTGCTGGTTGATACCGGTAGTTTGAGGCTTCTACTCGTCCTGCATGCACGGGGGAGGGTATGATACGGTAGATGCGATTTTGATTAACATGGGAATTTTCCTTCGTATATAAAATTACTTCTTTACGTTTTCTTGCCTAGATACCACTTCTTCTTCTTCTTCACTTCACTTCTTGCAGAGTAATAATCTCAGTACAGTATTGCAGTACCGTGACGAGTGCTTTAAAATCACCCCTTCCTTCATCTTCAGTTATTTTTGTAACCTCAATCCATCGCCAGCTATTAGATTTACTGTATGTACTTCAATTTCAAATATACACTACAACAGTAGCCCCAGTTTCAAGCTGAATTTATTACTTCCTTTATCCATGACATGACTGATGTATTGGTATCCATGCTCTCCTTTCCATTCCATTCCCCCAAATTTCCATTCCTCAAAAATTCATCCAATTCAATTCCCGCTCTTATCAACACTTGACCTCTCCAAATTATAAATTATCAACCAACAAAGTCAACAAACAAACAAACAAACCCAAATCTCTTATCTCCCACTCGCTCCCAAAACACACTATCATCTCTCAAAAAGCCTAGTTCCCTCTCTAGCCTTATCGTCGTCCAAGCCCACCAATAAGAATCCACATGACCAAAAGCCTTGACATTCACCACTCACCAATCACAATCTCTAATTTCTTTATCGCACATTGGCGTTTTCTTGTTATCTTTGAGCTAGGGATGTGCTAATGATTTAGGGGCTCCGCTTCTCGGTAGTACGAAATTAGATTTATGGGGCGGCGCTTTTTATGGAAGGGTTCTAGAAACGACACTGGAAGCGAGCGGTATGGTATGTATGTATGTGTGTGGGGGCTAAAATGGGGGTTTTTTTTTCAAGCCGTGATTTCCCGGAAGGTAGTAGTTTTTTTTGTTTATAGAGGGGATGGGGCTCATTGTTTTGTTTAGAATTCTCGAATAGTTATTGATAAAACTGAAATAGAATATTGATTGAATTGAAAAGGAATCCCTTACACTTGTTTGCGAGACAAGTTGCAGCAAGATGACCCCCGCGCTTCTGGGGCGTAAAGAAAGGATGTGCTTTTGTTTGTCTGGGAAGATCCCAATTCTAGGCCCGCGATGGTTATCCGTTTTGAGCTATCATATCAATAAAGAGTTGAGGGGGGAGCGGGAAGATGATAGAGGGAAACCATGGATGCCAGCGAGATTAAGATATCTCATAAATGCAAAAGATGGCTGATGCATCATCTCATGCCATGAAGAACGAATGTCTATCGTTCAGCTATCATCCTAACACCCTTCCCAAGCATTGAACCTTCTGCTCAAGCCTCGATCTGTCTCGGAATATCCAAGTCCATATCACGAAGGAGTCAGTATAGTATAGTCTCCCCCTATCTTCTTCCCGCTCCCCCCTTCCAATCTTCTTTTCAACCGCTTCATGCAAGTGCTTCCTATTGCCTTTTACAGATTGAGCGAATCTCTCAAACTCCCCTTATTTTACTGAAGAATCTTGTCTCTATTTCATTGACTTTTCTTTCTTCTCATGACTTGTTCATTCGGCTTTATTGAATTTTCGGTATCTTCTGTGTTGCTGCATGATTATGATTACCCTACAGTCTCTTCTCCATCACTTTGTAATTCTAGGGGAAGGAAAAAACTCAATTAGTTATATTGGTATGCCAGTATGCCAGTATGGTACTCTGAGTATTGCACACAATCTATACATTTCCAATAGATGTCTCATTTCTCATGAGCAATCGTAATTCCGCCTTATATGTATTGCACATTGAATTGTGTTTCGAGTATTTGTATCATTTTGTTATTTGGATAAGAAGTTTCTTGGATAGCATGCCCGAAGCTGTTTTCATTCCAGACTCATACTCGTACATGTATGTAGGAAGTGGATTAAGAAAACCTTCTAGTATATCCCGCCGGTCACTACACCCGATCCTGAATCCGAACGTTGGTTGATAACATTATGTTATACCATAGACTGGTAATTGTCCAGCTTATTAGTATCATCGCTCCCGGGTCGGGTAAGTCGGATCCTTCGTTGTATGTAGTACCCGGCTATATATGACTGCAAAGGATGCTTTACTAGAAGCTTTGTTGTGCATAGGATAAGGTGTATGCGATGATGGCTTGAAATGAGATATACGAAAACAGTATTCCTGTTTATCTGCAGGAAATAGAGCAGAACAGTATATAGTTAAATCCCCATACCCATTTACACAACTATTTTCAGAAAATCTAATAACTACAAGAAAAATGCAAGTAGATATACGAGTACAGTAACCAAAAAAGAAAAAAACGGCAAGAGCATCTAACTCGATACTTGCCGAATTCAATAATTCCTACACACAGCAAGTACAATGCTTCTACATCAAATTCTGACCAACAACTCTGCCCCAAAATAATGCAATGGCATCAAATCAAATCAAATCAAATCAAATCTGAGTGATTGGCAAGTTCCGATGTTTCACAGTGCTGAATAAGTAATCTGCATTCCCACTAGCCATTAGATACTCGTAGATAGTATGTATATCCAGTGACCAAAGACGTACGACAAAGGCTTACCCCTCATTTATACTCGGTGGAGCCAGAAACTACGAAATATATTCCGATATAGGTAGGTCCATTCTTATTATTGTTAACCCTTCATATGCTGCTCTGTTCTTGGTATAGTGAATCTGGAAAATGAACGATATATATTAGTTCAAGAAGCTGATGGATTCTTAGGATTTGTCGGCGCAGTGATTCCGTGTAGTCGGTCATTGTATAGATCTCGATCGATACTGCGAAAACGAATGCTATAACATCAGACATTTGTCTTGATATTCACCGTGGGATATATATACAGCCCTGTCACGGTTTATCAACATCTTCACTCGATTGAATCTAACTATTTGATTGAGTCGCCGTTGACAATCGATTTAAATCGACATTTCCATCAAGATTGATTCTCATTAACCAAAATTTCCAAAATGACATCCAATTCCAATTCCAACCCCAATCCCACCTCCCCAATCCCCATCATCGACTTCTCCCCCTTCCTGCACCCCACAACCCCCACCTCCCGTCTCCAAACCGCCAAAGCTCTCGTCGACGCCTGTCGCCAGGTCGGTTTCGTATACATCATAAATCACGATATCCCCTCCTCATTGCTCGACGAAGCGTTCGCCATAACGAAAAGACTCTTTGATCTCTCACACGAAGAGAAGATGCAGGCGGAGCATCCGCCAGGTCCAACTGTACATCGAGGATATTCGTATCCCGGGTTGGAGAAGGTGTATCAGGTGATTAGTGATGATGCTGCGTTGGGGGAGCAGTTGAGAGGAGTGAGGGATGTTAAGGTGTGTTTTTGTCTTTGGTTATGTTATATCATATTAATTTTGACGTCACCGCTGGAGATACCTCGATTTTCATGGAATGAATACATGAAATCGAACAGATAAACTAACAAAAAACCAAACAATCAGGAAAGTTACGAAATCGGTTCCGAACAAAACCCCTCCCAACCCAACATCTGGCTCCCCGACTCCACCCTCCCCCATTTCCACCCCTTCATGCAATCTTTCTACCACCTCCTATCCAGCACCGCCCACGAAATCCTCCTCGCACTCGGTGCCGGACTCGAGCTTCGAGATCCCTCCTTCATAGCGAATTTTCATTCGGGGCATGGAAATCAACTGCGCCTCTTACATTATCCCCCCATTCGCGCTTCAGAAGTAGAGTCGGGGCTTGCGGTGCGCATGCCGGCGCATAGTGATTGGGGAAGTATCACGATGGTATTTCAGGATGAGTGTGGAGGGTTGGAGATTGAGGATCCGGGGAGGCCGGGGGTGTTCATTAGGGCGGACCCGGTTCGAGGTGCGATTGTAATGAATGTGGGGGATTTGTTGATGAGGTGGAGTAACGGTTTGTTTCTCTTTCTTATTACTTACTCCTTGGTTTCTCGATTGGGTGTCTTGTATTGTAATCAGGTCGTTTCGTGTGAAATGTATATTGATAGATGTGTCAGATGACCTCAAATCCACACTCCATCGCGTTCAAATTCCTCCTCTAGCGTCTCGCTATACGGCAATTGATGAAGGAGAAAGAATGACTCAAGCTCGCTATTCTATCCCCTATTTCTGTGGACCGGATCCGGATAAATTGATAGAGGTTCTTGGGGAATGTGTAAAGGACGGGGAAAAAGCAAAGTATGAACCGATTTTGGCGGGGGAATATTTTAGGATGAGGGGCGCGTTGCAGTATCAGAGTTAGGGATGGTGTGTGGCGTTGGCTGGCTATTTTGCTAGGGGATGGAGGTATATGTTGTAGATACAGTACTTGTCCCGATGAAGTAGGAATGTTTGGAAGTATAAGTGTGTAGTGTTTTAACGAAGGAGTTCAATTTATATCAAGTCAAGCAAAGTAGTGCACAAGAGAGAACCAAGTAGCTTCAAGTTGGTAAGAGGGAAGCGGAACTAATAGGGAGATTCGATATGATATGATATCTTCCGATCGCGAGATACCAAAATGAAAGGCTAGCCGCATCTTTCCATAGAATGAATGCAAACACTGATCTTTATCATCTAACCGCCACTTGACGAATGTAGACAGTAGTTCAGACGAAAATTGCATCTAGTTTCATGGATTCCGACGGAATGCGTGACACATATAGATGTTATGCCATGTTGATATTCCAAAACGTCGTATTATCGCAGACTCCTGCATATACCTCATCACTTCTATCCAACTAAACAAATATCTCAAAGGGATGAATTCATTTGTTGCACTTCTGAGTTCGATATTTTTGTCCTGAAAACTATTAGGAAATATGGGGCTGGATGTACGAGTATACATGTATATATCCCATCCCAAACAAATACCAAGTACACCCACCTACTAAGTAAGTAAGCAAGCAACATCATAAATGTTCCAGATCATACGATATGTAACAGATGAGCAAATGCCATATTATCAACCAATATGGAAGGTATTTCGTATATGTATGCATATATGTAAGTATACGGCGGGATAGTGCATGTTTGTGTAACAATAGGTGATGATTGGAGAGCTGTTTCGTTTGCCAATTATCACATCATCAATATTGATACTGATATTGATTGGAATTTTGTACTGTTCTGATATGAGGAATTAGTAATTTGAGTTGTCTGGAATATCACCTCGTGATAAATAATTGGGATGGGAAAAGAAGAGGATAAGTTTCTATCTGTTTTTGTAACCATTATACAGATCATTGATGTTATTCTCTATGGTATGGTATGGTATTGGTACTCTGCTAGCTAGCTATGCCTCGATTGCCTCGGAGGTCAGATTCTTATATATGTGTATTCTCTATCCTCACATCTACACGTGGCTCTCTACCTTACCTAACATACGAAAATGTACCTAATCTCGATTCAGCACCAGAGGATGATGAAGGGGGTCTTCAAGCTTCAAGCTTCAGCAGCCATTTAAATAGTGTAGAGATATAAAAACCATTGATCTCATTCACTCACTCACGACTCCAAACAAGTTTCCGATAACATTCCAAGAGCTCATGTCCAGGCACTTCACATTCTGGACGCTCGATCTATATGCAGATGTATTATATTATGCATATAATTTATATGGTACTATGGTCTCTTTATCCACTGGCAATACTAGGTTGAAGGACCTCGAATTACTGGAAAACAAGCGAAGCTTTGTCAAAGGGGGCTAATAAATCTCAACTGATAAGATTTCATTTTCCCTACTCGAGTACTTGGCGATGAAAAGATTATTTCAAAGATTCTTGAGGTATGGGTGCCAATGGAAGAATATCAGAAATTTCAAGGAATTAAAGTCGAGTCACTCCCTAATTTACCCGACGAGCTATATACACATTCGATGAAAAGTAGTTGGTGGGATGAGAAGCTCAGGGAATAATAGAGGTAATCTAAACAAGTACCCTGAGTTTATACTCATTCCATTCAAACCTTTCATATCATTCATACCAACCGCAGCTGCACCCAAAAATATTTAGTTTCAGTCTCAGTTCCATTCATCAAGCCGAGATTTCCAATTTCTGAAAGAAAGCGCGGACATATCTTAAGAAGAAAGGATAACTTCCCCTTCCCCTTCTCCTTCTCTCTTCAATACAACCAATCAAATGGATCTCCACCAGCAACCGATGCATATCCAGCCCTGCTTTTTCGCGCGATTATGGATGTTCAATATCCGCTTCATGCAAAATACCTATACGTCCCCGCTATACATACATATCCTGTGAAAAAGCTCCCATGTTCCCTCTACGAGTAATATATTGCCATTAAAACCCTATTCCGAAATACTCGAGGATACTCACTGAATGCCAATGGTCATATAGTATATATATACATATAAATCAGCCAAGATCGCCATCTCGATTCCGTGGCCAAAGCCCCTGAAAATTACACCCATGATATATATCAGAACACTACTAGAAAATGTAAAAAACCCCCAAACTACCTGTATCATCAGATTGTAAGAACCTTCTTAGATATACCGGTATTCGAGTAAGTTTATATAGCTATAATAATGTGCAAACATCATAGATCGAGATCCATTGGCAATTTGACATGTATAGCATCGAATAGGGTGATAAGTAAATAAATAAGTAGTGAAGGGGAATACAAGCAAGCCAGCCATGAAATATTCCAATCTAGGTATCATTCCATTCATAGGCCACAGGTTATACATCTGCCTTGACAGAGGAGATAGAATATATGAAGTCTAGAGGTTATGATAAGGATGCAGGAGGAAAGATCTGGGGAAAATTGAAGCATAAGTAAGTAATGCATTATAAAACCAGTATGTGAGTTAAATTGTAGAAGAGCGTAAGATATCATCACAATTACACCGTACGTACTGTACGTACTCGAGTCTCGAGGATCCTTGAAGCGTTAACATGTTACATGAAACTTAACATTACCTCATCTTATACAAAACAAAACAATACTATAGGAGTTTTTGATCCACTACTCGAGTACTTCTAGCTTGAGATGAACATAGTCAAATACCCCCCGATGAAGATATTCCGTCTATCAGTGTGATTTTCCCAGATATATCCCGATGCTAATACTCGTAGTTCTACTCAACCCTTGAAGAGCTTTGAGGAGTAAGACTTATCAAAAGCCCATGGGGGACTGATGCATAACCTCAATACTGATAGGGCTTATACCACCTATAAGTGCCTCACTAGAAGCAGGTTTCGATGTATTATACGGGTATAATGTCCTGAAAAGTCAAAAGATATTCTTCAAGAGATTATCGGACAAATAAAAGTGAAATTTCAAAGGGTGCCCAGACCCGCAAATCGGAAGAGATGGTCACCGGGGGTGGAATGTATGGATATAAAACTTTGCCATTTCCCCCCAAAAATTAACTTCTATACTCTATCCCAAATATCATGTACTTAAAGATCAAATATCTGTCTAATATCCCTCATGGTATCATCCGGGTTCTTCACACTGTGACCAATTGTCCTCTTATCCTCATAAATCTCATAATCATTTCCTCCCTTATATGTCTTATCTCCAAAGAAATGAATCGTCGTATACTCGATACCGTCTGGGCGCTTTGCGTCATTCTCAAGATGTTGAAGACAGTATGTCTTATCCCAGCCAGTAGGGAAGACATCGAAGGAAATCTGACCACCGATCGAATAGCTATGTTTAAAGGTATTAGTCTAAGCCATCATCCAAATCATAGAATCCTCAATCAAAACTCACGTCAAATCCACCCCTGTAAACTTCTCCCTCAAAGCCTCGATAAACTTCTCTCTAATATGATGTTGCTTATCATACACCTCATACTCATTTCTCTCCACCACGCTCGCATTTCTGCCAATGGGGCTAACATTGATCATGCCGTTTCTGAATTCGATAAATGTTCCTCTCTTCACTGGAATATCCAAATCCGCGACGTAATGCAAGATAAATTTGACCAACTCCTTGTACTGAGTTTCACCAATCCACTTGATGAAGCTATTCGATTGGATGGGAACGCCGCTCTTGAAAGCTGTGAGTCCGTTTTCGGCGAAACAGAAATCGAAAATCGAGGTAACGGGTATCTCAGCAGTGCCGAGTTGTTCTTGTTGTTTGGCCATGTCGCTGCCACCTACGTAGCCGATGGCGCATTTTTGGCGGAGAGCGGCAAGGAGGGAGAGCATTTCGGCGGAAGCGGACTATAATTTAGATTGTTAGTTGAGGCATAGCGAAAGGTGTAAAGAAATTGGTAGTGACGTACTAGCCGCGCAGGAGAGAGTGTTCCATCGACATCGAAAAGACAGATGGTGTTTTTGACGAGTCGCTCTGCGAGCGGGGGGAAAGTGGTAATCACTGCGTCGGTCATCTTGAGTACTGCTTGTTTGGAAGTGAGAATAAATTATAAACGAGAGAAGTAAAATTGTATGTGAAGTTGAAGTTCGTGGTTAAGTTGACAGTTTGGCGGTCTGGTTATTTTACAGGGGAAAGGAGGGGCACTGTCAGGCAGGGATGTAAGCTGGATAAGACGCTAAGGGTAGCGAGGTCC
The DNA here is from genome assembly GCA_000503235.1 of Sclerotinia borealis F-4128. Taxonomy (NCBI): domain Eukaryota; kingdom Fungi; phylum Ascomycota; class Leotiomycetes; order Helotiales; family Sclerotiniaceae; genus Sclerotinia; species Sclerotinia borealis. The sequence goes on from KI628543.1 coordinate 85,777, forward strand.
CTTGTTTTTTGATTCGGCCCCATTTTTATAGACTATCATTGAATCTAGACATCTAAAATTCTAATCTTTCCACATATATTGAAAGAGTTCATATATTCAGCGATTAATGATTTCGTTCTAAATGTATCTACTAATTAGATTATAAACAATAATGCAACACAAAAGAAGCTACCGGTATACTATTCCACTCGACTATATCATTGAATCTTGTCACCTCAAAGTCAAAGTCAAAACACTCCACATGTATTGAATAGTATTATATCATATACTTTCATAGGTAAATGACTTTTCTCTCTGGGAGTATTCAGTACTAAAACTATTGAAAGATGATACACACAAGAGAAGCTATGCTATCCCATCCGACTAGATTATTCATATAGGCAGTCAAATATCACTTGCTTCCCTTACAACTCCCTGTTTAAATGCTTCAAAATGGTCGAATAAAGTAGCCAAATAGATATATCAAGAGAGCTCAATCGTCAAAATGATAATTCATCCGCCATGTCACGTTTCCAATATCTGCTATGCAGCATCTCGAACCAACACTTCCTACTTCGTCCTCAACATCACCTGCCAAACTCCAGGCTTGGCACAATAACAGGACCATACTTGGTAGGTGGACTAAATCCTCCATCTCCTTGCACCACAAAGTCAACAGCTAGACTCAACTTTGCCAACCCAGCATTGCCACTGTGCATACTTCCATTAGCACTCATGCCTCCCATCATCGCGTCCGGATCGAAAGCCACAAAGGCTACATAATTTCTCCTACCCATCAATTTCTTCATATCTCTTGGCCCACCATTGGTGTCCGTTTGGAATATTTCCATCATGTCCTCTTTGGTATCGCTGACTTGGTTTGTTGTTTTAACGCCGTTTTGAGGAACGTAAAGTGGTTTGTTATTATGAAGCATTTTGAGGACGTATGATGGAGGGGGAGCTGCGACGACCGCGGATGCGATGATTTGATACATAGTCTTATGGTCAGATGGATGAGAAGGATCATGGACAAGACCAGCGCCGCAACAGTTTACGTCTAGTAATGTGTCAGTAACCTATAAATCCGAAACAAATACATGGGCGGGAATTTATATAACTTACCGCCGGACAGGAATGTCATCCTAATACCCTTCTGGTGGGCAATTCCCTGCAGTGTCCGTATTAAATACGTTCGCTCCAAATCCTTACTCTCATGTGTCCACATATCTCTCAACTCATCCGCAATATCAATATCACCAAATGTATTGAGCACACCTCCCATCAATCCAGATTTGCCTACCGCTTTCTTGACGTGTGAAAAGCCAGTTGCCACGGCTTCCTTGCCTCCCACTACTCCAGCCATGGAACTCGTGACTTTTCCAAGTAAGTTGTACGTGCTGTTGACCGCCTTCTTACCCGTGGCCATAGTATGTGCGAGGCTTTCGACTGCTTCAAGACGTGGGTATACTACAGGCACCGAGATCATCCATATACAATGCTGTACACTCGGAGGTAGCGTGGCTACTTTAGGGAAGATGCCTTGATAAGTAGGACCCGCAAGAACTTGGCGTTGATTACGTTCTGATCGACAGTCTGGGCCTATCACAACAACCGAAGGTCCTAGATATTTTACAAAGTGCCAACCAGTTCCGGTGATTGTAAATAGATCAATGTCAGTGCTAACATTTCGAAGGATGTCGACGGTAGTGTGGTGTTGAAAGAGGAGATACATCTGAATGCCGATACGACCAATGTTCTTGAACATGTTGGAGTTCTGCATATATTCTGGATAAGAACCGTAGCCATCAAAACTTCAAAGGTGTTAGTAAACGTAAAGAACTATAATGTTGAAAACTTACATGTCATGGTCATCGATTTGTAGTATATGAGGGATTTGAGCAAAGGCCTCTCTTAAATATGGTTGATCAAAATGACTGGTATAGTAATGGAAATAAGCATGCGCCACGTCCTCCTCGTGTCTTGCTGTCCATGCTGCGCTCCTCCGGTTCTCTTTACCACTCATAGCGAGCCATTGCTTCAATAGAGGGACGTCCTTCCACAACCTATCGCCATAAATCTGATCTCCCAATCCCAGTTGCACGTGGAAACCACCGCATTCGACATTCTTCTGCAAAATATCTTTCCACATGAAACCAATTCCACCCAGTTTGGATCGATCGTTAACAGTAGTGTTCATAGCAAAGTCATTACCAGAATGTGCAATGAATCTCCAATTTGTCTCGAAACGTCCAGCTACCAGAAACTCATATCGTGTGCAACCCAAATGCGAAGTTATAGCGTACGTCCATTTCTCACCTGGACCTTCTCCCATCTTCAGATCGACATCATAACGGTAGAAGACCCATCTTTGATGTGTATATATCGGATTCGGTTTGAGCTGTCTGGGATTTGGCGACAGATCAACGCTTTGATGGATATGAATAGTCGGTGGTTGCGGGGCATCTGTTACAAGCATAATTGTACCAAGCCACACGCCGTTCTCCATATCCATATTGACGTATCTTAGGTAAGGACCAAAATACACGCCATTCGTAGGTACAACTTTATACATGTCGACTCCTGCACTTGGAGGTGGCCCAGAAAATCCTGCAGTAGTTGGAGTTCCTGACGCCATACTCATTATACTCTCCGCATAGCCGGGAGTGTGTGGAGGAAATCCCGGTGAACCGATAAAACCAGGTGATGCCATTCCTTGAAAGCCAGGAGAGCCAAGAGATTGCTTGTTGAACATACTCAACCCTGGAGACGCCATGGGATTGCCATATCCAGCATAGGTTGATTGGACTGGTGAAAGTGGCGCATCATTCAGTGGAGTAGGGCCCTTGGGGAATTCCCATTGGGTGGCTTGAGTAGGAAGATGGATATAATAGTACTGACCAGAGTTTTGATCCAGGTGGGCGATCCAGCCCTCTGGAAGTGGCGGTGGCGATGTTGGGCCAGCACCTTGAAAAGGCGAAACATTAGCAGGCTGAGTCGACGGTCCGGCTTCAGTAGGTTGTTGTGGAATATGTTCTTGTCTTGGCTCATTTGCAAATGCAGGGTGGTCAGGATTATTTGCGGGCGTTGCTAAAGGTGGTGCGATATTTGGTTTTGGCGTGGTATCTATAGCAGCCGGTGGGTTGGCACGCTGCTGTTTCTCGACTGGGTACGCTTGTGGATTTGCAGATCCAGGGGTCACACTAGAGTACGCTGGCGGGGGCTCTTCAACAGACATTTGCATGCGGTGAAAGTCTTGTTCTAGGGTATTTACTGGTGGGGCCGAACTTTGTCTTTGGGGGCGAGTTACAGCAGGTGGAGAAGCTGATGGAGTGATCTCATTTAGCCCTTGATACACTCTAGGGGGACCATGTGGGGCATTCTCAGGAGACTCAGTCGGAGTCCATGGTCTTGCGGGAGGCGATTGGGGCATTTGCGGGACGGGCGGCGGCGCATATTGATTAGCCCGTTGAGCAGCGGCTGCGTTCTGCGCTTGAAGACTACTTAAAGTCGCAGCACCTGTAATACCAGATGCAGCATATCGCGCCTCGATGCCACCTCCTCCGAGTGCGCTTGGTGGATCAATGGGAGTTTCTGGTGGTGGTGGGGATCCTCTGGTTGCTCTAGTAGTAGAGGTTGAAGCCGTGGAAGCAAGTCTATTCATATCATTTTTCGGGGTTGGTGATAGTATTGAAGGCGTCCCATTAAAAGTCGTTGGATGAGGGATAGGTGGTGGATAATATAGCCTGCTGCCCTCTGAGTACGCACTTGCGCCAGCTGGAGGGTTTTGTTCTCTTATAGGTAGTCTGCCAAACATCCCCTCTCTTTGCGGGGAGCTTGTATCTGGAGAAGCAGGCAGAGGTTGCGGTGCATTCCCCCTCCTTTCTGATAGGCCTGGGCCAGTTTTCTCTATGGGGCTCGTAAATCGAGGTGCCGTATCATATGCAGTCTGCCTACCACTTCCTCCAGGTATTCTATTTTCTTGATCGTTCCAGCTGAATCTCTGTGGGGCCTTACCTCGGTTGTCGGGATAAGGAGGATCAGGTCTTTTCTGGAAAAGGTCGTCATCGTCGTCATCGGGATATGGTAAAGGGCTTGCAGAACTCGAGGCACCTGGCGGTAGAGGGAATGTAGGTTTGTTCGCAGGAGGTGGGGATGCAAATCGATTCGACGAGCTGGCTTCCGTTCGATGTCGGGGAGGGCTCGTTGGTTTCACAATCCTTAAAGGTTCTATGGTGACCGTAGGACTATCACAACCATCGCCAGGACGTTGCATGAATAGCTCATCGTCGGGTTTCCCGGTGCGCCGAGCCATCTCGTGCGAAATATAAGCGCTCCTTCAAACAAACACTCTAAAAGAGTGAGAAACTTCTTGTTAATATGGGTTTGTCTTCAGCAATCTGCTGAGCATATGGCTGAAATAGAGCCAAGCTCGTTGCCGGCGATGCGAGGGAGGGTTGCGTCAGGTAATACTTTATGAAAGCTTACAGCGGCCACGAAAGAGGCCTGTAGGGCAGAAACAGATAAACGATAAGAAAGCCTGTCAGAAGATTCAACGACCTATTGTAGAATTCTTCACGACGTGAAATGCGAAATGGAAAAGTTTTGGGATACAAATGCGTGGAAAGTGACAAGATGAAGAGAAATGGCCTACAAGGAGAGAAATGAAGCTCGTTGAGTAATGAGTTCGTTCGTACTCATCGAAATGAGTGAATCTGAACGAAGGACGAACAACGAATAGGAAGGGCGGGGCAGTCAAACTTGCACACCCAGCTTTACCCTGGTAGCCAGTCAATGTAGAGAGAGAATAGGGCAAATATCCTGGTACAAAACTGGGCGGCTATAAAATGCCCGATTATCGAGACTGGCAATGATCAAAAGGTTGATATTATTATATTATCGTCACAAAGTACGAGATTATGAGAGGTTAAAGTATTATTATTGAGGTTATTCTTGAGAAGTCATGATATGAACTAGTGTATTTGTCATCATAACATAACTATTCCTGGACAAATATACTATTAATAAGTTTTCATCTCATACATCCATCATTTTCACCCAAAAGATCGTTTTACAGTATCTACGAGGAGAATCTTATTTTGATTTTAAACTCATCACATAACCTAAATACTAATAATATTCAAAATAGCCCTTATGCAACTCTATTTCCGATACTCAGAAACATGTCAGGCATCATGGAATTCTCTAAACCCCAAAAAGGCGGGAGAATGAGATAACATATCTTCAAGCTCTTCAAGTATTTGCGAGCAGCTCTTATTATTTAGATGTGGCCGATCGAATGAAACTAGCCAAGGATGAAGCGTATTCATTATTCTAAAAGAGCGAAGTCAATAAGGCTTCAGGAATAAAGGAAATTTACTTACCATCATGGAAAAGTGATTTGCTCCTTCGACTACATGGACATCTATCTTGGCACCCGGAAAGAGATCGGCCCAACCGCCGGCACTGAAGTCAGTTCGTTCCTCGGTCAAAAATTTCATACCCTCTGTGTCATCAGCACTCGGTGGGAGTTTTGGATGCTTGATACCGTCAAGGGTGCATTGCCTTGCCCAAATGATTGAAGTTTTGGGCGTGAGACCTACCGGTAAAGGTTCAGCCCAGTATTCGTGCAACACGTCGATAGTGGCATTGAAATGCGGGATCAGCCACTTTGGGGGCACAGAGACGGAGCTGCCGTCTGTTTTGATCTGTCCAAATATACCAATGGCACTGCAGTGATCATAGAAGCGCTGGGGTAACCGATCCATGCCTTTCGGCTCCGGAGAATCGATAATCACCAAGGTATCGACTCTTTGGCCCTCCTCAATGAGTCTTTGCGTAGCCCGATATGCAAAGATACCGCCGGACGACCAGCCGCCTAAGTTGTAGGGCCCACTGGGCTGTCGTCTTTTTATCTCAACTAGAAAACTAGTGACGAGCTCATCGAACGAGCATTTCATTTCTTCGGGCTCTCGCATGTATGCTGATATGAGGGCAACAACTGTCAAATCACCGTTTATTCGCGGTATACTGGCGTAGGAATACGCCGATCCCGATCCATCAGGAAACAAAAACAATGTTCGAACATTGCTACTTGTATGAGCTTTTTGTAGAACGACGGATGTGGGTTGGCGAACATGTGCGTTCTCAATCATTTCTCCATCATCTAAAGCGAGTGAAGACTGTGATGAGGTCTCGATGGAGAATGATGGTGATGCAAACTGTGTTTCCGTCATAGTTGGGGAATGGAGTGTTGCTGGAGTATCACCATGAGCGGAAGAAGAGGTCGAGCTTCTCGTACCAGGCGATAGTCCCATAGACCGAGCCAAACCACTTTTCAATTCGCCCACGGTAAAGAATTGGTCAAAAAGGGAGAGTCCAAAATGTGTATTAAAATCCAACTCTTCATCAAGGCGGCTTGTTATGATTATTGATAACAGAGAGTCAACTCCAATTGTTACAAAGTCAGTCTCGTCGTTCAACTCGTGAATATCTATACCAGTCTCCTCGGAGACAATCTCCATGAGTTTGTTATACTTGTCGATCATGACTTTTTCCGTCACAATAGACTTGGCCTCGATCTGCCTTGAGTGGCTATCAATATTTGTATTGGTCATTATATCGCCAGCTCTAGGGGAAGGTATTGATGGTGTAGCCTGATCCATGCTTGTTGGTCTCTTTGTGGAATACTTTGAAGTATCTTCTTGCGATTGTTGCCTACTTGCTGATAGCAGGATGCTATGTAGAAGCCGTTTAGGGACACCCTGAAGCTAAAGTCGAGTTTAGCACCATTACCGTTTGCCACCAATCGGGATTTTACTCGAAAGATGCTTTGAGCGTACCTGAATCTTTTCAAATTTACCAACAATCCGATTGCCGTCAAGGATCATCACATTACCTTCCCAAATAGAACCTTGCGTCTTCACCATTTTGACAAATGTCCTATAAACTTTGTCTGGAATGAGGCGTTCAAAGAGTTTGAAAGACCCCCAGCCGTGATTTACAAATACCTCAGAGGTGGGATCCGATTGATCGTTAGCGTTCATAACAAATCCGGCACATTGAGAAAAGGAATCGATATAAGCGGGATGCGTGTGGAAAATGTTACTCTCGGTATCCTTGACAACTCTGAGATCAACTTTACTACCTGCTTCCATGGACGCGCTATTCAGAACCACCTCGCTTAGAGCGCGGTATGCTGCATCAAATTCGGCCAGCGTATCTACCATTCTATATATCATTGTCTTGTTGAATTTATAGCATACATCTTCAGCGAGGCCTGCTTCGAGTTGTTTGATTCGCAATTCGTATTCTAGTCCGCTATCTTCCAGCAATTGAGGATCAGGACGAGGCGTGAATAGGATGGTACACTTAGCATGTACAACGATGGGCTTTTCGTTTTTCTAGGCTTGTTAGCAGCTGAATTCATCTTAACGGCGGCACCATTTTGTGATAAATATTGGAAAAGAACCTTACATCGACCGTCGAAAATTGGCATTTGGCGCTCTTCTGGTGCCAGTCGATATCTACTGATGTATGAAGTAGCTGTGGACCTTGGCTTTGCGCAATGAGCGCCTTCTCAATTACCATATTTGAGATATCAATTTGTTGTTCTTCCATGGCTGGTCGATATTTGCTGAGGAGATACCGACCTATAGACAGTCCAATATCGGCGTACACGGACTACTTCAAAGTTAGGCCTGAAGTTAAAGATCGAGAACAAGTTAGAAGATCTTACCGGTGTGCAAAGTGGAATACCATTCACTTTGTGTCCTTGAACTAGGGGATAGAGATCAGAACGATGGATGTCAGACTCTACAGTTATTGAACCAGACTGATCCCTCATATACTCTGATACTACCTTGTGGATTGTCGTGCTAAGGATTTCCACATGTCTGTGCTGCCCGGCATCCAAAAAGGAAATCGGATCCCCCTTTCGAAGTGACCAGTCATTGACATACTTTATCCAGTAGTCCTTGAGGTCCCATTGATATGCCGGCAGCTCCACAACCTTTTGGCACGACGGAAAGTCCCGATGGAATTCTTTCCATCGAATTTCGGCACCTCCAAGATATAACGATGATAATGCATCCGACAGAGTTTTCCAAGTTTCTGTATCGCGCTTGAGTGATGGAAGGACAGTTGAGCGATGGCTCACAATTGATTTCACCATTCGCGAAACCGTAGGATGGGGACCAATCTCAATAAAGATTGTGTTGTCTGTGATGACACTTTCTTTACTTGCAGCGGCAAGTGCTCCAACAAGATCAACGGGTCTACGGCAATGGTCCGCGAGGTGTTCCGGTCCAAAAGCTCCGGGGAGACGAACCACAGCTGCTGAAAGAGAACATATCACAGGAATAGCTGGCGGGTGGAAGGATACTCCTTGGGCACCTTGAGTGAAACCCTCAAGTACGTTGTTCATCTGTGAGGAGTGAAAAGCATAAGAGGTTTTGAGAATCGTCGACATGATTTTGTGGGACTTTAATACCTCGGACAAACTTTCAATGTCCTCGCGAGTCCCGCTAAGCACAATATCGCTCGGGCCGTTAATGCAAGCAATCTCAACTTGTCTATCTTTTAAAGAGGGGCTCAGTATATCAAACGAAGATTTGACAGCCAACATCAAATGTGTATAAGACACGCAACTCTTCTCGAGTTCTTGAGCACGCATTCCTACCAAGTAGATTGTCTCCGCCGCCGTAATAACTCCGGCAGTATTCAATGCAGCATAATGACCAAGACTATGGCCAACAACGGAGCTAGGGGTCACGCCCCAAGAAGCCCAAAGCCTGACTAACGCCATCTGTAAGCAAATGAGAGTCAGTTGGACTGCTGTTGGTGATTGATCTGATATCTGAATACTGTTTTTATCCATGGTGAAATTGGGCAGGATTGAAGGGAAGCCTTGGGTTTGCGTCAATTTGTCATATCGATAGATGTCAGCTCGAAAAGAGGAGATACTGTCAAACAACTCCTTTCCCATTCCAATATAGCTGGAGCCTTGTCCAGTAAATATAAAAACAATTGAAGGACTCGAGATGGATCTCGTCTTTCCGACCTCGGAAATTATTGCCTTGGACAGGTTCCCCGCAATCTCATCGACGTCACATCCACTTATGGCGATACGATGAGGATGGTGAGTGCGTCTTGCAGTTGTCGTATAGGAAAGAGATGGCAGTGTAAAGGAGGATGAAGGAGTATGCGTGAGGAATAACAACAAGGCTTGCGCATTTGCTTTCAGTGCGGAAGCCGTTTTGGCAGTGACGGTAACTATATGTGTTGTCCGAGTGTCAATTTCCGAGTCAGCCACCGTCAGAGGCGGATCTTCCAACAGCAGAGCAGTATTACCGCCTGCAGCACTAAAGTTATTGATCAGTGTGCGACGAGGAACGTCTTGCTCTTGTTTCCACTTGATTGGCTTGTTGGCGATACGAATACCACGAGAAAACAAATCTTCGGGAAATTTGCGATTTGTCACGGTTTTGATGCCACAATGAGGGGGGATCGTATCATGCCGCATCATTAGCAATACTTTGATAAGACTCGTCACTCCCGCAGCAGCCTCGCCATGACCCACATTTGCTTTTGCAGAACCAAGATAAAGAGGACGGTACTCAGGACGCTGACCAACTTTGGCTGCGAAGCATTCCAAAACGCTTGACATCTCAGCAACGTCGCCGGTTTGTGTCCCGGTCCCACTACAATGTCGGGGGTTATTAGTTTCTGAAATGATCAAAGGGGGGAAGAAAGTTCTAAATTTTAACCCACTGCATCTCGACATAACTGACACCTGAGAGATTCGTACCGCCAAGGACCTTTTGGAACATATCCTTTTGAGCTCCCACATTTGGACGAGTGATGGAATTAGATTCTGCTGAATGGTTGGTGGAAACGTTTAGTATCACGCCCTGAATCGGGTCGTTATCTGCCAACGCGTCTTCGAGGCGCTTCAGAATCACCGTAGCGACCCCCTCTCCTCTACAATAGCCATCAGCCGAGTCATCAAATGTTTTGCAGTTTCCTGTACGCGATAAAAAGTGTCCTCTGTCAAGCCCGCTCGTCATATCTGGGTTCGTCAACACGTTGGTACCACCAGCAATCGCGGTATCGATGTCACCCTGCCAGAGGGAGTTGCATGCAAGATGAATTGCTGCCAGACTAGATGAGCATGCCGTGTCCACACTATAGCTCGGCCCGCTGAACTTAAAGCAGTAGTTGATGCGACCAGGAATAAATGCGCGGTTTCCTCCGGGGATGAAATATGTGTCAATATCCTGCGCGCTATTCGTCTCCATCCAATCGTTGCTTGTGACACCGTAGAACACTCCAACTCGATCTCGTTTAGTGGACGGCGTCCCGTCAGGAACAACACCTGCTTGCTCTAGCGCCTCATAGGCGGTCATCAGGGCAAGACGCTGCGCAGGATCAACCTGCTGAGCTTCCCTTGGGGACATGCCAAAGAATCTTGCATCAAATAATCCCGGGTCCTCAAGCCAGCAACCATAGGGTGTAGCACTGGTATTTTTACTGGTCCCTGAAAGATCCACATGCGTTTTTGGATCCCATCGGAGCGGAGGTACGACCTCATGAACATCAAGTCCATCATGAAGAATGTCCCAGAATTTCGCGGTGTCGTTTGCCCCGGGAAATCTGCCTGACATGCCAATAATGGCAATCTTGGACCTTGGCAAGTTTCCAGCAGCACTTGAGTACGTTTTGTGTCTCCCGGCATCAAACAAATTTTTATCACTTGCGGATAAGAGTGGATGGGCTGCGATTTCGATGTTCGTGTTCCCCTTCATCTTCAACACTGCTTTGGTGCCAGGGCCGACATCTGTGGAGATTGGAATCAACAAGGTTTTGGTATTTTTTGACGGTTGTAAAAGAGAATCTAACGCGCTTGCCAGCAAATCCCATTGCATTGGTCTCAGGAAGATGTCTGTAAGGGCATTTTGTAGCATGTCTCTTAGGACACGGGTATCTATTATCTCTCCCGTCGCAATTGATAGAATTGGGATACTTCTGCGTGTATCAAGCCAGGGGTGTGCTGGGCCCAGATTTAAGAGACATTCAATATCCTGTGTGGTATAAAGATGTGACGCATGGTAAGGAGCATTTATAGACAGCTCTATACCTCTGTAGGCGCTTACATCTCGATGTTTCTTAAAGACTCTCAGTAGCTCAGGCGGGCCACTGATTGTAACACCACGATTTGAACTACTACTTACATATGGCCTTGAGATCAAAGGAACCCTCTGAAACTTCAATCAGCATCGTTCTATTATAGGAGTGTTCTAGGAGCGTACATGAGATTGCGAAAAGCTTTTGATACAAGAATTTGCCTTCTCTATCGTCAACTCCGGATAAAGCACCGCCCATGAAGCTCCGGTGTTATCATCCAATGACACATGCGTTTTGACCTCTACAGCCAGTACACCAGCGCGAAATGAGATGATCAGAACTTGTATTGCCACTGGTACAAGCTCGAAGAGTGACTGGCTGTAACTGACCGCAGCTGCAGCGAGTGTGCCAGTACAGATCCCTGCCAAATAAGAGCTTGGTGCCTGCGGATAGTGCCCAAGCTTATGGCAAGTTCTGCACGTAAGTTAGCCGCTGCTACACTATCAATTGAAGCTTTCTAGTGTATAAATTGTTCATACCGGATGAAGAGCCCAATTTGATACACAAAAGTGAGAGCGTGGTCTAGTGGAACACTCTTGAGTCCATCTTTTCGTAAAGCTAGAAGGTCTAGAAGGCTTGCAAACTTGAAAGGTACTTCCAATTTTGACTCCTGGATTTCGGACCGGATGGCTTCATATGATTTCGTTAAGAATGAATCTAGAATAGCATCGCGTTCAGAGCAGATAAGAGTGCAGAGTCCTTCATCAATCTTTTCAGATTGGTCTCCAAAAATATAAAATTCGATGTGCCGATCCATGACTGCAAGTTTGTCTTGTTTCAGTAGCATGTGGATAAGCAAAGATTTAAAGTGAGCAGCGTGAGTTTGTCTGGAAAGTGGTGTAGGTTACCTTTACTACAACACAGGCATGATTAAGCAATTTTTCAAAGCCCTGTTGTGCAATCATTCATGGCAATATCAGCACTCTTATATAGCGCGTTTAAGGTAACAGAAGGTGTGTACACGAAGACGCATACGCATAGGTGGATAGACAGCATGAGCTAAAATCAAAGTGGATTGAATCTTGGGTGAAGTAAACCTCGAATTATCATTGGCCAGTGATGTAGAGTGCCATTCCCAATCTGTCAACGTCACCATACATGAGATAATCCAAGTTCCATGCCATCCATTTCCCCCGCCTTACATACAATGACTGTGCAGGCGTGCGTCTCTATCATTCTATTTTCTCCTCACTCTTGAGCCTTGCACTTTCCAAAGCTGTCCCAATAGCAACCATGCTCAACAACACGGTGCAGAAATACGCTTGCGGAAATCCATCCCCAAACTCAGGATCCATGGGCAGGGACCCTGGGTACAAGGCCGCGCTAAGCTGCGTGACCCAAGTCAGACTCGTGAGGAATGCAGCCATGTACAGTGACTCTTTCTCGACGGCGTTTGAGGCATTTGGGCGGTAGAGGTAATAGAGACCACCGATTCCGACAATCAAGCCCATTGACATTGTTTGGCCATTGTGGAATTTAGCGTGTGGAGGCCAACGTGGGTTGTAGACATGGGTATCGTTCCAGTCCGCGATGAAACCACCAATAGAACTTGTGACGGCCACGAAAGCAAGGATAGAGCGTCCTAATTTAGGCATTTTGATTGCAGGATTTTGGCTTGTGACTTGAGCGGATTTGGGTGTTTTGGTTGAATAGTTTGATGACCGTTTATGAATGAAGTTGAGATACGAGACTCAAAGTCTTTATTTTATGTAAGGTAAGCATCATACCACCTACCCGTCTAGATCATCATGTGTTTTCGTGGACCCCTCACTCTGATTAGATGGGGCGGATCCACTCCGGTCAAGCCCGCTTGAAGCACAATACAGGGTTTAGTATGAAGATAATCGGAAGATTATTTATTTTCGTGGCATTTAGGTTTGGGATCGTGGCATCAAGGTACCTTTCACTTGCTAGAGGTAATCTCATTTACATTAATCATGATTATAGAATCAAGGAGTTGTACAGTATTGTATCCAGGCGAAATTTCGATTGGAAACCTGCAAAAACTGTACTGTGTGTGAGAAAATGGCCAACGGTAGCAAGAGCAAAGAATTACCGGTTGTGATTATAGGAGCGGGTATTTCAGGTAATCTCATAACCTCAGATGGATTGGATTAGACAGCTAATAGGTGTTACCTAGGAATATGTATGGCAGTTGACCTAATACGTCGTAATGGGACTCGAAATTTCATCATACTTGAAAAGGCGAGCGAGGCTGGAGGCACCTGGAAGGACAATCGTTATCCGGGATGCACCGCTGATGGCAAGTTTGTTCATCAAAACACATATAGCGTTACGAATTGCTATATTCTAACATTTGACAGCATGGAGCCATCTATATTCATTTTCGTTTAATCCAAATCCAGATTGGATGAGCAGTTTTGCTGCACGGGGAGAGATCCACGCGTACCTTATCAACACTATTCGCCGGTGGGATCTTTTTAAGCACATTGTGTTCAATACTACCGTTGAAAGTGCCGAATGGAATGGTGCCGGTAAGGTATGGCGGATAGCAGTCACACCTACGAGAATTGATAAGGAAACTGAGTGCCACCAAGAGACAATCATCACTCCTTTTCTTGTTCCAGCCGTGGGACAGCTCAACGTACCATTCATCCCCAATATCTCTGGGCTTGATGACTTCAAAGGAAAGCTCATGCATTCTTCCAGATGGGATCAAAGTCAAGAACTCAAAGGCAAAAGGATTGCTATCATCGGAAACGGAGCAACAGGCATTCAGTTAATTCCAGAAATCGCGAAAGTTGCATCGCATCTTACAGTCTTTCAACGCACGCCTAATTGGGTTTTACCAAAAAATAACCAGGATATTTCTCTTACCCAAAGGCTGATATATAGATTCTTCCCACAAGTTCGTCAGCGTTATCGAGAGAGATTAATGATCTCTCAAGACCAGGTTCATGAGATGATCGTCAGTGAAGAAGTCCGCAACATTGTGAGGAATATCAGTCTGGATATGATGAAACATCAAATCCCAGATAATGAGAAGTTGCGCGACAGACTGACCCCTAATTACCCGTATGGATGCAAAAGGGTCCTCTTGAGCGATGCATTTTTTCCTACCATGAATCGACCGAATGTTACGTTAGAAACCAGGCCAGTGGATTGCATAACTTCAAGCGGTATTCTTATCGACGGCGAAGAATTTGATTTTGACATCATAATTCTAGCCACTGGGTTTCGTACAACAGAATTTATGCATGACATCAATATAGTAGGCATCGATGGAAGACACATCAGAGATATCTGGCGTCAAGGGGGTCGTGCTTACCTTGGAATGACGGTCGAATTTCTTCCAAACTTTGCCATGCTTTACGGGCCCAATTCGAATCTTAGCCATTCGTCCGTGATCCTGATGATCGAGGCGCAAGCTCGGTATATCAGCGCCATGATCGAGGCTGTGCAGTGGGCAGTAGCAAAGGCTGGAAAGCTCGTCTTGACCGTAAAATTAGAGAGAATAGAAGCTTTTAACGAGGAGTTGCAGCTACAGCTTCGCGAGACGGTTTTCGCACATCCTGGCTGTCATAGTTGGTATAAAACGAAAGACAACATTGTGACTAACAATTGGCCCGGAAGAGCAGCAGAATACCAGCAGTTATTGACGACTATGAATTGGAACGACTATGAAGTATCTGGGACTTGGCCTAAGGGTTCCTCAAAGACAGCCAGTAAGCATCTGGGGCCTCCAATCGAGAAAGAATTTCGAATCCCTTTGCAATCCAGATATCTTATTTCGATGGTAGCATTTTCTGGTATTTGTACTGCCATTTGGAGATATAGAAGCTGGAGATAGAAGCTGCGGGGCATTCAATCGGCAAGAGTACCAGAATCATTTGAGATATACAAGATTTCTGAGTGCCTGTGATCAGGACCCCCAAACCTCCTTTAATAATTAATCAGTTTATGAAGATGATGTCTTCCGTTATCACATGATGTCGGATTTCATGGAGAATCCTGTCAATCCATATCATCTTACTTAGTCCTTACACCCGGCGAAAAGCCTACAGATTAATCTTGTGATAGCCTAGAGTCCTGCATACTGTGGCACTTTCGATTTTCTTTCTTATCTTCTCTTCGCTTTGCAGATAATTCCTTGGAGCTGCTTTTGGTACTTGTACTGTATGCCCACAGTAGCTCGAATACCTGGTAGTTTAATTGAGCGGATTGAGGAGTATAGTAGTACATACAGTAGTGCTGACAGTCTGACATTCCTGTCAGCAAAAGCTTGCCTCGATGGTACTGTTGCAATTTCACCCCTACATCTTTACAGGGTCACGGTTGGAGTAAAATGAGATTATATTATTATGAATGACTTTGCTATATAATATTTGTTATTCTTTAGAATAGCATCGATTGATACTTTATTAGATATAGCTAATTCTATAGTTTGAAGTGTTTCAGATTCTTCAAGTAGTTTAAACCATGACCCAACAAATCTCACATTCTAGTTGTTTTACTGGTTTGTAAAACTTGAATCCGCTTTACAAGTATAAACATTAGTGGTTTATGTACTAAATGGAATATCTAATCGTATATAAGATGCTTTGTTCGGAATTAGGAAGATAAAGCTTGTACTGTACTAGACGCATATTCAAACTTTTCCTCGGAAAACCCTGCTTACCCGATGCCAAGAGGCCAATTCGGCTTACCGCAAGAAGTGGTAAGCTGACCGCGTTTCATCCCCAGATTAGGGTGGGGTCTAACTCATAAGAGGTTAATGCCGAGTAGTTAGCCTGACTAAATGATGACTACATGATCGTACATATAATCCGTCTTCTCAAGCTCGCAGCAAGCACTCAACTTTTCTTTGAAATCATTCCACTTTATTGAACGTTATCAATATTTGATCAAGGTGGGATCTCGGACAGGCTCTCTAGTTCAGCTACCCCTCTATTATCCCTGTTAATTTGAGGGTAGTGTTCTCATTCTACCTGTCACCTGTCAAGGCATTTGACACACGCATTAATTATGCAGACTCCTCCGTATATCCTATTGAGACTGTGACCGTTGGATCAATCCAAGAGATGGCAACTACAATCAAAGGTGGATATGCCCGTTAATCTCGCGGCTCCCATGCCCGCTCATCTGCAGTTGTTTATCGAAGCTCTTGTTAGTCTCTTTGGAAGTAATGCATATGAAGTCAGCATAAGTTTGCATTTATGCGAGGTAGTAAGTAGGAACTAGACTTAGCTATGGTAATTAAAGTACAGGCCTTATTTGATCAATCAAATCTTAGTTGTTCTTCTGAAATTATCTTCATGAATTGTTCTGTTAATATTGTGCCTCTGTAGAGAGAACTGAGGAACACATAAGCTCCCCTATTGAAGTACTACTTTGATTTCATTGCTTTGTAACACGCCATCTGCTGCACTCCGCTAGTCCTACTTCTCTTTATCATGCCACCCCCTCGAGTTATTATTATCGGTGCTGGAGTAGGCGGCTTGGCCCTTGCTCAAGGTCTAAGACGAAGTCAGATTGACGTGGCTGTATTTGAACGTGATGTTCTATTAGATTCCCGACTTCAGGGTTACAGGCTCAAGATTTTTGGCGAGTTCCAAACGAAATTGCGAGGTCTCTTGTCTGATGAGGCCTGGTCGGAATTCGAGGCCTCTTGCGCCGAAACCCACCTCGGCGAGACGACACTAAATGCCCCAGATGCTCATATCATTGCGAGCCGTAAAGGAATCCTCCCTGAAGGAGTACCTCTGCCGTATACGATTGACCGTGGAATGCTACGTCAGTCGATGATGAAGGGAATTGAGGATTCGGTGCATTTCGGAAAACAGTTTGTCGGGTATGAGCTCACCGATACAGGTGTATGCGTTTTCTTCGAAGATGGCAGCGTCGAGGAAGGTACACTACTCGTCGGTGCCGATGGAGCTCGTTCGGCTGTACGTAAGCAATTACTTCCAGATATTAAGCTCCTCGACACCGAAGGGTGCTGCATATATGGCAAAACCTTTCTGGGGCCAGAGCTCCTCTCACGCTTTCCGGAGAAGCACCGGCGATGGATGACAGTGATCCTTGACCAGACCCCAGTTCTGCAGACTATTATATTTGGTGAAACACCCATTGCACTTGTCAGTGAGCAGGTCAGCTTCAAGAATCAATGCGAAAGCAAGGCCTTGCCAGAGGACTACATACACTGGGGATTGCTTTTTCACAATAATACAACTGGGTTGAAGGGGGAAGCGCTGGAGAATTCACTGAAGTTTGGCGCAGTTGCAATGTCACTACAATTGACAAGTGAATGGGATCCGTCTATACGAAGCTTACTAGAGCTTCAAGAACCCTCTCTAACAGTGGGAATGCGAGTATTCTCCTCAAGCCCGGATATACCGACCTGGAAGCCGTCGTCGAAAGTCACTGTGATAGGAGATGCAATACACGTTATGTCCCCATCAGGAGGAGTTGGCGCCGTGGCAACGCTGCATGACGCCGCCACACTGGCGCAAATAATTAGCGAAGAGGGGATTACACAGACATCTATTGGTAAATTTGAAGAAGCGATGAGATCATTTGCGACAGTTTGTATTCAGAGAAGTTTCGTGGGAGGGGCGAAGCTTATGAAAACACCATTGGCTGAAGAGTGTAATACAATAGCTTAGTAAATCGGTGTAACTCGGAAATCAAATTATAAGATAGCTTATGCCGCAACTGGGAATTTGTACTAGTAATGAACGAATGACTAGTTACTAGACTGAACTTAACAGTTGAATGACTACAACATAAAGCTAGTTAACTCCGTCTGTATCTTCCCTGCCATGTTCAATAGTTATTGCCGAGTGAATTAGAGACCTAGATAGAGATATAAGCTTAATTCATTATTGAGGTTAGCTTGGTGGCGAATGTAGGGAATCTGGCGATGTATTAATAGATCCCACGCGAGATAGGATGGAGTAGTAACGCAATTACCCTGCCCTCGGATATGCGGAACATGTATATATACATAGCTCTCAGTATCTATCACAGTATTTTAGTCACCATTTATTCTAGATCTTCACCTTCCATCATGATGTCAACCAATTGGAAACTCCTTGTAGCCAGCACAATTTCTGGTCTCTTCCTCGATGCATCCACAGCTACTCTCGATACAAACGGCCTTAAATTGCTACTTTCCCCACAAGCAACAATTGTCGACACTACTTCTGGAGCTCCACGATGGAGTGATTTCGATGCCCCAACCCCTGGCGCTGTGGTCAACGTAGCCAGCGAAAATGATGTTTTAGTGACAGTAAGCTTGTCAATCATTCATAGACCCATTCCTCTTCCACACATAAGAAGTATTGCTTACTCGACTCCTTGGCAGGTTCAATATTGCATTGCAGAGAACATTCCATTCCTTGCCCAGAGTGGTGGACACGGCTGGTCTACAACACTCGACTTAAATCAAAACGGCATACTCATCAATTTGGCCGGCACCAAATCTATCTCTTTCAACTCCGACAAAACGGAAATCACCTTCCAGGGCGGTGCTTTGATATCTGATGTGGTCAATGCCTCGTATGCAAACAGTGCTCTAGTCCCTACTGGTACTTGTAACTGCGTTGGCACACTTGGAGCTGTCCTGGGTGGAGGTTTTGGAAACTTAATCGGCCTGTATGGCTTTGGAGTAGATAACCTTCTCTCCTTAAACGTAGTCACATCGTTCGGAACTGCAATTACTGTTTCCCCAACGAGTAACCCAGATCTTTGGTGGGCAATGCGCGGAGCAGGTCCTAACTTTGGAATTGTTACGTCCGCGGTGATGAAGTCATACCCTGTGGACTCCAGCAAGTTAACCGCATGGACAGGCCCGTTAATATTTACCGGTAATCAACTCACGGCTCTCATAGAAGCACTAGATGAACTTGTCTTGCAGCCTGAGATGAGTATAGCAATGTTTTTTCTGATGTCTAACAACTCGCCTATCATATTGTTGACAGTATTCTATTACGGAACGGAAGCAGCAGGCAAAGAAGCTTATGCTCCAATCTACGCCGTTGGTCCCATTGTCGACGAAACTGCAATTTTGCCCTATGACGAATGGAACGCAGGAGGTGACGCCTTCTGTGCAAAAGGAGATTCCAAGCCTTCTTGGGGCACCGGGCTTGCAGAATTAGATACCACCGCATGGACATCCGTATGGAACGAATGGCTTGCTTTTGCCCAACTACCTGGGGCAAACAATAGTGCGATGATATTGGATATGTATTCTTTGGAGAAGGCTAGAACGATTGAGGACTCGTCATCTGCCTACCCCTTCCGCTCCACCGTGAATTTCAATGCTATCGCTACAGCATGGTACTCGGACCCTGCCCTGGACGCGGCCGCGGAAACTTTCGGCTCGAATGTTCGGGACGTACTGCGATCGACGTCTGGTCTTTGTACCAATAGCACGTAAGTTCTAGAAAACCTCTAGCATCTGGCTCTCAGAAGCATTCATGACATTCACAGGCTAACATATTTTTATCTAGGTACATTAACAATGGCTTTGGCGATGAAAGCTTAAGTGTTGTATATGGTGACAATTTGGGTGCACTCAAGAGGATCAAAGAACGTTATGATCCGTTGGGTAAATTTTCTCACTGGTATCCCCTTAAGTAAGGTTAAGGGAGAGGTAATTAGCCGGATAAGAAATAATAGAATAGCAACTAATATCATCTAATCCCTTAACCCGAAATCTCAATCACCACATCTTATTATTAGGTAGATACTCTTCTCGCTGCATTTGTTACTTTATTTAACCTTTTAAATAATACATTGAAACCTCTTATAAGGTCTTTAGGCTTTCGGTCGCAAAATCTTCAATAAATTATCATGGGGCCAGACACACAACCTTCCCATCAAGGCTTTTGGCAAAACAAAGCCCAAGGTTCGAGCTGCCATTGGAGCTGCTGCTTGAAAAGCCTTTGCCTGCCGTCTGCACAATTTGTCTAGCATTAGTATACGGGGATTTGATCCTTGAATACAGGAATAAAATTCCCAATGATCAATTGATTGATACAGAGGTTACGGTCTGTTCAATTGTATATTCGCTCCAATTATAAGTATTTCCAGGGTGTGCTTTCTGTACTGGGTACTGTAAAGTGTGTACATAGGCCCACAGGCGCCGAGCGGGGCGAGCCTCTTTCGGTTTCTAGAGTGTTATCTCAATGTAATCCCAACCATAACTGGACAGGCTTTGCTAGCCTATATAGGTACTAATACATCCACTTGCTCAAATTCTGAATGGGTTATAGCGCTCTTCAACGTGCATACCGGAGGAGCTCTGAAGATTCATCAATTCTTGGGTCTTGTATTGATCTAAGGCTATAGGAGAATGGCTAGTCTACGGAGTTGGAGCATTCAAGATATATTGATGGAGGACGAGGGACGAACCTTATCCTTGAAACTGCAGCGTGACTAACCATTGAGAGGGGTTGACACATGCGATATGGAAGGTCGAAGTTAAGGAAACTATGTATCAAATGTTTATCAGGACACCGAGAAGTTTTGTTATTAAGTTCAAAGACAGAAGAGAAAAATAATATTTTAAACTAACAAGGAATTGCCGTCAAACAACAAGACCAAATCATGGAGGATTCTCTCGAGAAACTTGCGGCTCGCATTACTACAAGTGCAAAGGCCCTCAGCTCGATCGTCTCAGCCTCTGATAATTCTCATCTAAACGCGAATGGCCTCGTCAATTTTTCACAGGACGAGCTAGCTCAGAAGGCTCGACAGGATATCTCATATGCTGCTCGGGAGATGTTGCTTTTAGTTAGTGAGCCGAATGATTACCTTGAGCAGCATCAAGTAAATGTAAGCTTAACTTTCACTATGTGGATTCTAAACATCTCTGACAGATCATATCTAGTACCAGCAGCTCTCGTGTCTCAAATGGCTTCTGCATTTTGATATCTTCAAGCAGATACCACTCAATGAGCCCATACCATTCAGCACCGTTGCAAAAACCGCCAATGTTCCTATCAGCAGGCTCAAAAGTGTGGTCCGCATGACCATCACGGGCGGCATACTCACCGAACCACGCTCCGACTACCTTGCACACAGCCGTCTCTCGGCACAATTTGCAACCAACGATAACCTTATTGATTGGGCCAAATTCATGACGGAATACTCTGCGCCGACAGCGAGCAAGTTTGCAGAGGCAACCGCTCGCTGGGGTGATACATCCGAGAAGAACCAAACAGCTTATAATATTGCCTTCGGGACGGATTTGCCCTTCTTTGGTCATTTGGCTCAGTCTCAAGAAAGGACGGCGAATTTTGCAGCTTACATGCGTAGCTTGAGCGACAGCCAGGGAGTTGCTTTGAGGCATATTTTGACGGGTTTTAACTGGAGTAGTTTCGAGAAGGCTAACGTTGTAGATGTTAGTTGTTCTTTTTTTACCCCTTACTCTTCAGTAGCCCGTACCTATGGAAACAAGAGGCAGCTCTCGCGAACTCATGACTAACATGATTAGGTTGGTGGTTCGACAGGACAAGCTAGTTCTCTCCTCGCAACACATTTTCCCAAATTCTCATTCCTGGTTCAAGACCTTCCAGAAACTATCATCAATGCCCCCAAAGCTATATCGGGTCTAGATCCCGGAATCTCTTCACGTATCAGCTTCTCGCCGCATGATTTTCGGAATCCTCAACCTAGCTCTGTGGCCTTGCATACTGACATATTTTTCCTTCGCAAAATTATTCATGATTGGCCTTCCCGAGACGCTCGTATCATTCTTTCGCATCTATCAGAAGCCCTCCAAAAGCCGGGTGCGTGTATTGTTATCATGGATACAATACTTCCGGAGCCTGGTAGCGTCCCAGCTTCGGAGGAGGCATCCCTTCGCGTGAGGGATCTGACGATGGCGCAGAGTTTCAATAGTGGAGAGAGGGAGCTGAGTGAGTGGGTAGAGTTATTCGAGAGTGCAACGCCGAAGTTGAGGTTGAAGGAATGGAAGAAGCCACAAGGCAGTGTGATGAGTATGATGGTGGTAGTGAGAGATTGAGATTATTAGATATCAAAGTACATCGACGGCCAACCATTTGCACCTATAATAAGGTTGGTGCTGAACAGCATATGTTGAATCTAACCGGGGTCCTCCGTGGCCGTTTTTGTTTGTGTTTCGTTCCATCATACTATTTATCCTGCTTTTCATAATCGTTGTGTCGTACTTTCGCAAAGTAGGGTCTTCGAGAAGGGAAGAAGGGGAATGGTGAGATCTCTGCTTGGATTTATCGGTGGCGGTATCTTCGTTACTGGGAAGGTGATTCAGATTCGATGTAGAAACGACTTGATCCCAGCTCTGTAAATCTTAAAAAGGAGCTAGAGATTTGTAGAGAAGAATTAGATACAGGTGCTGAGTCTTCGTCCTCCACAGCTGGGAGGATTTATGGCTGCTAAATAGCTCACATTGCAACTCATTGTTCGATGATAAAGATTGTTGTACAAGATTCATTATTTACTACTTTTACCTGAATCTATGATCTCTAATTTGGATACTTTTAGAGTAGGACTGCTAGATGCCATATGTACCCTATTGTGACTCCTATCGCAACCCTAGAATTATATCCTCTGCAATCTTTTCTGCCAATGCATCTAATTTCTTTGTCAGTTTGGACTTCCCTCGCATCTATATGAGACGAGACATGGGGTTGTACGTTTTGATCCGGGTGGAAAACTCACATATGGTCGATTGTGGATGCCCAGGGGGTAAGAAAGGGAAAGCCGATGCATCTACAACACGAAGTCCATGTGTTCCAAAAACTCTCGCCTTTGAATCTACTACCGCCATTCTATCTCTCGCAACACCCATTTTGCCTATATCATCCATTCCTTTAGTATTTCTCGTTATATTGCTCCACCCGAGAGTAGCACAGATCAGAAAAAGAAGGCGAGCTTACAAGTTGCGGAAGCATGGAAAACCATTGTGCCATCATTCTTAATAGCCTCCAATATTTCAGCGTCAGTAGTCGCATTGATTCCTGGCAAGACTTCACTGCCAACCGTAACACTCTTCATCTCATTTGTATCCATGAGCTGCCTGATGCGTTTGAAAGCCCCGATTGCGAGTTCTTGGTCTGCTGGATGCGAGAGCCAATTTGGATTTATGACAGGCAGATCCGCGGTATCAGCGCTGGATATAGTAACGTTACCCCGGCTTAGAGGTGAGACGAGCGCTGCTGCCGGAGAGGCATACATGTATGGAGTGCGAGGTGCATCTGCGATGGGGTTAGAGCGATTGCCCGCATACGCATCCAGAATTAGATATTCGATTTCGGGCCAATCTTCCGGAAAGGTATCAAGCTCTTTGAGAGTTGCTCTGCTCAGTGAGTCACGGTACGGGCGGGGAAGTTTTTCCCAGGCTATGAGATCGCCACCCGGATTCCCTAACTGGCCAGAGCCATTATTGAAATATTGCTCTTCGGCCAAAGCAAGATAAGAAGCATTCCCCAGCGCAGAGTGGGTGATAACGTTGACTTGGTAGCTAGGACCAAATATTACGTGATCCCACATGTTCTGCCCTACCCCTGGCAGTTCTGAGATTATCGGAATATTGTGCTGACGCAAGATGGTTTTAGGTCCTACTCCTGATACCATGAGCATCTGAGGCGATTGAAACTGCGGGATTGTTAGTTGTGGTAAAATTAATCACACAGAGACAATCACTTACAGCTCCCGCAGACAAAATAACCTCCTTGTTTGCAAACAGCTTGTATTCTACACCATCGGTAGTAACTGACACTCCGTACGCAGTTTTTCCATGGAACAGAATTCTCTTCGCCAATGTTCCGTTGTAAACCTTCAGTGATGCGGTTGCCGTTGTACGCAGATAAGATGATTCCGATGAGCTGCGAATTTGTTGACCTGGATCTATGGTATTCATGTTATATTGCACACCTGCAAGAGTTCCGCTCACAAAGTCGAGCTCCGATTGAAAGCCAAGTGTCTCGAACGCAGATTTCGCAAAGGAAGAGAATGGATTGGCCCATATAGGGACAGATACCTGAAGTGGGCCTCCCGCGGGGTCAAAACTGCTGGTATTATAGCTTAAGGAAGCATTTGATGGACGAGCTGCATTGTCTGGAGGAGTGAAGTTGACACCCTTTTTAAAATAGGGTAAAAATGAGTCAAATTCATAAGAGCTGTCCTCCACTTCTGAGGCCCATTTCTTGTATGACTGTCTTGTTGCACGATGGTACGTGAAATAGTTTCGACCAGAGCTGCAGGAGAGATAACTTTGTGAGAACGAAATTTAAAGAAACCAGAGGGAAACGAAAAAATACAAACATACCTCCCACCCAAGCATTTTCCTCTCGCATAATGTAGCTCTCTATTATTCATGCCCTGGGGGAAGAGATTTGTGAGAACTTATGTTTCAAAGGAATACCTATACCCGATGAACCAGTCGATGACGAGGAGACACGTACAGTTTGAGGAACAGTCACAAAGCTCCAATCCACTAGAGGATTATTATCAGCGGGACTAGATCCCGCAAAATAGACAGAGTCAGAAGGTATCACGCTCAGATTCCCATTGTCGATCTCGTAGAAACCTCCTGCTTCAATCACCGCGACAGAGACATTTCGTTCTTGCGAAAGACGCGTTGCGACTACCAGCCCTGCAGTTCCTCCGCCAATCACGATAAAGTCGAATGTGGCATCCAGACCAGATTTACCAAAAGCGAAGGGTGGCACAAGGGCAGAGGATGCTTTAGCGAAGCTGGGAAGGGTAAACAGTAACGAAAACACAGGGTAAACTGAAGATATATAACTGAAGTGCATCATTGCGGTCATATAGCTTGTTCTTGATGTATTTTTGATCTTCTCTCTCCTTTTTCATAATAGCAGCTCTATATATACAATAACAATTAAAACCTCGAATAGTAAGATTACTAAAATTAACAATTGTATATAGATTAGTTTATAAAGTCACATTTTACTTTATCTAGTATAAGCGTTTAAGTTATTCTATTTACTCGAGTAACTTTATATAATATTAGTCGAGTATAAGCTAAACGCTAAAGGAGTACTAATAGTTAAATAATAATATACTATTATTATTCTAAAGTCTACTTATTCTCTAGAGTATTGATCTAGTTAGGGGTAATGTAATCCATACTAGTATACTAGTATAAGTAGTTTTCTCTTGTATTAATCATATCTGTTCGGTATATGTGAAATGGTCTATGCGACCCTGTAGAGATCATACGTTATTTTGTGCCACTTCCCGTGAATCCTTCAATATAATGTGCCGCACTATTTACCGCTTCTGTCCGCATTCGCAATCTGACTTGTCTACTCTTGATAATCTTCGTATAATAGCAACCAATTGTAACCGTAGGATCCTGAGGCTCTATTTTTTTCAGCAGCAGCGTCTACGCCGCTCATGTGCTGGAATTGAGGCAGGTAATAATACGAAGATAATGTTGCAATTCACCTAAAGCAGGAATTCAGTAAGCAATACGGTCGCTATAGTGATGCGGGGCGAAGAGATGCTCTTCACACACACAGTTGCCACTTGCTTTTCCCCCCAACTTTCTTCTCTACTTCTATACTCCGTTCTCCTTTCACTCTAAATTTAGCTTGAATCCTCATCTTGTATTCCACTCTTCACTTTTCTCTTTACCCCTACTCTAATTCTTTATCCTATACCACCTAGTAAAATGGCTTCCAACATGAATACCATTTTGATCATCGGTGCAACAGCTGGCATAGGCGAGCAATTTGCAAGGCGCTTTCATGGCTTGGGAAAGAAGGTCATTATCACTGGGCGCCGAGCGGACAAGCTCTCTGCTTTGGAACAAGAGCTCTCGGGTATCGAGACAATTCAGGTACGATTACCCTGTACCCAAAGCCGACTTTGCTTTAGAAATATTACGAGTCTAACTTGACGTCACGCAGTGGGATATCACCAATTTTGGAGAAATGCAACACCAAGTCACCGACATTTTAAAATTACATCCCACTTTAGACACCGTTTTCATCAATGCAGGCATTCAAAAGTCATTCTCTCTTCTTGACCCCTCCACTAGTACCCCTGGAGACGTTGTCAGCGAAATCAACTCCAACCTCACCGCCCCAGTGCTTTTGACACAACTCTTCGTCCCGCATCTCTTTTCCCTCGCCTCCGCAGGAAAGCACGCAAATCTTCTGCTCACTAGTTCATCCCTCGCTTTCTTCCCCATGGCATTCTACCCAGTCTACTGTCCTACCAAGGCAGCTATCCATTCTTTCCTCGTGATACTCCGCCAGCAACTCAGCTTTGCATCTGAAGCTGCGCAGAAACATTTCAGTGTGGTTGAGATTGTGCCGCCATATACGGACACGGGCCTGGACAGTGAACATCGAGAATTAGTAGATCAGATGCAAGGTGGTTCGGCAAAAGCCTTCAAGCCTATGCCACTGGGTGAGTACATGGAGAAGGTTTTTGAGAGCTTGAATGAAGTTGATGCCGAGGGAAAGTTGAAGAAGGAGGTCGGTGTTGGGTTTGGACAGATGGGCGTTGATACTTGGAGGGGAAGCTTCGGCCAGGCATTGGAGGGTATGGGCCTTAAATGTTGATTGAAAAGAACTCCCGGCCACATATCCCTCTCTCGTTGAAATTCCAATAAAATGTGTTTCTCATCTATTCGCTATGATCACCAATCTAAGGTGCCTAGTTTTTTATTGCAATCTTTATTTTTGCCTAGCTAATGAAGGTTCTCTCCCGTTCCACCCATAATAGGGTCCAAAAACACCACATCGAAAACTAATTTTCTTGTCTCATATGCTCTGACAATGTCGTTACCACCTAATATCCTCTAACATTAAATCACAGCCGCTATCATAATCATACAATTGGTCCTTGCGATGTCAAATTTTCATTTTGACATTGCCTTGCTGTTAACTACGAAATCAACTGTCTTGTATATTCCCGAACCACTTTGGCGATGGTGGCCAGACTCAACGTCGCTATGGTTTTGAAAGCCTGGATTTTCGTAGAGTAAGATATCATCGTCTGTGCTATTTTGTGCCTCACCACTAGGAAGACGCTTGTGGTTGCTAGACTTATTTGTTCCCCTACTAAAAGAACTGTTGCTGACTTTGGTCGTCTGGCTAGCGCGACTACTACTTAGTCGGGAGGTGAAGGCCTGGAAGCCATGGAAGAAGGAGATTAGAAGTGGCCGGGTGAGTGGTATAGAGGCGGCCAAGATGAGAGCTGTTCCTTCGACACTGAAGTGATGAAGAGTTCACAAGTCAATATTAGAATGCTCAAATTATGAAACTAGAACTCACCTATTCCAGACTTCCAATGGTACTGTAGCCCCTGAGCAATTGTTAGTACCGAGAATCTTTTATTGCTTTGCGCTAACTTACAAGTTGGATCTGCTACATTCGTGATTGAACTGATTGTAGAAAGTTTATACGCTGTTATGATCCCGGCGCTGAAGGAAGGAAAAGAGAGGACGTTAGCATATCCGTAAATTCTCTCCACAGACAGTCCGTACATACATGAAACCAAGACTCAAAGACCCTGCTAAAAGAATTTTTCTCGATCGCTCCATTTGCAGATGGGAGACTCGCAACACAGGATATAATGCAAGAGCAAAATCCAGAAAAGCCGAATATGCTATAGTCTAAATTAGTAAGACGTCATTGATAGGGGTAAGGGAAATTGACCTCCAGCAAGATAGCCAAGATCTAAATTGATATTTTTGGACCAACATTTACCCTTCCCGGTCCAATTAGCTGATACCGGCGTGCACTGCACAAAGGTTGTGATGGTCAAAACAATTACGAGCAAGATCAGAGCAGTGACTGCAGAGTAGAGTATAATTGCAAGTCTCTTGGAGCTACGCCCGAAAATATTGACAAGTAAAGCTACCACCGGTAGCTTTGGCAGAGTAAAAGTCCAAAGACCAATAGCTTGGAGAATCACCATTAGGCGGAGGAGCTTCACCGCGTGGATGGGGTTCTCTTCTAGTAAAACTTCGAGATGGCGACCGAGACCATAAGAGATGGTGATGTCAACGTAGATGGCTCTTGCAAGGTTCGCAGCCTGTTTGGCATAACAAGTATTTAGTTCAGGTACAAGCGACGATGTTTGATACAATGAAGAGTTCCAACTGACCATGGCAAGAATGATAAATGCGTCATCCTTTTTCCATCCCTGAGACTCTCTCCAATGGTGCGAAGCGAGTCTAAGGATCACAGCAACTGTCCAAGAAACTTTACTCAGTTCTTACACCTCGAGAAGATGATGACAGGAAAGTTATACCTAATGCAATTGCATTGAATACCCAATTGATAGTGGTCAAGAATGGCCCTCGATTGACGTCACCTCCATATGCCATATTGAGGTTTGATGGTGGATTGCGGGGCGGGTGGGATAATGACAAGTTGGAGAATTAAGACTGGGCTGTGGGCTGTATGGTGAGGAAAGCTATAGCTAACATGAAATGTTCAAAGCCGAAGACACACTTATGTTAGAAATAAAAGCCATGAATGAGGTCGTAACGCCCCAGACAGCAAATCAGGGGTCGTGATTGATCATGAAAAAGGAAGATGAGAAGGAACATATTACGAAAATCTTACTGTGACATCACAAATAGCGTGAATAATTGATATGGCCGCGTTTCATCACAGAGTTAAGCTGGACTTGCTTGGTTACCATCAATAAGCTACGAGTACTAGCTATACTAATAGTAGGCCCACTAGCCCCCCCCCACTCGTCTCTTTCCCATCTATTCACCTATACAACCAATCTATAAAAGATACTGAAGTGTTTTAATTAGTTTTGTAGTTTAATTAGTTCTTTATAACTTTATATATATGTAGTATAAAATTTGAAATTAGTCTTGAAATTAAAGTAAGCTAAAACTTTGATATCTATTTATTCAATAGAAAATAATTATATAAATTATTTATACATTTGTATAATACAAAGTCATAAGGACTAATTAAATTACAAAACTGACTAAAATTCTCTATTACTTCTCGTGGGTTAGGTAGATGGGAGGGGGACAAGTGGGGGGGCTAGTAGGTCTACGATTATAGGGAAAATGATCGACTCGGCAATTGTTAAGAGCTATTTGAACAGCATTCAATGTCCGTTGATTCTCGATAAAAATTGAGAAATGTCTGAAAGGAATCAATTCGAGGGTTATCTAGGATACCCCTCCCCACCTTCCATCTAAGGTACCAGGAATCGATCTATACCGTCACATCTCACGTAACTGAGCTTAAGCCCTTACTATATACAGCCTAGTTTTCAGCACTCCGAGTCAGCAATACAAGATTGTAATTCAAAAATAGATATAAAATCGCAGATCAGGCAATCCACTTCATTGAATCTTTCAATTATATAATCTACTTAGTTTCAGTCTTAATATGTAACTAGATCACTTGATCAAAGGGGTAAGAGCTTAAGCTCAGTTACGTGAGACTTGACAGTACAGGTAGACGTATGAGGTGTTAAGGTGACGGGGGGGTAAAAGTAATGAATGGTAAGGTGATAAGGTGCTGGTGAAGCGAGGGTAGCATAAAATAGGATTTGAAAATTTATAGCGTTAAGTCTCAAATCATTCCAAACAGATTATTCAACCCCCCAAAGAATGCGGGTAAGCGTGATGAAGAAGTCATCCATCAAAAGCTCCGATTTATTGACATCTAATTCGTTGGTATTACGAACATGGGAGAACGCCCACCTCTCAGCCTGAGCCACAGCGTCTACGAGTGCATCGGGCCACTTTCTCGGTAAGAACAGGGGTATCCGTCGCAATTCGTTTGAGCTGCATGAGTAAGCGAGGCGGGGGGCGGGGTTTGATGCGGGGTTTGATCAATCACAAAGGCGGCATTCTCATTCTCACCTTAGCTGCATCTGCTGAGCCGCTAAAATCTCATCTCAGTAAGCTGAACTTTGAAAGAACCCCGGCCGCCCTAGCTGCAAGTGATACCGTCTGATTTATTACAAAAAGATGACTGGCGACAGATAGACTAATCCGGATCAGTGCAATCAATATTTATTGCTGACCATTTTTCATATCACAGCGCTACAACTCTGTTGAAGACGTATTTAGAGAATTGGCTTATGCCGTATCATATTGGTTCTAAGGATTTTCATGCAACTGATTAGCTTCCTAATTGTGTTTGTATATCCGAGAAGTACCGTCTCATTCTGTCGGAGTTATATCATGTCGTCGTAATACTATACAACTCTACAACTGTAATATCATCGCCCACTCACGCCACCTCAAGAATGGATTTTCAACAGGAACAATAATCCCTCAGACTAAACCGAGCTTACACGTATTATTGCGTCCATGTTACATATACTGGTGTAGGGGCGGGGAATTTCCTAACGGCTGTAATCCGTACAACAATCATACCAACAAATCGTGCCAATTCTTCAAGGTTTCTAGGCATGGATAAAATTCTGATGTAATAGGCAAACTATTACTGCGTCCAATCATGCCATTTGTTGCCCAAAAATAGCTATCATGGGCTGACACATGGAAGATCGAAGTAAGCATTTACTCTCGTCTCATCTCCACCGAGTAGCTAATGAATTCCTGTTACAAAGCTTCTGTAAAAAGAGGAGGTTCGACACGGCAATGTTGTTCCGAATAATTACGCAAGCACGTGGCTCCCTGTACCAACAGTTGTACTCTATTGATAAAGCTTGAGAAAACAATGCCACATACAGATATCACTACTAAAAACCCACAAACATAACCATACTGTGAATTTAAACCTCAACTCTCTTCTCTTCTTCATCTTAACAATTCCATTCAACATAGGCTCGTGATCATCTTCAAAATGGCTTCTATCTTGCAACTCCTCCCCGAGTTGGAGGCGACGTTAACTCCTACCTGTGAGATCTTGACGGACCCTACCAATAACAAATTTGTGGAGTACTTGAAACGCTGGACAGATATTGATCTGGAGGTTCCTGGTGCTATTGTACTTCCAAGTTCGGAAGGTGATTGTCAAAAGATTGTAAGGAACTCTGTCACCTGGATGTCTGCTTCGAAAAAGAATTAACAATCCGTTTAGGTACAATGGGCTTTCAGACACTCTGTACCTTTTGTGACCAAGAGCGGAGGTCACAGTCAATGGTCCACTATTGGCAGTAACGGCATCATTATTGATTTGAGCTTGTATAAAGGAGTAGAGGTAGATGCCACATCTAATACTGCAATTCTCAAAGGCAGTGTTCTGTCCAAAGAAGTAGCTGTAACTCTTGCAAAGGCCGGATTCTTCACCGGTAAGTATTCTCCAATCTTTTGGCGAGCAAAATTAATTCTATATGCAGCTTTGGGAAATGGTAACACAGTGGGTGCTATCCCCTACTTCCTTGGCGGTGGTGCTTCGATCACGTCTTCTATTACGGGGTTCGGATCCGACCAGATCCTTTCGGCGTCTATTATAACTGCGAAGGGAGAACTTTATAACGTGACCAGCGATACATACCCAGACCTTCTGTATGCTATACGTGGTGCTGGACAATTTTTTGGCCTCATCACACAGCTTGTCATTAAGATTCATCCTCTACAAACACTCGGAAATGATGAAGGCGTTATCTGGGCTGGCAGCTTTGTCTTTCCTCTTGATCGTGCGCGAGAAGTTACCTCTGTAATGAAGGATTTGATGGAGAATGACCGCTACGCAACAGCAGGTCTGATGATGATAATGGCTCCACCACCAAAGCGACTTCCATGTCTGGTGATTGCGGCTCGGTATACGGGTGATCCCAATGATGCGTCGGCAGCTTACAAGGTTTTGTATGACCTGCAACCAATCATAGTCAATGGTGCAGCGGTACCAATTCAAAATGCTAGTGATGGACGAGAAGCACTGGGTGCTAAGGGTGGTTTCAAGCGTTTTGGTGTTGTGGGACTCCACAGATTTGACCAAGAAGCTTTTCTCAAGAACATTGACTTGTGGACGGAGATGGTTGCTGAGTGTCCAGATGCAATCAATACTGCATTTAACTTTCAGTGGGATGCTCGGCCCGTCAAGCAGCCTGATCACGAATCGGCCATGTGTCTTCACGATATTCGCTACTGGCAGTAAGGAAAAGAATCTTGAAATTCCCTTGTGATGTTCGGCAAGCTAATCAATTTAGGAATAACTTGATCTGGCATACTGATTCCAAGAATCGCTCCAAGGTCGACGAATACAATGACCGATGTATTGCTGTTGTGCGTGGCGAGGATGAAGTCAATTTTGCAGATTTCCAAAATGGTACTAGGAT
This sequence comes from Sclerotinia borealis F-4128, assembly GCA_000503235.1. Lineage (NCBI taxonomy): Eukaryota > Fungi > Ascomycota > Leotiomycetes > Helotiales > Sclerotiniaceae > Sclerotinia > Sclerotinia borealis. Next base: position 118,159 of record KI628543.1, read on the forward strand.
TGGTCCTATCGAGCGACGGTATAGAGGGGAGGAGAGGCTTGCTCGTCTGAAAGCTTTGAAGAAAGAATGGGACCCAACGGGTGTATTCACAACTCAATTACTTGAATAGTCGATGATATTATTGAAGGTGTATAGAACTTAGATTCTAGTACCCAAATGAAACCCTGAATAATAGAGATTATCCTTACTCGAGTAGTGTGACTTTAGTTTCTTAGTTCTTTTAGTTCTTTAGTTGGCCCAACAACCCCTCAATTCCTCTCTCGCTGAAGTTTCCTAACCTCAAAATTGAAGTTATTCCTAGATGCTTTATATACCTACCGTACTCAAATAAGAAAACAGGAAATCTCGTCTAGGCCTTATTAAAATTCCAGCTGTACCAGAAACACGTGAAAAGTCAGGGGTTGCTAGAACGCGTAAAGGTACACTATACGCGAACGCGTCGCGCGACTTATATGTACATACCAATTCCTGAGCGACCCAGATTTTTAACTCATCATTACAACTTCCTGAACTTCAACTTCAAGTAAAAGTTTTCTTGATTAGCAAGAACATACTTGATTTGAGTTGTATTAAATTCAATAGACATCTTCAATCATGCCTTCTGTATTAGGGAAAAGAACGCGCAGTACAACGATAGCAGGTGCGGAGAATCATTTCTGATCCATTTCAAAACTTCTCTAACTTTCATCCTACAGATTTCAAAGTACCATCAACACGCGCAAAACGCCAAATAGGAACAGAGATATACAATGACGAGAACGAAAGCCCTTTTATCACCCGCAGTAGGCGTGATGAGGTCGACGACTCCGATGCCGATTCTAATGATATTGACGGATTGTCGGAACCTGCACCCGTCAAGTCCTCACCCTCAAAACATGGACTCGCAGGCCGAAAAATCGCATTGTCGAGGACATCAAAAGATGAACCTTCTAAACCCGTCCAGAACCCTACTCCTCAAACACCTCGACATCGCGATGCGCTCTCCAAAAAAGTACAGATAACTCCTCGACATCGTGTCACTATCACTGGCAAGCCATTGACTCCTCGGACTCCGCGGACTCCTGTAACACCCGGCGGTTCTATTACTACAGTATATAGTCAAGCTCGACAAATTTTTACACGCAGCTCGGAGCCTGGACGACTTGTTGGCAGAGAAGCTGAAAAGGGCGAATTGAAAACTTTTGTACAAGATTGTGTCGATAAAACAAGTGGAGGATGTATATATGTTAGCGGTCCACCTGGAACTGGAAAGAGTGCTATGATCAACGAAGTCACGACAGATTATGAAGAATCGACCACATTGCGCAAAACGTATGTCAATTGTATGAGTATGAAAACCTCGAAGGACTTGTATAGTATACTGTTGGAGTCTTATTGTGGCGAGGAAGAAGTTTTGGAGGGCGATGAAGAGAAGACTTTGCAAAATATGTTTGTTTCGAGGAAGAAGACTAAGAATGTTTACCTCGTTACCCTGGATGAAATCGACCATATTCTCACTTTGGATCTGGAGATACTATACAAGCTTTTCGAATGGTCTTTACAAAAGTCATCGCGCCTCATTCTAATCGGCATTGCAAATGCATTGGACCTTACGGATCGTTTCTTACCACGACTTAAGGCCCGCAACCTACAACCACAACTACTGCCATTTCTTCCTTACACCGCATCGCAGATCAAAAATGTCATCATGACACGTCTCAAGTCACTTGTTCCCGCGGATAGCGCAACTCTAAATTATGTACCATTCCTCCACCCAGCAGCCATCGAACTCTGCTCGCGAAAAGTGGCAAGCCAGACGGGAGATTTGCGCAAAGCCTTTGATATATGCCGAAGAGCAATCGATCTGATCGAGACCGAAACCAAGCAAAAGCACGAACAAGAACTCAAAGAGCAAGTTCTCCTCGATAGCCCCTCCAAACGAATCCTGGAAGACAACATCAATCTCTCATCCATCCGCAACACCCCCAGCAAAAATGCCTTCCGCCCAAGAACCCTAGCCCAATCCCTGGCAACCCTCACAGTCGAGACTGCTCCCCGCGCAAGTATATCCCACGTCAACAAAATCACCGCATCTACATTCGGCCACGGCTCCACACAACGACTCAAAACCCTCAACCTCCAACAAAAAGCCGCGCTTTGCGCCCTCGTCGCCCTCGAATCCCGCAATCGCTCCCAATCCTCTAATCTCCTCGCCACGCCCTCCAAATCCCATCATCTCGCTCCCACCATCAAACGATTATACAACACATACAGCATGCTCTGCACGCGCGACGCAATTCTGCATCCATTAACGAGCACGGAATTTCGAGATGTGGTAGGCAGTTTAGAAACATTATCATTGGTTGCGGCGGTGGATGGAAAGAATGGATCATTTGTGTTGGGGGTAGGAGCCAGAGGAAGACCAGGAAGAAAGAGTTTCGGGACGGGGGTCGGGGTGGGTGATGAGAAGAGAGTGGCAAGTTGTGTGGGGGAAAAGGAAGTAGCGGCGGCGGTGGAGGGGCTCGGAGCTGGCATCTTGAAGAGTATTTTGAGTGGGGAGGGTTTGGATTAGAGGAGTTGTGGGTTTATTATTGGTGTTTGGTGGTATGGCATAATGTAGTGTTGCGTGGTTTGGATTGAGCGTTCTGCTCTGAGATCAATCGTTTGGATTACTCGAGTATCATATATTAAGCAGTGGGTGGTATTGTAACGAGAATGACGCATCAGAAATTATGGGTAGATGAAAGAGAGGTAGTAGGATACTACTTGTTTTGTATAGGTATAGGTATAGGTATACAAAATCAATGAATAATTATAATAATCCACAACCAGAGTAGTTGATGCAGGTGATTGCACAAGTGGTATATGAGTACAACTCATTACTTATACCCCTTATATTACTCGAGTATATGTATGGCCATTATCTCCATTCCTCCAATATTATCACCCTTTCCTTCCCTTCACTTTCATTTCAAATCATTTTATATCATTTCACATCATTTTCACATCTCTCTTCCTCTTCCTCCCCCTATTTCCCACCCCGTTTCCCAACACTAACCGCATTACCCGCCGCACCACCACCACCACCACCACCACTACCAACACCGCCCCCCAATCTCTTCTTACTCACGATCCTCATACCCGCCACCAGCAAAACCAATGCCTCAACCCCCAACACCACAGCTAATGTAACCATCGCTCCAATTACTCCCGCCACCGCCTTCGATATACCTGCATCCGCAGTCCCCGTTCCAGCGCTCGAACCCGAAGAAGAAGAAGAAGCAGCCGATGCCCCCGCACAAACCCCCGTCGAGTTCCCACACGCCGTACACCAATCCCCCTGCTCTCCAATCGCAAATTTACTCATCTCCTCCACAAAAGTCGTCCATGGAATCGTCGTTTCCATCTGATTGAAAAGAGGGTATGCGGTCAACGGATTTTCAGAAGCGGTGCCGTTGGAAAAATAGAAGCGCACGGAGATATCGGTTGGGGAAGGATAGGAGGTGCTGGTGCTGTTTAGGGTGCTGTTGGTGAGGAGTTCAAAGGTCATGGAGGAGGCGTAGTCGACGATGCCGGTGAAGTTTGGGGATAGGGTGGAGAGACCGGAGAGCCCGAAGAAGGAGAGGAAGGAGGCGTAGGCGCCGAATTGGATGGAGACGGGGACGGAGGATTGGCTGGTTATGGTTGTGTTTAGTTGTTCGAGGCTGGAGGTGGAGTTAGTTGCGTTTTTTGGGGTGGTGTGTTTGATATGGGGGAGATGGTGCGGCATCTGTGTTGGGCTGGGGAAATGAGGGAAACCATGGAGTGAGATCTCATCTGATGATTTGAGTGGGTTTACGAATGATTTACTTACATTTGTGCTGCTAAAGTAGATCCCGCAATTGCACGAATCGGCTCCGAAGCATTGTATGCGAGATTGAACTCATGATTATTGGCTAGCGCTAGCAGTTGGGAAAGGGTGTCGTCTGTGAGAAGTTCATCGGATGGAATAGACGAGTTGTGAATGGTAGAGACGTGAACGTAGTCATAAACTAATTTTGTCAATAATGCTCATAAAATAAAGGAACAAACTGATCTTACCCGAGTATGCATTCTTGAAAGTGTCTTGAGTAGAATTGAATGTGGTGTTAATGACGGGAAGAATGCTCTGGTAGAAGCTCTTGGTCGAGTTCAGCAGACTCGTATATTCTTCTGAGAAAAAATAGTTATTAGAGCTCGTGATTGCATTTCCACAACCACTTGAGCCCTGTAGCCATGCCGAGTTCTCAGAATTGGCGCTTGATGATGCCGTAGCAACGACATTGACAGGAATAAGTTGAAAGCCACCCAACGGTGCTTCAACACTTGTGCCATTGGCAAGTATTTGACTCCCCAATGTTGCGCCAACCGGTGGGTATAAACCTTGAAGGAACCCAGATGCTGAGTTCTGAAGTACATTGTCGACCGGTGCTTGAACGTTCAATTGAGAGATCTTAGCTATGTCTGAATTGATTTTATACAGAGGAGAGGATGCATTGGAATCGATGTATCGTTGTCGATAGTAATTTCCGGAAGCATATACTTGAGCATAGCCAAGATCTGTGAGAGATGTTGGAGCGTAGGCTTTTGTAGTACGATCTCCGTGACGATGAAAGATATAAACACCTAAAACAGTCTCTGATGTAGATTCCTGTCCTTGAATCAAGGGCAGAAGTGCAGAAATAAAGAGAGCTTGCTTGGCCAACATCTTGAAGGACCAGTGAGCTTTTCAAATAAAGATTACTTATACTGGTGAGCTGAAAAGCCAATCGTGAAGAAAATGTTTATAATGCTTCAAAAAAAAAAGGTAGAAAACTGCAAAGAGAATTAAGTATCCTTTGGACAAATACCATGTTACATATATTGCACATAGCCGGTCCTTGCAATTAAATCAAGCATACCTTCCTTATCTCATCTCTCCAATTGCAATGACTCCTATTCGCAGAAATCTGCACTCATTTAATCCAATATCCTACAGTAGTTCCCTCTATCTAGTCTCCCGAGCTAATCACCCAATCAACATCTACATCTACATCCACCACCTAATTCCTGGAGGGGTAATAAGCCCCATTCCCAGTTCTCCCACTTTCCCCTCACTCTCACTCTCACTCTCACTAGAATTTTTAATTCCCCCACCTACTCACTGTATATACCTAGTACCGTACAACCACGGAGTCCGCCTACAGTGCCTACACCCATTGATCACAAACGGTGCACTAGTATGCTTATATACCGGTACTTCCATGTTTACCTACTTCCATGTTTTAAATATACTTCCGCAATTCTAGATCTATAAGTATATCTCTCAGGCTCTATCCTTACTAACAAACTAGGCCTCGACTTTACTAGTAACAATAGCCTCGAATAGTAACCGTTACCGTTACCTGATATCAAGCTTAACAACTTGCCGATTGGTCGCGGTTATGAGCTTTTAGTACACGAGCTACCCGCTCTTGGTAGGTTCCGATATGCAATGCAGTTATATGATATGATTTGATAGGTTTATTATGTAATCTGTCTATACAGTATCTCAAGGAAAATATCATCTTGCAAAAGTATCATAACACGTTCCCACTTCCCAGTATGTACTGTAAATTCATGGATATCCATCCACCCTCTCAATACATTGTTTCGCCAAAATCAGATGGTATCTCTCGCTCATAGCAAACTCCCCTTCAATAATAGACCTCCCAAGTTCCAACGCATCCACATTATCATACCGCCTCATAGTTGAACTAACAGACTGTCTTGTAAATTCTTTTCCACCTTGGCCATGCGGCTTTTTCTGCTCGCCCTTCTGCTATCAGCGCTGGCAAGTCTAGACCACGCATTCCGGTCTTCAGATCCATATCCATGCATCTCATCACCGAAGTTCTATACCAAAGCTTATATCCCACATAGAACACAATGACGATGGGTGCGGCTAAATAGGCTATAAAGAAGCTTCGACATTGTTCAATTGCTGTCATTTGCTCATAGTTTATAGGCCATGCTCCAGTCCAGAATTGTGCGACAAGAATAAGAACATTGAACATAAACCCAATCCAGGAGCCGATGACGCCTGGCTGAGAACGAAAAGCTAATTCGTCTAGGCTATGACCTTGGAGTCTCCAAGCCCGTCGAAAGCGGATATGGGCGAGGCAGATAGACCCCCAGGTAAAAATCGAGGAGAGCCCAGACAATGCCAGCATCCAATCTAGGACAGTTCCCTGAGCACCGGAATCTGCTGCATAAGCAAGAAAACCAAGCGCCGACGATACGCCAATAGACACAATAGGACGACCTTTTCGATCGACATAAGCTAGAATTTTAGGAGCTTGTCCCTGGTCTGCCAATGCTGCGAGAGTCCTAGAAGATCCGAATATTGAGGAGTTACCCACAGATAATACAGCGACCAGGATGACCGCGTTCATAACAGAAGGAAGCACCGTTATCCCAGCGTTTTGAATGGAAATAACGAATGGACTTGCAGCCGCATTTGCACTCCCGGTAGCGAGCAGCCTGACATCGGTATAAGGGACGAGAAGTCCAACGAGGGTAAGCGAGACGATATAAAAAAGTGTGATCCGCCAGAATACTTGTTTCACGGCCGTGGGCAACGACTTCCTAGGATTCTGGGTTTCTGCAGCTGCGAGTCCCACTAAGTACGTAAGTAAGTAAGTAAGTATTTGTCGGGTCGGGTCAGAAGTATATTGGATTTGGATAGGTTGGGATGAGATGAGATGGGATGAGATGGATTAGGGATGACTAGGGATTGGTGAGAAGGTAATAAGAGGGAAGGGTAGAAGGGGAGAAGGAGAAGGAGAAGGGATAAAGAGAGAAGGAGAGTGGAGAGGAAGAGGTTTTACCCCTTCTCCCCTCTCCCCCTCCACTCTTATCCCTTTTTGATCTTACCCAACTCAGTACCGGCGAAAGCGACGGCTGCAGTCACAAAAACGCTACACAAGCCTTTGAAGCCATTGTTGAAAGCGCCTGGATCATGCCACAATTGACCAGCCACATAACCTTCTTCGAGGCTACCACCACAGTTGAGTATTATGGCTAGAAGTCTATGCATTGAGTCAGTTCTATGCTTCGAATGGGTACACATCCGAACCTAGTCCGAGGTTCGTAGCTTTGACGATATCCCAGCTCTTTGAAACTTTCGGAAAGATGGGATGATCCAATCAGTTGACATAAGAATGGAAAATCAACGTACATGTATCCAATAATAGCTACAACTTTAACGAAAGCAAAAAAAATCTCCGCATCTCCGTATGCTCTCACCCCAAACATGTTAATGCTGATTATCGTGAAGAGAAACACCGTGACAAATATAGCATGGTTGTATCGCTGTGTTGTGTCCCAAAAGTCGATTGAGATAGAAGCTGCAATGATTTCCAATGGGAGAACGACAAGCCATTGCATGGCGTAATTCTATTTGATATGAGTTAGTTATGTATGCCAATTACCATAACAACTAGAGTTTCCATACCCAACCCATGGCAAAGCCCCACTAATAATGTCAGCTATCTATTACAGATTAACTCAGGAAATCTAAGGACTTTACAGCTGGATCCAAAAATCGAGTCGAGTAGGCTGAAAACGACCCCGAAACAGGAAAGAGAACAGCCATTTCACCCAAAGCATGCACCGTACAGTAGAGCATGAGTCCCATAAGTGTAAAGCATATGATAAGAGATGCAGGCCCGCCAGTTGCGAGAGATTTTCCAGATGCAACAAAAAGTCCGGTGCCTGTCCATTGCTACGACTCAGTAATAGTCTTTCAAGCTGCAAGCCAATCAACTAACCTATCGAACCTCCAATCGCAATCATCTGCAAATGTCTTCCTTTCAATTTTCGTGCGAGGGGAGAAGTAGCCGTTGCTGCCGCCGCTATTTCGGCATGGAAGACTCTCCCATTTGCGCCAACAACACCAGGCGGGGTCATGGTGAGGTTTGGGTCTCGTCTGAAGCTATCCACAAAGCGACGTCCCAAGCCATGTTGTATGTGCGTTATTTCCTCGTAACTTAGTTCCCCGCGTCCGCTACTGTAATCTGGGGTTATAGATTGGTCCTTATCGGGGTAAACGGAACCTTTCTCGATATCGTTCATCCTGTAACTATTCATCTTGATGTCCTATAATCTCGATCCGTATATGCTCTATTAAAAGGTCAACGACCCGCAGTAACGATATCGCTCGTCAGCCAGGAGATACCGCCTCGAGGCGGCCAGTGAGGCTGAGTTGTTTCGAACAATCAGAGAGCTTTCAGCTTGTTGAATACAGCCCAAAGGTCGTGCAAGTTATAATATGACATGTCTTCCAATGATGTCCTACATCATATATTATAGGATCTGTATGATGGGGTTGGTTGATGGGGTTGGTTGAAAAGAAATCGTGGAGAGAGTAGACGACTACCCCGGAGGGCACAATAATCTCGGAGGGCACAATTATCTCGGAAAGTAAATGCTTGTCTTTGCTAAGGTGATTGGATGTGATGAACTTAGTTTGGGGGGTTATGGGGGCGCTAGGGCTTATGGGGTATTATGCCTAGAACCCTTGTAACGGGGTGAAGATCAGTTCCAAGATTGCCCCGAACATGATGATTGAAAACGGCTTCAAACGCTCCAAAATCCGTGGAGTATCTAATTCAAGCTTCATTATCGCCAAATATTCAAGTTATAAACCATCTGAATAATAGCTTGTCACGTTTAGCAGTGCTAAAATGTAGAAGATAACATCAGACAGAACCCAAGCGATCGATGTCTTCTTACGTCAAACGCCAAACGTCACAGCTTTTTTTTCACATTTGCGGTACGGATCGTCTTGTTTGGCAAAGTTGCATCAATTGGAGTGCCAAAATGTCTCTGTACATATACTTGATTCGCGTGATCGACATCTGTATTGGGGGAAATGCGCTTAGGGCGATAGTTCATAATTGTTCAGCTAGAATTTGGGAATTGACTTGTCATTAATCATCAGAATATGGTGTTTGAAGTTTTCAATGTAAAGTGCCTGCATACAGCTCGGTTCTCAAAGGCCACTACTCGAGTATTGGAATGCGGATAAAAAGCATGATAAATTATGATTTTAGTAGCGGGACCTATATTTAGATTGTTCGGCCCCGAAAAAAATAATAATAATGAAGCCATTTAATCCGATAAAAAATACAAGGGATTTACATGGTCATCATCCATTATATACGCTTTTGCTTTTGCGACTTCACGTCCCATCACTGTTCACTTCTTTAACTTCCTTCACTTCGGGTGCTTTCTCTGGCTCTGGTAGAATCTTTCCATCTGGTCCCCTGGGCCTCCTCTTCCATCCAGTAGACAACAAAGGGCCCATCTTGAATCGTGGGAAGGCGTGTGCTTCTGTGTTAATAACTATTTGGTCTAGGGGAAGGAGATCGTTTGGCGAAAATAGAAGATAAAAATATTTAAGAGTTTCGGCCTAGATAAAGTTAGGATATTGTTGAGGACGTACGGACTTATACTCACAAGCCAGAAACTCTCCATGTTGTCCTTAGTCTGCGGGGGCAGAACATTAGCATTAGCGAGACTGGAAAATCCACCCCCCTCGCCAACGGCTGTATGGTTCATGAAAGATCTGAACATTTCCCAGCCCCATTCTCGGTACATCTCCTCTCCCGTTATCCGCCACATATAGAATAACGTCTCAATAGTCTCCGGTCTCTGGAGATTGTGGTTATCGTTATTCTTTATAATGAAGTCTTTTCGCCACTCTTGGTTTTCCGGATCAACCAAATTCGAAGGTGCCTGATGTGGTGCATCTTCAGGCAAAGGAGGACTATCAATGTTGAAATGTGCGATTTCGGGGGCGAGCCCGGTTGCCATCACCTTATACATTCCCCAGCAGGTATGTGTCAATTCTCTAGCGAGTTTCATCTCTTCATCCTTTTTCGCGCTCCAGCTTGGTAGCTTACGTGCCTCAGCCTCCGTGATACCACCAGTAGCGCCGAGGGCAATCGTTCCACCCATGAAACAGACCAAATGATCCATCTTTGGTGAAAGAGAGCCACCCAAACCTTCGGGTCGCTCAGCAAGAATGGTAAATTTTGAAGGGCTAGAGTAAGTGATGAGATGCTTCCGAACTCCCTCGAGTGCCTCGTCCCATAATTCTTCATAAATGGGCTCTTCTTTCGAAGTTTGCAGATATTGCTTGATCAAATACTCGTAATATGAATCACCACGGCTACCCAGACGAATGTTGCTTCCTCGGAAGTTTCCAGTATTAGCATATATGTAGATTGGCAAAAGTCCATCCTTCATGCCATTGTCATCAATGATCTTCATCACTTTCTCGGCTTTTTCCCAGTAGTCGGTCTCGCCAGTAAGTTTAGTAAGATATTTCAGTTCCAGTTGCAACGTGGCTGCCTCTGCTGTGGATGACGCCCCGCCATCGTCATGAGAGGGCACACCTTTGCTGGTCTTAAGATTGACACTGGCGAATGGTATTCCAGAGGGAGAGTCAAAGGCCCCAATCAATCGATCAGCTAAATCCTTTGACTTTTCCAGATATAAATCCTCCCCTGAAGCTCCCTCGTCGTCCTCGGCCAATGAAGCCAAATGTGGATACTCAGTGGAAAGGTAATGAGCGGAAAGAAGACCTCCAAGCATGCGAATCGTCGTTTCGAAAGTATTGACTTCTTGGTCTTGGTCGTAGTCCAGTGAAGTTGCAATCCATTCTCTTGCATGTTGCACTCTGCTTGTCAGATTCATCAATATCATTGTATCCAAAGCATCCACAATTATCCAACCCATTCCCTTCGGGGCCATTTGTTTCCCGTGTTTCGAGACCGGATGAAACTCGTCATAACCCCATGCATATCGTTCATATGCATCCCAGCTCAAAGTGAAGGCCTCCTTGACCCTTTCCCTTCGATCCAACCAATCGATTGTGTTCTGTCCCTTTTCAGGTCGCTGCAGCCATGTCCATTTGTCTTTCGATTTCTCCTTCGTTTCGTCACTAGATCCAAAGAACCCTAAGAAATACAACACACAGAACACAGATGCGATGACCCCAAGTATAACGCGCCGCCGTTTATAAAAAGGTCGTGCCCTCCTGGAGGAGGCATATGAATATGGCTTGTCCTTATACATTGGCAGATCTCTGTTTTCCCCAAAGAGGTTTCCAACTCGATCTTGCATGCCACTGATTACTCCTCCACTTGTATTCACTGTCGATGATCTTGCGGTCATGCCGGACGCCGCCCAAGCTTTGTTTTCCAAATTGCGCTGAGGGTCTGTAAAAGAGGGGACATTCTTCGGTATCGAAAAAGTGGACATCTCTTCAACAGTTTGCTTCCCAGATTCGTAAGCTTGCGTACCTGCTTCTTTAACCCTTTGCGTGACGTTTGAAGCCGCTTGCGTTGCAGTGCCTCGGAGGATATTGAATGCTGGGGAGCGGCGTAGATTAAAGGGGTCGCGACTATTCATGGAAACTTCAGAAGCATTTCGTTACCGGAAGGAGTGACTTGAAACAAATACAGGAAAGAGGAAGGCTCAAAATACTTGAAGCTTGTTAAGTATCATCGAGACATAGAGACATAGATACATAGAGACATAGAGAATAGTAACGTAACACGTAAGGTGTACCTACTTACCGAGCTTTGGAACAAATTACAGGCCTTCTTCAGCCTTGTACCGTGCATTTTCGAGATCACCAATCTTTTAGCTCTTCCTTCCTTAATATTTCAAACGCCATCACAACACCACAATACAGCGATATTGATATTGACATTGGCATTGACATTAACAAAGAAAGGGAAGAATCACAAACCAATCGCATATTGATGTCATTGGCTAAGTTGTTAGTGTTGTTGGTAGGTAGATAGCGAAAAGCTACCCCTGACCTAATAACACTACGCTACCGGTACTTGCATATCCTGTCCCCGGAAAGAACCACAAATGAGATGAATATTTACAGCTTGTGAGGGGGGGTGGCAGGGGATTTTTACTTTACAATTCAGTTCATAATTACAAAGTGAATTGAGAAAAGTTTCTCGGAAAAATATACATAATAAGTATTTATATTGCGGTTATAACAAACGGTATCTGTATCGAGATTTACTTCATGGGTCGAATCTTTTTACTCTGTAGCCAGTGCTAAGTCGGTTATCATGGCGGCTCATCGCGACGAATATCGTCAGTGGCCTTTTCTCACTGAAGAAGAGTTTGAACTTGCCTGTGCATTCCTTGATCGAAGATATATCAGAGCAGAATTGGGTCCTGCAAGAAAAAATCTCAAGCTGCACATGGGACGAACAGCAACTACTGGGTCATGTTTTGTTGAAATTATCCGATTACTTCAACCACCACGAGATGATGATGAGCTATTACTTGCCCTCAGCAATTTAAGCAGCGGACATGCTCCAATATCTGTTCCGAGTTCAGAGGTGGATATGATGGATGATGATGAGGACGACGTTAGTGACTCCCTTTCATTCAAGTTGAGACTCAATGAATACCAGGATTTGTTGACAGGATATAGGAGGCCATGCGTTCAATCAAATCTGTGACTACAGGAAGTGGTGCTCTCCCGCAATACAACCTGTATACTCACCAGCCTTATGTTACTTACGAAATTCACCTACATCCCACTTACAGAATGCCGACCTTATGGTTCACACTCCATGACCTACCGATGAGTGAGCCTGCGTTTGACATCAATTCCGTCTACCGGCATCTCGTACCAGAACAGTATAAGAGTCAGCTTCGTGCAATAGGAGTGATGGGTGGAATTTCTGCTGCTGTGAGTGCTCCAAATTTTGTTCCAAAAATGTGTCCTAACTAAACACCTAGCCACATCCTATCACAGACGTGCCCGCCTTTTTCATTCATCCGTGTCAAACCAAAGAGGCAATGGAGAATTTTGACTGTCCTGCAAATGATTATTTGATGTTGTGGCTTGGCTTGGTAGGTGGATGCGTGGGTCTATGGATGCCTCACGAAATGGCCCGGGAAGATTTATAGAGGACGGGCGATTGATTTCCTAGCTCGAGAATGCGCCGAGCCTAGGTACTCGGCATATAATACTTGAATTTCAGAACTAATTTGACTCTTGCGCCTCACATTGTGAGAGTAATAAACGTCAAAATCATTGCACGATGGGAACATGACCGGCTCGGTATGTACATTTATACTATAGCAAATAATGCATGAAGTCTCAGACCGTATCTGACATGTCATTAGAGGTCAATGTACTTCATATGCGAACTGTATAGGGGCCGTAGCCCTTTTCGATCCTTTTAGCCCACAACTCTGTGACCAAGACCAATACGCCTTAAATCCCCAACGCCTTGCCATGCAATATCATCAATCGCTAATCGTCATCGCTGTCTTCCTCCATTGCAACATCTCCTTCACTGTCCTCTTCCTCCTCTTCATCCCGTCGTCTTTTCTGTCCAGCAACACTTGCACCTGGGCTTGTTGCATCTGCCATATCATGATCAGAGGCGGGAGCTGGGACTTGGAGAGTTGATGGTGGTGGTTGAGGGGGTAAATTGGTAATCGTAGTGGCTGCTGAGGGCGGCATATTAAAAATGCTTTGCTGCAATTCTGTGGCCGTCACAACACCCGCTGCAGCAGAAGGCATATAGAAAGTACCGTCCAATTTAGATATGGTGTCAGACTTTGATTTGGCGTATTGAATTTTCTAATAAGAGAGATGTTAGATCTTAACTATATCCAACAGGCAAGCAAGCAAGACGTAGAATTCACGACTAACCATTTCACGACCGAGAAAGTCAAATCCTTGTAATGCTCTCATAGCTTGTGTCGCAGTCTGAATATCTCGGTATACCACATGTGCTTGGCCCCTCATCTTCATTGACTTGAGAGCTACCACATCAAGAACTGGCCCATAGGTAGAGCATAATGTGTAAAGCTCTCGTCGTAAATCATCCTTTTGAATCTTCGACGAAGGTAGATTGGTGATATAAAGGGTTTGGTTTGGAGGGAATGATGTCCTAACCGGCGCGTTCTTTGCTGTGGTACTCATTTTGTCGATATTCAGCAGTCCTTCGCGTCGGATTGGAGCTTGAGGTACATATATCAATATCGATATAAATTTCGAATGTCCGCCTTTCGCAGCCTCGCACTAGCTTAAAGTGGTTAGTCATTATCATAAGGAGCTCTCGCCCCACGTTTAGCAAGCATCTCTCGTCCATGCGGTAATGCCAACATAAGTAAGTAGTATAAGATTCATAGTGATAGTAGAGAGCTCCTCCTATCAAGAAGCAATAAAATGTCCAGTCCAGAAGTTCATCAACTTTTCCATCATCCTATCGCGGATCACTCCTTCTCTGCCGATAGACAGACTTTGGCCGTAGCACGCGACACCAGTGTTGAGCTTTATGGACGAGCTGGTAATGAATTCAAGCTTAAAGACGAATTGAAAGGCCACGACAAGACTGTTACCAGTGTCGATATCGCCCCCAGTAGTGGCAGAATTGTAACATGCTCTCAAGGTTTGTACAGACTTAAACTTCCGATTCTAAACTCACAATGCTAACACTATCGGGCCAGATCGAAACGCTTTGGTTTGGGAACCATCTCCCACGGGTTATAAACCTACTCTCGTTCTTCTTCGAATCAATCGCGCGGCCACATTCGTCCGATGGTCGCCTTCCGAAACGAAATTCGCCGTGGGATCTGGTGCAAGGGTGATTGCTATCTGTTACTTTGAGGAGGAAAACGACTGGTGGGTCTCGAAACATATCAAGAAGCCTATTCGTAGCACTATTACAACTGTTGCATGGCATCCAAACTCTGTACTGTTGGCTGCGGGCTCCACCGATGCTCATGCGAGAGTATTCTCAAGCTTTATCAAAGGAGTGGATGCTAGGCCGGAACCTGGTGTCTGGGGAGAACGTCTACCTTTCGGCACTGTCTGTGGAGAGTACCTAAACAACTCTGCTGGCTGGATTCATGCAGTCTCGTTTTCGCCAAGTGGAGATGCTTTAGCCTTTGCTGCGCATGACAGCAGTATCACGGTCGTATATCCTAATGGCGCAGATCAGCCTCCAAAGGCTGTTGTCAGTGTTAGCACGCAGCTTCTTCCTTTCATGAGTTTGATCTGGAACGGTGAAGCTGAGATTATCGCGGCAGGCTATGATTGTGAGGCATTCCGATTTGGCGGAAACGAGAGAGGCTGGCAGCTCACCGGCTCCTTGGAGTCAAAAGGTGGCCCAGTCAAAGACGTTGGAGAAGAGAGTGCTTTCAATATGTTTAAGCAAATGGACTTAAAAGGAAAGGCTAAGGATGATACACAGTTGACAACTGTGCATCAAAATACCATCAGTACTATCCGTGTCTATGAAGGTTCGGATAGTGGTGTCAGCAAATTTACTAGTAAGCACTATGATGATCTTGATCTTTGGAGAGAAGCTAATAGATTTTCAGCGAGCGGTGTTGATGGAAGAATTGTCATCTGGAAAGTATAGAATAGATTGAATGAAAGCACGGATAAGTTTCACATTCTTTTTACGAAACTTCAGTAGGCAACGCCGAAGTGTAGCTCTTTGCCGTCCTATTCTTTCCATGCAGTACTTCGTTGATTAAATCTCACGTTCCAATTATATTGGAGAACAATCCAGCTAAGTATGTTTCTTTCGAGAAACAAACTCTTTCTCATTGCAATTACTGTCACTTATAAAAACCGAACCCTGTCCCCCTTCTTGGAAAATATTTCTCAATGTTCGGTTTTGGTCCCTAGAAGTACCAGCTCTGTCCTCCCAATGAAAATTTTATTTTGCGCCATGGAGTTTACCAACGATGAGAAACATGAAACTTTTGGTTTTACTGGGATGGATTCATTACCTTACTCCCGAAATTTTGGAGGCATTAGACACGGGTTCAATAATCCTGTGCACCTATCTGGTCAAGCGAACCCTTATTCTTCTATTGCGTCTGGTAGTCGGATGGAGTCAGTGACCGAAAACGCTGGTGTTGGAGGAAGCAGGCCCACTCAAGGTGAAAACGGACCGTGTCAGGGGTATGTATCGCACGAAACCCCATCACTTATTGACACGACGGTTGATGCTGACCGGGATTGTCTAATGACCACACCGGTCCCGAGCCGACGTCAATCTGGGTTCACACCAGACGCAGATTACTGTCAATGCCATGAGGGTGCTCGTACAAGCGGCAACTGCGCCGGAAATTTACGTGCTCCGCCTCTACGCCCAGTTTCCGGCAACCGCCTTCCCAGTATTACTATGATGCTAAATGATTCTCCATCAAATCAGGCCTCCATACATTACGCACTGCCCAAATCAATATCGGACAATAGAATGTCCCTATCGAATGCCTCGGACAGTACAATCATTGCCCCGGTTCCAATTCCCGAGCAACGTTACTTTCTCTTGAGTACCCTCTACCAGATATGCATAGATGCAACTACAACTTACATTCGTTCTCTTCCACGATCTTCTCATGCTAATCTCCGACCTGGACGCGGTCGTTTGTACTCAAACCGATACCATCCATATCGTGGTAAGGCACGGGAACGATCTTACAATGACGACCATTCGAAAACTCTCATGGACAACATCGAGGTAATCAGCACATTTCTATGGAGAAAGGCAAGGAGAGACGAGATGGCGCCTCATCGAGCCGAGTCAGATGCTGTTATGGATATGAACAACCTTTACAAGTGGGGAGAAAATTTGGTCGGTGGTAAGGAAGAAAGAGCCAGGGACGAGGAGGCGCGAACCGCAGTTCTCCATGCAGCAATGGCAATGTGTGATTGGTTGAGAGTTTCAGAGGCTTCTAATTTGTGTAGAGAGGTGGGAGGCGAGCTAAGGGATCTTACAAATCTGGAATCTGGACGTGTGAGAGATGATAATGATGGGAATGGTGTTATTCTCTGATCGTTTGGTATCTCATAGATTCAGTGAAGGGTTGAAGTGCGTAGTTGTTGATATCGAATGCAGACAATGACTTTCAGTCACCAAAACTTACCCTTTTCCTCCTAAATTATTAATTTTATTAGTACTATTTCGCTTGGAATGCATAGTGAAGAGTTCTATTGAATCGTCGAGAATGAGGATGGTGGGCTAAAGGAGGGATCAGATCATAGATCTGATCTAATCTTATCTTTTAGCCGAAAGTAACCCGAGTGAGGGGATATGCACGATGAATTTCGCCATATTCAGTTCCTTGCAGATCTCTACCTTTGCGTTACTCAAATGTGAAATAAAATGATGAGATTTGCCATGAGGCAATTTGCATCCTGTCTACGCCCTCCATGACCTTGTAGTGATATCAATTAATCAATCCAAACGTATACGCATCAGAGTAGAAATTTTATTGGAAAATGGCTACTATTAAGTCTATAGCAATCATTGGTGCCGGACCCGCGGGCGCCATCACTTTAGATGCTCTGGCGCAGGAGCAAGCATTTGATAAAATCCGGCTGTTTGAAAGAAGGGAAAAGGCTGGAGGTTGTTGGTTAGTAAGATATTCGCTGGATGATTGGAACAACCGCTCATATGTATCTCTCAGGCTCGGAGATCCCAAAGATCATGTTCAACAATTGCCAGACTTTGAAAAGATTGCTTCTCGCAAATCAGACGAGACTCTCCCAATTCCATCTGAACTTCCCACAACTCTTCCGCACAATACACAATATCGATTTTCCGATACGTCAATATATCCCACGTTAGAAACGAATATAGATGCATTTGCCATGTCATTTACTCAAGAGCCATTTCCGGAAACAAGATCTGCAGTCAATATCAAGAGGCATGGCGAGAACTCGCCATTTCGGCATTGGAAGGTTGTGGAACAATATATTCAAGATCTGGTCGATAGGAAAGGATACCCGGATCTAGTATCCTATAATACCACAGTGGAGCTTGTCCATAAAGACCCACATACATCGAAATGGGTTTTGACATTGCGCAAACCCCTTGAAAATGGGATTGAGGATGAGTGGTGGACGGAGTCTTTTGATGCAATTGTTGTTGCAGCGGGACACTATAACGTTCCATTTATACCTTCCACTCCGGGTCTTTCTACGTTCTCCCAACATTTTCCCGGCAAGGTTCTTCACTCAAAGGCCTGGCGTGAACCGGAGACATATCGCGGGAAGCGTGTAGTAGTCGTTGGTGCCAGTATCTCTGGCCCTGATATCTCGTATGCACTTGCCGATTATGCTGAACGACCCCTTCATTCTGTTGTTCGAGGCAAATACCATCCATACTTTTTCGACTACGCCTTTCAGCATCCCCATATTCTCAGGCGTCCACCAATAACTTACATAACATCGGATCCTGATACAGATGAGCGAACAATTCATTTTGAAGATGGGACTAAATTAGAGAAAGTAGATTTCATAATATTCGCAACTGGATATTCTTGGACGCTTCCTTTCATTCCCAATCTCGATTCTACTATCCGTAACAATCGTCTTCCAAATCTTTACCAACATATTTTCTGGCGCGAGGACCCCACATTAACTTTCGTTGGTGCCGTGGCCGCAGGATTCACATTCAAGGTATTTGAATGGCAAGCTGTACTCATAGCACGATTTCTAGCCAGACGCATCACTCTTCCTTCTGCTGAAGATCAAAAGAAATGGGAAGAAGATAGAATCGCATCTAAAGGCGACGAAGTACCGTTTACGGTCCTCTACCCCGACTTTGAGGAGTATTTCGAGACCGCAAGGAAGATGGCCGGTGAGCCGCAGGATGGTAAAGGTAGAAGCCTCCCGAAATTCCAGAAGTGGTGGAGAGAGGGATTTGACAATGGACATCTGAAAAGAATTGAAATGTGGAAGAGGGGGAATGAAGAAGCTAGACGCAGAATCGAGATGGAGAATCAGGCAAGTGTGGTATCACCAGTATCACGAATCAGCAATTTGTAAACTTATTGTTGTCACTTGAATATACTCAAGAGAATTGCGGTTTAGTGAACGATTCTTATAATTCATGAGTGCCTGATTATAGAACTAAAACAGCTCACAGTTACTCTCCGCAGGCAGGAACGAGTGTTGTTATACCTCTAGCTGTCCATATCCACCCCTGCGTCATCGTCCTCCTGAGCCTCCAGTTCCTCCTCTTCCTCCTCTTCCTCCTCTAGAATATCCAGAGCATCCTCCAGGGTAGCGACAGGTTCCTTGTAGTCAAGCAATATACCGTCGTCTTTAAATAAGTTGTCTCTATTCCAGCCATTCGTTAGACCACTAAAAATTGGATATCTTTTTGTGAGCATCTTCCCCAAATGCAACATGTCCTCGTGTTCGATATGTTTCAGAGCATCCCAGTTCCTCAAGAGATACCATCCTTCCTTATCACCCCCAAATTTAACGTATGAAGACAGGCTGTCATCGCCGATGAGTTCCACGGAGAAGTCTTTGAGGCGGTGTGTTCTCTTCAACCCCGCATCAATCCATTCCCATAAAGTCTTTATACCCACGATACTATTGAACACATTATGTGGGTGATCCCTCAAGTCTTCCTCTTCTTTCACGGCACATACGCTTATCTTCAACTTCAATTTTTCCAGATTGTGGGAGCTGGTTAAAAGCATGACAGCCCAGCACACAAACCCGAAGTCCCCTCCACACTTGACTTCAAATTCAAGAGAAATGTCTGGAATGAGGTTCCAGCTCCCTTGAATCTTATCGAAAAAGTGGGCCATAATCTCCGGGCTGGTAAATCGGAAACCCCTCAGTTTGTATAATAGCGATCCACCCACAATGTCGAGATACGTCTGGCGACAGATGACGGAGAGATTGAACATCTGGACTCGGAAGCTAGGATGCACACTGTCGAAGTATTTTTGGCGCATACAGATTCGATAGCCGTAACGAGAATATCGGAAGAATCGCTTGTCGCGATTATATTGCCCCGTCGATCTTTCGACGCTGATGAGTTTGCTGCCGCCGGCTTGAAGTATCTTAGATATACGCTCTCGTGACGTAACATATTGGAAATGGAGGACAAAACATACGGAGATTGTAGATACAGTATCCCCAGATCTTCAAACGCACTTCGGCTGGTAGGGTCATGAGCAAACATTCCTTTTTCTGTCGACGAATACGATTGGCCCAATCCTGAGACTAGATCGAAGTCTGTTAGCGCTGCATGAGAAAGAGGAGCTACAAAAGCTTATGATGTTCAAGTATTAGTATTTACTTGAAAGTATGTCGGCTGCATCGGGAGTAGCAGTCTCTCTTGTACTCTCATGGTTTGTCTTGCCTTGGAAATAATTAGCTTCCAAAAACTGGTGTTAGGGGAAAATAGTTAGCCTTACTGCTGCAGCATTAAAACCCTTTGCCATGAGATGGCCCCTCATAGAAGCTCCTGGCATGTAGTTTTTCCCGGGTTTTTTCCCTTTGCGTCTTTGGAAATTGCCTTTTCCCATGTTGGATAATTCATTGATAGTGACAAAATGATACTAGAAAGTTATGTGTGGTTGGATGTTCAACGAACTCCTTGGATGGAATTTATAATGTGTTTTTTTGAGGAAGTTGCAGATACTGCTAGTGTGAGTGCTTGAAATATTATCTGGGTAGTATAGGTATACAGATACTTGTAGAAGGGGGGACCTTGGCTTTATAAAAAAAGTTATTTACTATAACAGCCTTTATTCACCACTAGTCTTTTTAGGTTTACAATTGTTGCCTTGTATACATGAGGAATGTATTCATATCCCTCTCATAGAATATACAACAGCTAGTCAAATATGATGTGATTTGTATAGAGTTTGTCTCGGACTCTCAGTTTGAGATTTGAATCTGAGGGGAAGTAATAAATATCATTACACAGTAATTTTTACCAGTGAATCATTAGTTATATAGCTAATAGAAAGGATATACTGCTAGTAACAATTCGAAGATTTCACAGTCATAATTTATCACTATTCGAATAGCGCGATCTTAAAAGTGCTCTCTTAAATTGCTATGAACGTGATATCCGAAAAGGAGCCGCCCACTGCATAATATTTACTAGAGAACCACCTTCCTACCCCAAACTACGGCTAACGTAGTAGTATCAAAGTCTTCGCAATTCGAACGAGCCATTGTCCCATATGATTAGAAACTCCCTGTTGATTGTAATGTCCCAGCGCACTGTAGATGTCCACAAAGTTTAAACTTCCCTCCCGCATTGATGTGATATCCCAAATGACTAGCACCATTCTAATCATCGCATTGTCCCAAAAAGTTCGAAATTCCCCATGTAAGCAGAATGAATGACCCAACCCCATTCCTAACCTACAATCGACCGTAGCCAGTATAGCCACAGCGATTCTCCGAAACATCATCAACGCCAGCCCACTGCCTCTGCCTTCTCTGTGCGACTTCCTTTTCCCTCTCCCTATACATTCTATAGTGTCTTTGCACCGCAAGAGTATATCGAAAGAGCCAGCTCTGCAACGGACCCCATCCGTAATAAATTTCAAGCCACACCTGATTTTTCGTAACACCAGGCCATCCTCTTTCCGCAAAGATCCGCGCCCAATCTCGAGTATCGAAGAAGCGTCGATCGTGGTGGTCCTTGGCGTCGAGTACCCAGTGGAATTCGGCCCACATGCGATTCTGCAAGAGGGTTCCGTCGGTCCATCTGCCGGCTTTCTGTTCTTGAATTCTTCGCTTGGCTCTCCATTTGTCGCTCATGACTTGTGCTATTCGGCGACGGGCTTTGTTTCTCTTCGGATTCGGTTCTGAAATCTGCGTCTGTTCCAAATCATCTGCCTTCGCAGCCATTTCCTCAACCGCATCAATTTTTCGCTTTAAGTTGCCACGTCCTTCACCGGCATCACTTGCAGCCCATTTTTTTACTCCGTCCCAAATCTGACAATTCTTCATATAAATCTCCTCCCTAAACCCCCTCCCCTTCATATCAAAAAACAAGCCTTTTCTCTGAGCCCACCACGCACCCGGCGTTCTCTTCTGACCCCGACCCGCCATCCTCTCCCTCTCCGCATCCACGCCATGAAAAACCTTCTCAAAAGCCCCCTTCGCTAACCCCCCATCCACAACAATCGAATCACCCTGCTCGCTCCACGAAAATCTCGCCAATTGCTCTTTCGTACGAACAGCATCCTGAATCTTCTTATTAGGTTTCTGCCACGGTCTCGAAAAGGAATCGTGCCACTGTTCTCCCTGACACCTCGCGCGATTCCACCCCTCGTTCAAATTCAAGTGCGGATACGGATTGAGTTCCTCGTCGCGTCGACACTTTTCCATAAATCCCACCATCTGATACCAATCTCTCAGACTCTCCTTTAGCATCTTTGGAAGCATTGTTGATTGAGCAGGAAGTCGAGTTCTGGAAGCGAAAGACTCCGCGAGACGGCGCGAGTCTGGTTGGCCATATCTGCGCGGTGTGGCGGGAGGTGATCGTGCATAGTTTAAAAGGTGATTGACACCTCTGTTGTAGAAAGCGGGTGGAGATGCTGGAATACTAGGACAGATATCGGGAAACTTTTCGTATAGTGCTCGAAGCTCAATGCGGTTTGCTGGGATATAAATAGATGGCTCTGTGGAAGGAGTGATGGGTGGAGTAGGAGGACTGGCTGATTCATTAATTGGATTGTGCATATCTCCTTTGTGTACCTTGCGAAGAACACCTGTCTCTGGAGCAGCATTGGTCTCAGACACTGTTCCTTTGTGTGTATTGCCAGAGTTGCCTGTAATCTGAGCTGTTTTGTCGTCTTTGAGACTGAAAATAACAGTGGCAGACATTGAGCTTGATCTGGAGTTGTACTGTGATGGTTCTGGTGTCAAAACAAATGTATTGCTGATAATTGTGAGAGGATCAACACCTTCCCCATTGTCAATAATGGCACCATTATCCACGATTGTATGAATATCAATCCCATCTTCACCAGCAAATTTTGGCTCCTTTTTGCTGTCAGCTGCTCCTATAATCTCAAATTTCTCATCTGAGATAGAAACAGAAGAATTAAAAAGTTTGGCAAAATCGACATTGATGTAAGAATCAAGAACCTGAAGCTTTTGCGATGGTACTTGTGTTTCAGACATCTGTACCATCATGAGGCGATCTGTTAAATGCTCAATATGCTAGAATTTGTTTTGATAGACTGGAGATGGTTGAAGAAGTAAGAAGGTATTGTTTGGTTGTCAAGTTGATGAGGTTGGTACGAAGTTGCAAGAAATCACAAGGAAATTAGAAAACTGATTGCACTATCCACAGTGAATAGAATAATTTCCCAAGGCCCCAATGCGACATCAAGAGAATTGATAGAATCAAACTGGAAGACTGGAAGCTAAAGACAATCAGATAACAGTAGTTGTTTTTATTACTATTGTAACTCGATGGGTTACATTCGCTTAAATCGAATAGGGGATTTGTCTTGACAACAACTGTCAATGTAAATGGTTTTACCCAAAATACCTGAGCTAGCAGGTCTATACTCCATAAACTTGCTCTCCAGGTATGTAACAATGGAGCCCACAAAAGTTACTTACTGGCAAGCAGGCAAATTCGCATCATCAAACTGTTCCCATTAATTCAACATTTTTTGTATCATCCCATGTTAATAGAGCCCACACCAATACACCACACCACACGTTACACCAATTTTATTTCCCTTTCCCAAAATTGACTAATACCCAACCAATCAAGCTCCAGTTACCTATGGACCCCGAATCATAACATTCATTTCTCGTATTTTTGGCCACGCAGGTTTCTGATTATCGCCAATTTCCCTGACTCAATGATAGTAAACCATGTATACAGTCAACATCATCCTTCTTGCTCGGGCTCACCGGACCTCGCATGAAACGCTGAACATCATCATCCGGGGCTTTAGTGGTCTTTGCAATATTTTCTGCATCCTCATAGACCTGAGGTTCGGCATGTGCGCTCTTTCTTCTTTTATTTTTATCAATGCCGAACTCTGCATGAGTAGGAAGGACAGGATTGTCTTGAAGAATTCCTTTCGGTTCTCTCTCACTTCCCTTTCTAATATGAGCAGGTCGCCGGCGTGGATTTACGCCAGTTTCGTGTGGGGTCCAATTTTCTTTGTCCGAGTCTCCCGATGGAGATCTCATTAGCGGATCTTTATCAGTGACATCTTGTCCTGCCTTCTGAACCCCGCTCTGCATTCTCGCCACACTTGATGAAGCACGTCCCATCTTAGGTCTCTTTCCTTGCGGATTTGGTCGAGATGCCGTGTTTTGTCTGCTGGGGTTGGACTTTAAAGCACTGCCACTAGTCGACCGAATAAGACTGATCGCTGCGATTGCTGAACCATTGGACTCGTTTTCAGCCTGAGTTGTGAGTTCATCACGTGGCTCCCCTTCGGCACAGAATTCCCAAGTTCGCGCATCACGCGAGCGGCCACTTAGTAAACGAGGCATGAAAGGGCCACTGAAAGAAGAAGATCCGAAAGACAGAGCACTGCGGCTGCGATGTAAGCTTCGCATCCGCTTCAGTGGAATGACACTGGACAAAGACGAAGTAGGTCGTTCTGGTTGTGGGCGGGGAGGGGTGATTTCTCCTTCGACTAACTCTGCCCTACCATCGAGGCCGGTCGAAAGTCGCACGCGAGATGTAGCAGACGGGGTAGTATCTGTCGTGATTCTTTCAGGGCAAGACGACGGAAAAACTGGCCGAGAACTAGAAGCAATTTTGTCAGCAGCTTACTTGGAATAAACGGGCTAGGGCCGGGTCACATACACGGCAGGAGTTGTGAACATGACACTTTGAGCAGAAACAGGGGTTGCAAATGGGCTGACGGTATTCCAACGATTTGCTAAATATCCAGGTGTAGCTGAGAACGACTGAGACAAGACTTCCGGAACAGATTGAGAGGGGGTTTCCTTCGTGACCGTCTCTGAGACTAGAGGGCTGGGCTCGACTGTCAACGGTAAGTTTTGGGTATCTTCCGCGATTGTTTCTGTGGGCTTCATCATGGGAGTAGTTTCGGTTGCCGGCAGTTGTCGGTCTTGTGAAAGTCTAGGTTCCTCTTCGTCATCCAGTATGTCCAATGGCTCGTGTGGCAGAAAAGATTCGCTGTGCTCCTCCGTTTCCTGACTGCTACTATAGCTAAATACGGGCGCAGGATCAGAAGACAAATTATTTATACCAAGACCAAACGCCGCAATCTCATGTGGGAGAAGTGGACGCGACTTTCTTCGATTAATTTGGCGACGATTTTGGAACCATATCTATAGATATCCGCCAGTCAGTCGAGACGCGTCTTGTAATATCACACAGCAGTAGCTCAGCGATAAACATACCTGGACTTCCTTCTCATTTAACCTAACACTCTTAACAATCTCCGCACGCGCTGCTTTATTCGGCTTAGGATCTTCCTTGTATTGGGCTTCGAGAAAAGCTTGGTCTTCGGGACTGTAGATTTCAGACCTATCAGCAAACAAATCTTGATATTATATAATATTGAGATGAATATGACGAATTTGGGCCAAAAGTACTGGTCAAAGTTGGTGTAGAAGGGTTCGTAATGTAATCCCGCATACCTAGTTCGTTTCCTCTTCTGCTTCCCACCTTCTAACTTTCCTTCGTAATCAGCGGCCTCTTCTTTTAGCGAACCAGTTGTAGTAGTATCGTGAGAAGGATTGGCTGGCTCGAGTTCTTCGTTGTTGTCGGAGTGAGTGAAAGGCGGTTCGGGTTCATATTCGGTAGGAAGAAGGGCTGGTGAAGAAGGGCGGAGTGGAGGCATCGCTGGTAGAGTCGCGTCGTCCATATTAATAAATAGTTATGCCAAGTAAATAAGTTGTTGAAGGGTGTAAGATAGAATATACAATCCCCAGTAATCGAAATGTCAATTCTTGTGTAGATAAAATGAATTGGGAGGTATGAGGAAGTAGTGAAGGGAAGATTTGTGTGGATGAGGTTGACGCGTTTGGGGAACCGCGACGCAAGCGAGCACGGAAAATACACTTAGGTATCCCGGAGAATGTCATCACCACGACACGGTTTCATTTATTTTCAATATATATAGATTTATACAGGAGATCAGAACTTGGCAACTATTTCGTATATCTAGTAATCAATTATTTTGTAATGAATTTACATGAAATCTAACGAAGTTTTGGTAATACTCGTATATTCATATATTTGCTTAAAGACAAGCAGTAATCGTCAACACGTGATATGCATGCACTTCCACATGTTAGACACAAGGATGATTGACCGTAAGTATACCTTTTGATAGGAATCATCCTCTATATACGCCAATTTGGCAATCCATTTGGTATTCCAAGAGCTGCCGCAATAGAGCGTGATGTCGATGATGGCAGTGCTACAAAAGGCTCAGTGTGAGTAGCTGAAGCGAGACCCGGGCTTGAATAGTTGCTTGTAATCCTCGATTTTCCATCCGCGATGTCGAGATTGAGCAATGTCCGTCTGAAAAATTCTAAACTCGCTACTGGCTGGTAGAAAGGTACTTCATGGCCTTTTTTTTGTAGGAGTTAGCAAGTGAGTCGAGTGCCCGGTATAAATTAGTATAGGGGGTATGACTTACCTGCTTCGTAGACTCTCAAGAAACTAAAATTTCCGTACTGTCTCACTTCCCCGTACTCTGTTTCATCAACCAAGAAAGGAGCATAACCGGATGCAGCAAATTCAGTGCTGTGAGTATAGTTTGCAGCCAAGGAGATGGCTTCTCCTCCGAACCACTAGTTGTGTTAGCTTGGGTTCTAAGTCCTGAAACCATATTATGATTCTCTCGCAAGTGTAAGATATGTATAGTACTATCTGCAGACAATCTGAAAGCTCAACTTACGTTGCAAATATAATCTGCATCACCGTAGAATAATGATACTCGAACATCGTTCGCGAGTAGATATTCCAGATCTTCCAAGAAACTGGGATAGACAAAATCTCCCGTCTGCTGAAAAGCGTAGTAAACTTCCTCATTGGCATCCTCGGTGTAATTTAAATTGACTCCTAAAGCATTCTGCGTGGAAGCTAAGTTTAGGAAATCAATAAAGTAGGTGGGTGGAGTTGGATCGTCTGAAGATGCTATTAGCTCAAAACAGGTCTTCCCCATTCTCACAATCCAGAGGAAGTAGACTGGGGAGTGCGATAGCGAATAAACGAACCATAAGGATGTCTGATGTCATAGGCTCCTCGTCCTCCATAGACATAGAATGGTCCTTCCACGCTATCTCTGCACATATTCTCAGCCTCTGTGCATATTGCTTGGTCTGCAGCTGTCGTCAAATTTGTTGCTCTGCACGTATTGATCTGATCAAGGCAACCGGAGCCCATATTTAAAGCAAATTTGGCAAAGTTGTAGACTTTTACGTTAGTATAGAAGACAAATCTTTGATTGCAGGTTAAATACCTGTGTCATTATAAGCCTTAATACCATATGTGTTGTTCACAGCAAACTCAGGATAACTATTTGTTCACACAATCAGTAGATGTTAGACATTACTCATAAATCTGACTTACAAGGGTGCTTGAGTATACTCATCGATGATTCCATTACCAACACCAAGGGTGTTGAAGTCTAGATGGATACCTTCGATAGTACCGTTTGCGATTTCCTGGTTTCTATCGTAGAAGTATTTGTAAAATGCGGGACCATAGTGGCCACCATAAGACTCTGTCCATAAGTTGAATTCCTTCTTCGATGTAAGATTTACGGCCGGGTCTAGTTGGGGTAAGCCACCAAGAAATCCTTGTCTAGGAGGTATTAACGCATCAGTAGGTGATTGATACAAGATACACAATGAATTGAGAGAGGCACGGATGGAAGATACGTATTATGAAAGTATGGGCAGCTAGCTCCCATACGTTCCGTGAAGAGATCTTTCTTACAAAACGTGCCATGCGGCCACTGCAGCAAGATCTGTAGTATCAAGGGCTGTGGCATTGATGACAGGATATCTCCCCTGTGCCCCAGCAAAGGAAGCGTTTTCATAGATACCGGTGACTATTTCGGAAATTAGTTATCTTCAAGATTGAAACACTCTGCGACTTACCTGGGTTCAAACTCCCAACACCTTCGGATCCATATGAAAAACCAACACCTAAAGGTTGGGAAAGGAACAGCAAGTTTGAATATTCGCTAAATGAATAAGGATTCACCTCAGTTGTGAGGTTTGCCGTAACATTGCAAGGACCCAATTCTGACAATGTTAGCTAATGCCCACGATCTCATCCAAATCGATGCATACCTTGGAAGAGACCGATCATAGAATCGGATCCTGGTCCACCATTCAACCATAAAGTAACTGGTGCATTCGCAGGATCGTTTCGGGCTTCAAAGAACCAGAAGAAAGTGTGTGAGTTGCTAATAACATCCTATGAATACAATGTTCACCAAGCTAGGGTCAAAATTTACGTACGCATCAAGGTCAATATATCCCGAGTACGAATTCACACCGGGTGTAGTCTCGCATACACCATCTTTTCCAGGCTCCTTGTAACGAATTGTTATATTTTGAGGTGTAACGAGAGTCTTTACCCCAGTTGCATTTGCTGGTACCCCTCGACCCTCCAGGCTGGCTCGTATGTTCCTTTGAGTGATTCTGGCACCGTTCACAACTGTAAACAATCCCAGTCCTGCCGTAATTAGGGAAATCATTGTATGTATACTTTTCATATATCCAATGAGTATGACTTTAACAGAACAGAAGGTTATGAACAACGTTGAGGTGCTCGATATTTATAGGCCTACAAAAACAATCTAACATCATAATTTTTTAACGACCTTCCTGATGTGTTTTAGCTAGTTATAGCAATGCAAAAACGCCTGCATCAAATTACTCCACTTGATGAGCAACAAGACTTCAGGACGCTCTCGCACAGTATAGCTATGTAGAAGATACAAGGTGTAGCAGCCGCCTCATCATGTTGCAGATCCAATGTTGGATTAAACTTCAAGGGAAATCTAGAAATCCTTGCTTGAAATGCATTGAATAGCACAATGTTGATAGATAAGACAAGTACATATTTACTACATCGTTTTTTAGTCTACAGGTGCCTGGGGATCATGAAGATTTCGGAAACTACCTAGGTATCCATAGAGCAATTCTGTTGAACAAACCCGTAAGCCTCCGCGATCTTGTATGCGGTGACAACGGGGTGCGGGGTTTGGTTGGTTGGGGTCTCCGAATTCAATATTCCTGATATCGGGTGAAATAGCTCTGTTGGGAACTGCATCTTATACAGGGGATACAACTGGCGAGAACAACGAAGAATATTTCGTCATGCCTTTGAATAAAAACGAACCAATGCCGATGATGAACTTAGAAAATGGCATCCGAGCTTCCTTCTCTGGCTTAGTGAGTTTGTCCGCTGCTGCAGTCGATTAAATACATTAGGAAATGGTGAGATATGCTGGTTATACCTACCTGAATGATCCTTTAGAAGAATCTAGTTTTTAAAGTCATGACCAATCACAATACAACCATATTGTTCCACGCAAGACTTTATGAGTACAAGCCCTTAGGTTCGTAAGGTGTCTATCAAAAGAACTAATGGCTTTTTATGATCTAGCTACATAAGATGCCAACGGCAGTAACATCTAGAGAATTAATTCTATCTCAAGATGTTGGTCGCTCGTAAATTTCCCAATCCATCCCTCCCAGCATGCCCCTTGGCCTGTGATGTACCCTGCCCCGAGTGAAGAGGGGGGGGCTTCATCTGCCTCTATCCGCAAAAACCGATCGACAGGAGAAATGCAAATACCCCGAGAAAAAGAACGATCTAAAATGCTGCCAGTTGATCGAAGGTCCTCTGGACATTGTTACGGTCGATTTACAAATCATTATCGTCCTCATCTGGAAGTGGCAGAGCTGCGGCGTCCTCCATTTCTTTGTGGTAAACCTTCAAGAGCTCCTCATCGACTTGTGCAGTTGGAGGTGCCAATGCTGGAGCAGCAACAAATTCCTAGTACATGTTAGCCACATCACTGCGAAAGAGAGAAGTTTTGTCCATACCAAAGTTGGGTTACCAACGAGCTTGCGAGCCAACCACAAGAAAGGCTTCTCGAAGTTGTAGTTCGATTTGGCAGAAATGTCGTAGTATTGGAGATTCTTCTTTCTGTGGAAGGTGATGGTCTTGGCCTTTACTTTACGTTCCTTAACATCGACCTTGTTGCCGGTAAGGACAATAGGAATGTTTTCGCAAACACGAACCAAGTCACCTATTCAAAACTTTTAGTCTGATATCATGTTAACAGGACTTTGGGGAAACCCACGATGCCAGTTAGGGACGTTCTTGTATGTGATACGGGAAGTAACATCGAACATGATGATACCACATTGACCGTTGATGTAATACCCATCACGGAGACCTCCGAACTTCTCTTGTCCAGCGGTATCCCAAACGTCGAATTGAATGTTTCCCAAGTTCTACGAACGTCAGTTTGGCTTGCGTCGAACCAGGGTGGGGGATTCGCAACGTACGGTGGTGAATCCAAGAGGGTGGACTTCGACACCGAGAGTGGCGATATATTTCTTTTCGAACTCACCAGTCAAATGGCGCTTGACGAAGGTGGTCTATTTGATGGTCAGTCTATGATTCGAGATGCCGCCAAGCCACTATCGTTGGAATGAAGGCGCAAATCTCGCGACAATGAAATCCAGCTCAGAAATGACGGCAGCGATGTAACCATCCGCAACCTCGATGTGCTTACCTTTCCAGTTCCTCCATCACCGACAAGCACGAGCTTGAAGGTTGGTGTTCCCGAAGCCTGTGCAGAAGTTTCCGCCATGATTTCTTGATGTTTTCTTTAGATGGGAGATTAGGTAAACAGAGCCTCGCAGATGTCGACACTGTTGATTAGATGATCAGCGCAAATGAAACTTTTGATGCAAAAATGATTTCGATGACCAGAGGAGAGGAGGAAGAGGAGGGGTACCTGTTATCGTTGAAAATTCGTCGTGGACGTGGTGGAGTATGATTTGGTCTTCAAGGATGTGAGAATGTTTTGATTGCTACAAGACCAAAACTTTAGTGAGAGAAAGCGGTGGGCGAACTTTATGTAAGCGAAAAATCGAAAAATGGAAGTTGGGCACAAGTCACGTTATTATTCTGCCCATTCATCCATTCACCTTGGGAACAAACAAGTGAATGGAATCAAGTGGAATCTGAAGATATTGAAAGCAACCTGTGAATCATGTTGTTCTGAAATCCTTATTACAATGTGCCTGATTCAGAGATGTTAGGCAGGGTAGTAGTTTATGATCAAAAAATTTCACTATTCGACTTGGTTGATATAGGTGGACCACAACGCCCTCTTCAAGAAGATACTGGTCAAACACTTTGTTATCAAATATTAGATCATCTCGTTGCTTCTACTTCAGGCTATCTAGGTTGACTTTGGTAGACAGAAAGTCCTCGTTCCTCAAGAAGCGTTCCTAGTATTTACCATATAGATGTGTCGCCGTTTCCACGAAGATGCCCAAATTATGTGTTGGCAAGGGGGGATATATTCTGCCCAAACTATCTCCGAGTACAGCTCCACCAGAACCCAAACGCCTGCCATGTAACTCCTACGCTCGAATAGCACCTGTCACTTTTGGTCTACAATGGCAGAATATGACAGCCCAAAAGGCCTCTGCCTCCCCAATCTCTTCGTGGCGTTAAAGTCAATTGTAGCTCTTGGCGTCCCAACCCTCTTGAAACTTTTACCATAACCTCACGCTAATGTAGGGTTGAAATCAGTGGAATTCTCGCATATCTGGTATTGATTTGGAAACATACGCCTTCATTTCCTTGTACACATTCTCCAACCCTCTTTAAGCCATCATGGTTCGCATGATTGACATATCCAAAGTTTCTGATTGTATCCCCAGCTTTTAACCCGGCATCATCCGCAGGACTTCCAGCTGCAATACTATTGACCTTCGCAAATGGAAGATCTAGGAGTGCTGGCTCATCGGTAGAACCTATAATCTCACTAGCCTGGGCTCCATTGACAATAATGGGCTCTACTGTTTTTGGGTCTTCAGCAAGTCTCGCAAAATGCTCATGGATATGCTTCTCGATAACGCTCATAAGAGCTTTGTAATCGTTTTTGAGATAGATTATTCGCGATCTGGTAGATCTAACTTTAGGAGAGGAATTAGCCCAGGTCACACTTGTATGGAGCTTCAACGCTTACTTTGTGCAACATCTAGATCTGCTCGAGGAAAACCATCGGGGGTCAAAAGCCTCGTGCTCATATCCACACCATGCTGCTATATGTTAGCGAAAGCTCATATGACTCGAGATATTACCTACCGAGTCGAGAACACCACTCAAAGCTTTGATTTCAGCTTCTATGTTATCTTTCTTGATCTGAAGTTGGGAAAATGTCAGACCATCTGTTTGCATTCCATTTGTGGCTGCTGGTCTAGAAGTAGGACCCGAGGGAACTGTAGGGGCATGTAGATTCTCCATATTCAAAGATAATCCCATTTATCGATGTGAAGGTGTTATAGTGTTTGTTTCTTGATGCTTGATCTTCTCTAAGAAATTGAAACTACTCAGCCTTGTGAAAGTATATTAGACCAGGCTGTGACAATACTACGCATTATGTAAAAAATGGTGGGGTAAACTAACTAGAGCAGCACTGATGACTAATCTAATGCCAACGCTAAATTCACTTCGCTCGACCAACTTTGTTAGTCTCCGAGCATTCATAAGAATAAGAGTGAACTATAAGTATAGTCAGGATTCACAATCATACTTAGACTTACTAGGTAGACAAAACAGCAATGAACAGATCTTGTCAGGAAATTGGTGCTTTCTAAATGGGACAGATGGACTGATAAAACGCATCTAAAGCCCACCATGGTCAGAAGGATGGCAAGTTTGCCTATTGAAACTTTCCTCACAAATTAAGGGATAATGAGTCTACAATGCCAGGGTTGAATCATAGTATATTGCAAGTGAATAGGGTCCCATTCTGTACAACCTAACGTACTCGTTTGCTTCTCTCTCCTTGTCCTTCATCTTTGCCTCTTTGTTCCACTCTTGTATATAGGAAGAAGAAAGTTCCAAAGATCTGTATGTAAAGAGGACAGAAACTCAGTATCCATGTCCACTTACACTTGTAAGATTGGACCCAATAAGACCTGGAAGCCTTTCATACATTGTCAATCCCTCAAATATCAGAGTGCATGCCTACAAATGGGCTATATGCAACCATATAGTTAGCAACATAGCCTTGATCCGGAGTATGATGCATTCCAACCCACAGAGAACTTTTTAAATTAGAATGAAGCACTGGCATCACAACCCCAATTGTTTGTTCTCATGCACGCCTTCATTTCCAATCCACGCACATCTCTCTCCTCATCGTCACCACTTTACTTTGGTGACTACATAATCCATACCCTTCACCAGGGGGCTTTGGAAAGTTGTGGCTTTGGTTGATGATGAGTCGCGGTAGGTGTGGTGCTGCAGCGAGAATCCGCGGAGAAGGTAATGAGCCAGCGGTTTGGAGAGGAGGAGGATTAGGGTGGCGAAGGAGGGATTAGGAATCTGCTGGTGCCCAAGAGTTGTTCGCTGCTCGATTCTAGTATTTCTGCTCCTGTCTGCTATCCTTTGATGTTTTGTGCAAGATTTTGTCCTGGTTATCGAGTAATAGTGTGCCACTTGAAAGATGCCGACACAGCAATTATGGGATTGATGAGATGATAAAAAATAGCTAGGAAGTAAACCGCAATTATATGAATGAACGCCATGGCCTTCTTTCACTCTCCGTGTGGCCATCCAGTATTGTTAGCTGCGTCTTACTCCTGGCAACTAGATCTAAAATGGGTGTTTCAGAAGCTGAGCCATAGTCGCTGGCTACATCTTCTGTGCATAATGATGTTGTCATAATTTTTCTGCTGTTAGCGATTTGGAAGCTAGACATCGATGCTAGTGGAGGGCTGTATGCCGCCGGTTGTGTTTCAAATCGCTGATGAAGGGATGACTGATCAGTCGGTATCGAAGGCGAAACATTGTAACATTGCGATCATGGTGGATGTTCTGACGGTCCTGGTATCAGTTCTGCGGATAGATCCAGCATACGCCATCGAAGTATTGAATTCATATGATTTGTTCCAGTAGGACAATACCTTGATATCTTTGGAGCATGCTGGACAACTCCTATTGAGAAATCATTAGTCGAACTGCCAAGCTTCGATCTCATGTGGCTGGCAAAGGAGGCCTTGAGATCGAAAACACATGTCTAAAATTCGGCAAGGGTCGAAGCTTGAAACTCATTATTATGCGTAGCTCTCCTATAAGTCGCAGATAAATTCGCAAAATCTTTAGGAAAGTGGACGTACCTCAAGTAAAAGACAGAAAGACAAGGAGTGGAATCATAGTGAGAAGTGAGAAGTGAGAAGTGACGCAGAGTAAACTCTAAAAATATTGATACTCCCAAAGTCATACTTCATATTTCAAAAAGCCAAATCCAGTGCCTCAACAGACTGGACAACAAAATGCAAACTATGATCCAACAATTATAAGGTCTTTTTGTTGTTATGAATGTGGTTTGTTTTGACCAAATCTGTTCATGTTATATGAGCAATAATATATAATGAACCTGAGTGAAAGTATGAATATTTTCCTAGATGGGCATTGTTAATTTGATGATAAAACTGTAATAAAAGTTTAGTAACAGGCAACTGTGTTTATTTGTGTTGGGACTCTATCATCTGGCTGATATATTGTTGTAGTCTGATTTTTTCTTCTACCTCTTGTGTCTTCTTGTTTACCCCTTCGGTTAAATCCATACTAAGCCTCGACCCTTCCTTATGAGACTTTTACCCTGAGAGGTACTCTTTCCCTCTGTTCCATTTAAATATTAGAACATTCTTGAGTTGATATTTTATTCTTCTTCTACAACTCTACATTGGCAAACCCTTCTTGGTCCATTGGAACAATTTTGTATCTACACATTTTGCTCCCTTTGCTCCTCTTGCTTTTGCTCCTTTTTGAAACAATTTTGCTCACCCTGAATATTATGGAAACCTTTGCTCAGGAGGATACAGTTCTTGACGCGTCGATTAACTTTACTCCCTCTTTTGGCAATATGGATACCTCTGCCCAGGAAGATCGAGCTCTTCGCAACTCAATCAACTTTGCTCCCACTGTCGACAATATGGATCCCTTTGCGCAGGAAGATACAGCTCTTCGCGGATCAATCGATCTTGCTTCCTCTAACAATAATAAGGATGAGTTCGGCGAGGAAGTACCAGCTCATGGGGCGGAATGGTATGCAAACTGTACAGCTGATACCTCCATCGAAGCCTTCCACGCAGCAGAACTTTATCCAGCGAATCGCATTACCTTTGGCACTAGATATACAATCAGCTACTTCGATTCCGATGGCGTACCTATGGAAGCGCCTCTCGAAATCGACGAAGAACCTGTCCGAGTACGAAAATTAATGTGGAACAGAGAAAGGATCTCCGAGCCCGCCGATACCGCTCACCTCGCCGGCGATCGAGCAAACCATCTCCAAGACCCTATCGAGCTGGAGCCAAATACTCTCGAGCACCCAAAACAGTCTGCGATCAATGGCATCTTCGATATCAATTCTGAAGTTGATCACCCAGCTATCCAAGATCAAGCTACGTCCAAGCCTACTACTACATTGCCAGTTACCAAGTATCAAGATAAACGTGCGACAGATGGCAGTTTCGGAAGCAGAGTCTCCAATACCATGCGTAACGTGGCTGCTAAGGGTTTACAAGTTGTTAACGATTTAGATGAAAAGGCTGCTACTCGCGCTCAATTTCCTTTTGATAGCCCAGATTATCAATCCACAGACGACCACATAACTACAATACCAATCACCAGACGTCACGACAAGTCCTCGATAACTAGCAGTTTAGGTAGCAGAGTCTCCAGCACCATTCGTAATTTGGCTGAAATTGGATTACAAGTCATAAACGATTTAGATGAGAAGGCCGCCATTCACGCTCGATTTTCCTTGGAAAGTCCAACTCCCATGAATCAAGAGTTGGTGGACACAATCCAAACGAAACCTTTCGAAAAATGGTTACATACCATCAAGCGACGAGGTGGACATAGAAAGACAGCCAGCTGCGATATGCCTGGGAAAGTACCTGGATATGGCTTATTCGAAACACCCACCACCATAGAGACCCAGCCAGGCCACAGAAAATCCCTATCGGGCAGCTCTTTTGGTTTTGTGTCCAACATGAAGAGTGTTGGAACCAGCCTTGCGAGCTTCAGTATTGCACCACGTTCAAGGACTGGCATGTCTTCTCGCCATCAACGAACTGATTTCAGCAGCAGAGCATCATATGCTGTAAGTATTGAAATTTACAAAAATACCTAGCCTACTACTGGAAAACTTCAGTATATGGTTTGATTGCTAATACAATTCTACAGGGAAGAGCTTCCGAAGACAATGGAAACACATCACGGGGTATCATCATGGATAGGGACGTTCTCAAACGCATGGAACAACGCCAAGGTGTCATTGAGGAGATTCTTTCCACGGAGAAAGATTATCTCGATGATGTCCGGGCTCTCATACGTGTATGCTGCAGGGTATCCACTCAACCTGACTCTCTTATTAACACCTCGCTAGGTCTTTGATGGCTTCCTAATAACCGTCCCTATCCTCTCTCAAAGCTTACGCAAGTCCATTATTCTGACACTCAAGGGCATCTGGAACCACAATAACGAGCTCTACAACGAACTTGTTACCGTTGTGGCAAATACCAATAAACTTGCTGGTGTAGACTCGATCAACCTAGCAACCCATCCGCCTGTCAAGGGACACAAGAGATGGCAAAGCCTTGGAGGAGCACCTACTTCGGGGTCTACTGACAGCCAGGATCGACACATCGGTGACCCGAAGGTTGCCGGAGAGATTGCAAAGGTGTTTTGCGGAAAGGTTCAGAGACTACACCTTATTTAATAGCATACATACTGACTCATTATAAGCAGATTCCCGGGTTGTTCTTCTACGAATCATACGGCATCATGCATAACGAGGTTTTGAAGCAAATCAATACAACATATCGGACCACCGATGAATGGAAAGATCTCAACCAAGCAATCCGATCAACCGAGGAAATGATTGTCTCTATGGATCAGCGGGAGAGTGGCTCGCAGAAAGCAAGAGATTTTGCGGATTATTTCATCAAGGTACGGATCTAACCTCCCTGGAATATGCGTTTAATGCTGACCGTATTCAAGCCTATCCACCGAATTGCTAGATACGAGGTTTTATTTGGTCGTCTTCTAGGGCAAAGTCCAGTCTGTGATTGTCCAGAATCTTCAACCATCGTTGAGACGACTCTTTTCCGGATCAAAGAATTACATAGAGCAATGAATTGCACTACCGGTAATCATCAAAAGGCAACTGCAATGTCAAGAACATGGCTGCTGCAGGATCGCCTATTGTTTACAAGCCAGGTAAGTCATCACACTCCAACTGCTTGCCCCATCCTGCTAATATTGCCTAGCCGGAAAGCAGATCTCGGGACAAGATTCGTACACTGGAGCAGAATCACTTGTGTGGTGTGCTTCATGCTTGCTGGCAGACGGAAGATACGGTTGCAGGTCGCAGCGTCACCGGACAGTACCTTATAGCTCTCTTGTATGAAAAGTTCTTCGTTCTCGCTCAGACTTCCGGGAAGCAGGATGAAGTCTATTCTATTCAAGCTTGTATTCCCATCAGTGAGCTCAGCGTAGAGGAGGTCGATGATGGTAAAGGTAAGCGACCATACTCCTTGCTTGATTTCTAGAAGTTTTGTTGGTTTGGTTTGCTCTATAGTTCTGACATTTGAAATAGGTTTACAATGTCACACGGCATCCTACTCCTGGAAGATTGTCTTTGAGTACCATTCTCAACTCTTCGAAATCATAATGAGTGCATGCTCAGCAAAAGAAGAGCTGGAGTGGAAGAGCCGTCTTGTTGATCGGTCTGCCAACCAGTGTGATAGCACTGTCCAGCAAGAAATGATTGCATCGCTGTCACTTGATATCAAGCCCATGGGAACAGTTTACGGAAAGCCAGGTATGTCTCACATCTCATATACACTTTACTGTACTTCACAACATGGCATCTAATCTCCTCACTCAGGAACCATCGCTCGACGCAACTCAATTCACAGAGCCACGACATGTAGTACACTACAGACCACCATTCTCCGTAACGTCATCATCAAAAACACCAGTACCACCACCGAATCCGTTCTCTCCAGTTCCGCCTCCCAAATCTCCATCAATCGCTCCCAATCCCTCGCCGGCTCCCACCGCCCCATAATCCTCACTCCTCCACGCACCGAACGCGTGCATCTCGAAACTCTGCTCGCCGACGTTTGGACCCGCGACATCATCCCCTATCCTGGCTTCTGCTCCAAACCCCAGAGAGAGCACACGGTACGCGCCTCCGCCAGCTCCATGATGCGAAAACTGAGCCACGCCAGCATCTCCAGCATCACCAAGCGCTCCAGCAGCATGGCCAGCCTGTCCAAGAGCGGCGAAGATCACCCAGGCCGTGACGCAGCCACCGAGCTCGATACTTTGAGACCCATGCTCATGAATCATCAGGCTCGTCAAAATTCGAGCGAAAGTACTAGTATGCCATTGCCGGATCTCGAGTATTCCTTCTCGCAAGACACTGCTGGTACGAGCGGGCCGGGAAGACATGGTTCGCGATTGGCGGTTATCATGGATGAGAAGGAGAATAGTGCTGGTACTGGCACGGGTCATGGTGTTATTCATTCGATGACTGGCACTGGTAGTCCCATCATGGCTCGTCTGGCGAGTTTTAGGAGTAAGAAGAGCGTTGGTTCCATCGCCGATACGTTGAATTCGAGGCGTTCGGCTGCGTCTGCATCGCCTTCGGCGAAGAGTTCGTTGGCGTTGCCCATTGTAACGGCGATACATGGAGAGGAATTGAGGAAGGAAAATGTAGAGCATGCGTTGAATGCGGATGCGGGTAGTAGGAGTGGTAGTGTGAGTGGGAGTGGAGAGGAGGTCGCTGGAGCTCTGTTGCAGGCGCAGCAGAGAAAGGGAAGGAATAGGACGTTGCTGGTGGAGGGGTTCAAGAATCTTTTTCGTTAAGCGAGAGGGGTTTGGTCGCTACTACTACTGGAAACTAGCACTTATGTTTGTATTTCTCATTGGTAGTATTTGATTTTAATGAATAGTAATGATTATTTTAATGCTTGTAGGTCTAGATATTGTGATTGTAAGGTTTGTTTTTGATGTATCAATGCTTTAGTCTATCCTACTTGAGATAATTAGCGATCAATTCATACTCTCTATTCAAGAATAGAACAGTATTCTTCAGGATTCTTCGATAATCCAATATGAATTTATTTGTACATGTATATTAAGATAGTATTAGCTATACA
The DNA here is from genome assembly GCA_000503235.1 of Sclerotinia borealis F-4128. Classification (NCBI taxonomy): domain Eukaryota; kingdom Fungi; phylum Ascomycota; class Leotiomycetes; order Helotiales; family Sclerotiniaceae; genus Sclerotinia; species Sclerotinia borealis. The sequence goes on from KI628543.1 coordinate 157,439, forward strand.
TTTGGGACAACTAGGCGGAATGTTTAAATTGTAATTCGAGGTTTTAGTGTAATATTCGTTTGGAATATTGAGGTGTTGAGTGCAATCACTAAATCTGAGTCATAACATCGAATCGCTCTTCACGAAAATTTAAAACTACTAGAAGTAAAGTTCTATTCTATTTTGAAATACTGAATACCTATTCTCTTAAGGTTTTGAAATGATAAAATATGAATATCCGAGTCTATTCAACTCGCATATTAAGACAACATTAGCTAAAGAATTGAGATAATTAAATATATATGATGTCCATTGCAAATTAGGATATCGAAATAGTATTGCCTGCAATGTTGAGATTATCAGATATAGTACTTCATATAAATTTGTATTCTAAACTAATATTATCTAGACTTTTCGTTATCTAAATATAACAAACATCCAATCTAAATCGAGAATGCTCATTCAAATATATAAATCAATACAATATCAACTCAAGTACTAAGATATTTAGAACAAATATAATATTCCAATCAACTGACACTAAACCATTCACTCTATCTACCCTATCGTATTCCCATCTCTACTCTTGAAAATTGACTAGATTGATTTCGAATATCATATATATCTTCCCCAATACGTTCTTATCCCTACTTTTGACGATCAACTATAGTGGTTTCAAACACTATCACAATCTTCTCCAGTCATCCCCAATACCTTCTCATCCCTACTTCTGACGAAAAACTATAGTGGTTTCAAACATTATATTCATCTTCCCCAATCTTCCCCTATCTATTCTTATTCCTTTCTATACCCAGTAGTACCCAGAACATCAATTCATTACTCTAGCTCTGGATCTTGTAGTACATAGTCTTCTCTAAACTATTACCTCTCTGTTTTCGACTCTTGATTACTCTGACCTTAGACATTACGGTAGTTTCTCCTGAAATAATCAAATTCTCATCCTTTCTCTTGATAATCAGATTTCATGAATATCCCATTTCATTGTTTTAAAGACCATACAAGTGAGTAGTATCCAAGTCGTAGTGGGTTTCGCTTAGAGTATTCAAGTTGAGACTAATGTCACGGTATTTATTTATCTTTGGTCCAGGATGATACAATGAGTGATGCATTATACTCGAGTATATTATTCTCAATAATAGTACATATATATCTGAGCAAAATAAGCCCATATACCCTCCCAAAATGAAACTGCTATTACTGTACATATTCCATGTCTCTCTAACAGAAGGCTCCACTGAGATCTAATTAAATAAAGCAAGCCACAGGTAGTTTGATCAACAGCTATAATATACTATGATCATCTTCCGAAACTTGATTTTAGCTACTAGTACTAGTACTAACTGTGATTCTATAACCGGAGTAAAGTCCACATCCTTCTTCTACTCACAGTAGAACTTATATCTATACCTGTATCCGAAATACGACCAATCAAACAAACCTTCACATTCCCCCTTCCCCCCCTCCACATGTATTCTTCAATAGTCCAAACCCAGCCCTCATCTCACGAATCATGACATGCATCGAACAAATACCAAAAACACAAGTACCAGCACCGTGACCTATAAGTACAATTCCCACTGTCCCTCCCAAATCCCACATTCCAGGCGAACTTTGATCCAACGGCTATGGACCTATGGACTCCCGAGAATAGCAGAGCACTTGATTTATTAATTAAGAATCTGGTTCGACTAATCTAATCATCATCGTAAAGACTTGTCCGATGCGATCATGCGCGTGTTTATCTATCAGGTACCGGTACTTATTTATAGAAAGTACGCGGAAGTAGAGGGACGGCTGCGCGACTATAATACAGCATAACTATACGTGCTGAGAAATTTGAAGTGTGTGATGAGTATTTACTCAGTGTAGTCACTAATTATAATTAGCTAGTTGAACTAGTGCACTGATAAAACTAGCAGTTTAGTTTGATAAACCCAATCTATCAGCTAAAAATATTTTTCAATCGGTAGTTTAACTAAGTGAATTAGTTAAGCTGCTAATTTTAACTCAAATCTGACAGCTTAACTGGCAGTTTAGTTTCTAATAATCAAACTGCTAGTTTCCTGATTGGTTCAAGCTACGGACTACACTTTTACCGTAGAAGATTATCAATTTGCTTACAGACGCCGTTGTGGATGCCGAGCTGATAGTAAATATCCTGAATACTGTGTACAGCGATATCTAAAATGAATGTGTTTAACTTTAACGCTATGATATTAAACAGTAAATATGCTCATGCTATTATTTTAGCTAGCAGATAGTGCATTGGGCACAATACGTCCCCGAATCAAACCAGCGTTGAAGATAGACACCACACAGCACGATTGCAATCAACTGGTTCGGTGAAGTCGTGTTCTTATTCTTCCACATATGGGTAATAGTAAAGAAACACCGGTAGGAGATATAAAAAATGAGCACGGTATTGCTGATCTGATGATTCAATGAAACGATGAAGATGATGAGTAGGTCTAGAAGAATAGGATTAGGGTGGAGTTATAACTGGCGTATTAAATCAAATCAAACCAAATCAGATCAGATCAATACCTACCGGTATCGTATTACTATACGAGTACATAGAGAGACAAAATATCAAGAAAACAAAACCAAGCAGAAAACTGCCAGTAGCCAGTAAGAGAAATCATCCAGGAGATATGAGATACTAGTAAGACGCTCGCCCAACTCGACTCATATTACAGTACATTTGAAAGAAAAAGATAGTACTCGTAAATATATTAAACATACCATACCCCATACCCCCCATACACTGAAAAAAATCACCAACTCCGTGGCGGTCTGAAAACCCAATGTCATACCACGAGTCCTCCATCCCATCAAAACTCAAAAGGAGATTCACCAGCCAGTAACATCTAGAGGTATGGGCTATTCCTCTGTATCGGATTCCTGTTTAGCAACTCATTGTTGTCTAGTTTCTTATTTCTTGATATCGGATCGGGTACATTGTATTGTGCTCGAAATCTAAATTTGTCGTGGCCATCTCTCCTTCGGATCTGTCTGATCTGTGACGTTTAGGTCAGAAGTTATATTTTTTATGCTTGTCCCTGTCTCTGTTCTTGGTAGCTAGAGACACTGTGAGACGATCATTTTGAGAGTATGGTAGTTGATGAATTCTTTTCTTCTAGAAAAGATACATCAACTATCAACCATCAAACTATCAACTATCTATCTATCAAATGTAAGTGGAAGATTACAAACTAAATGTCAGGCACATCAATACAAAAACAGCAAACACCATTCATCAATCACCATGCCAAAATATACAGAGAAAAGAAATAAATTCCAGGGAAGCGAAATACGTAAACCAAACATCACGCGGGTAAACTCTCTCTTCGCTCGTGACATAGAATACCCCCCTTCTTTTCCACTAATCTCCATCATGACGATTCACGAAGACTCATCATATACTCGTACATAGAAATACATAGAATCATATATCTATCTATTCGAGTCTCCATCCACAAACGAACTCAGTTGCTCACAACCGAAAGCTAGCCATAACTACTAACTAGCGCCCCGCTAAACGACGAGCTAGCAGCATCAACATCAATATCTCAGCACGATCACGATCAAGAAACATCAGCCCATGCATGAGTGAAAAAAGTAGGCTAAAGAGACTTGTTTGCGCTTGCTGCGAATGCCCCCCAAGTTCCAACAAAGACGAAAGATTAGATGTTTCTTTACATTGTTCCATGTGACTTGCATTAATTTAGATTATCAGTGTGGGCGTGTTCCTTGTGTGATTCAGTGATTCAGTATATACCCCAGGAATTGTATCTGACGGTTAGGTAAAAAGCCACTTGCATCTCGGTGAGCGTGCGCGCATCCCAAGGGTCATAGATGTGGTTGATGTGGTCAAGAATATTCTTGCTAGCTAACGTACTGGTACATGCATGCGCAATGAGCCGGGTGAGAAACGAGGTTCAGGGTTACAGCCAGAAAAGCTGCTGTCTATCTTTAGCTGAGCTCATGTGGATGATTATGATATTGAAGCTCGCTTGTTAATTCGAGTTCCTTCAATAATGATAGAGATAGTTTTCTGAGAAATTGTGAAAGATTCACACGAAGTTCTATTTCCAAAGATTTCAATTTCTTAGATAGATATAAACACTTGGATACATTGAATGAATAGAATACATTGAATCTTCGAGGAGCAATCATAATTGAAACTTTCAAACAAGAGTTTCGTGTGGAAAAAACTCCAGATCGATTACGAGTACACTACAACACAGTAATTGCCGGCCCAAAGAAGTAGATTATTGCAAGGAGAAGTCACTAATAATCAATACAGATCAACCCAGTGTAGACAATAGTTGGAACCAGTGGGGAAACTGGTAGTTTTGGAGATGGATTCTGTCTAATCGGCAGTTTGTATACTATAATCCAAACCGACTAACAGTTAAATTCAGCAGACTAAACTGTTAGTTTACTAGTTAAATTGGCAGTTTGGATATACCAAACTAAACTGCTAGTTTAATCAGTGTACTAGTTCAACTGGCTAAATATTGACTACACTGGATCAATCAATTTTTTTTGGCCTTGACAATTCCATCTCAACCCCATTCATATTCCTCTACTCGAGTAATCCGGGACCTCAATAGCCGATGATTCCTATCGGGATTGCTTTCTACGGGTATAGCACAAGAGATCAATCATATATCTACTCAATGTATTCTCCCCAAGTTTCCAAGTTTACCCTCTCACTGACTCCGTGTACTTACATCACATCATATACGCAATACCTCAATTGATACTAAAATATGAAAGTCTAGTGATCTGATGGCTCCTATTTCGCTGATGCAACGTCTGTCTTTGCCACGGCGTAGATCTAGCAAAAGTGGTATTTTGTAATAGGTAATTGTCAATAAGTCTAGGTGTCCAATTCCTGAAAAGAGCTATATAGATTTTAGCATCCTGGCCACTTGACCCAGACTTGATTTTGGTGAACGATTCCGATGGAACATCAGCTATTATATATACATCTCAGATACCCGAATTGCATTACAACTTATAGCACAAAAAGTCAATAAATCCCGATGGCATCATGAAATAATTTGTGATGTGATATGATGTAACCATGCCAGTACGAGTAGATCCATTGAAGAAGCGATGGTGTGTGTGTGAAATATCGACGGGGTGGACTCTTGATATTCTGTTTGTGATGAAATAACGCAACGCATGATGGTGTGGTTTCTTGGTGTGTATGATTGTCCCGACACTCTGGGTGAAGGATCTCGTTAGACGTCGGGTCTGATGCGGAGAAAGACGATCGAGCGGGGGTAGATGGGTAGATGTGTGTAGGTTGTCTGACTTTTTGGATTGGTCCAATCATGATGATATTCCTTGACGATGGGTTCTTTTGAGTTTTTGCTTTTATCGTTGGGTTTTGATAGTCGATCAAGTTGGTTGAGAAAATTGCGGATTGGAGATATTGAAGATGGAATATACAGTACTTGCAACCCATTGGTGAGAAGAGAAGGGAAAAGATATAGAGTAGAGAGGGATCAAACGATTCGTCGAAGAAGACAGTCTGCTGGCTAGGGGATATATACAAACCGGGAAAATTCACAAGTACGTGGATACTGTGATGAGAAGGTGGAAAACTCTTCGAGTTATGGTATGGTCGGGGCGCCTAAATAATGGTCGAATCAGGGAATCTTAATAAAAGTTGGGGATGTATCGCTCCAACAAAGGCATAAATTTAACGACTTTCATTTGTGTGATACAAGGTAAATACTCGAGTAGTATGGCGTATAAGAAATCAAAGAACATACTATACTTTGGCGGCTAACGGGCAAGAAATGTGTTGGTTTTAATGGCAAATAGCCGCGTGAACTGATATTACTGATTGGATGAACCTAAATTGAAGACACAAAAGACCATGAATATGCTCGTCTTCTGTACTTGCGTAGAGAGAATGCATTATGTACTTCAGTCTTCAGTACCAATTAAAGCCCTTTTAGAAAAATGCTTTCATTAATCGTCGCCAATCGCGCGCGTACCGTTCCAACATTTGGGAACCAATACAGTAAGTGATTCGATTATCATTCCCTAAGTATATTAGAGTTATGCAGGACTACTGCACTACTCCAGACTGCGCTCCACACATATCCACCCAACTCGATGAAGAAACAAAAGGTTATGACTGCGTGCGTGCGTGCAACTTGCATTGTGCGGTACAGTAGTGCTCAAATAAAAGCTAGACTAACATTGAGTTTATAGATAGATCATCGAGATAAGATAAAGTATTAGAACAAACAGTCATCATGTCTTGATAGTTTGATTTTGGTGACCATCAATGTAACCTGGAGAAAGGATGTTTAGTTTGTCGTACAGATTTCGAGATGATCAATTAATTAGCCGTCGTACTGTAGAGTAAAACATCGAGAGAAAGCCGTGATACCATACTCAACTCGAGTACTTTACAAATAAATCCGCATACTTCGGCAAGCCCGTTATTTATCCAGACTCTGTACTCCGAATCCAACCACCCTTTCCATATCCTTGTTTTGGAAGAATTCGGATTGCTACGTCGTATAGAAAAGTACCGGTCGGGCTTTAGGCTGTTGGTTATTTCAATGTCATTCCGATATTCAGGAGTAGTGTAGCGCTGAAGAACAGCCACCATGAAGCAAAACGGTATGATATTTGGGGTGTCATGAAATGATACTTTTAGCCCTATATATGTATAGGTATTGGGTGACTGCTTCGGAATGAGAGACATCTAATCGCTCCGCCATGGCCCACTCATGATCGTTGTCTTTTGGCATGGCTGATAGTAATCTTAACGGTTCATCCAAAACGAGGAAAATATAAGGGTATGTACTATGTACTTGTATATCGAATAAAGTCTTATGGATGGAGTATTCAGAGCAACATTTGCCCAGCTCCTTACGAGACCTGTAGAGTATCATCAATGATTTCCCCAAAAGAGTTGTCATCTAATGGATCGAAGAGAAGTGGTCCTGGATAGACTCATACTCTCCAATCCGTAATGTAATCATTAGTACGAAGTAAGAGAGATGTGCAAATGTGAAAGAGGTGCAGGAAATATATGCCACCTGATGTTAGCCCACGTGCTGTGTATGTACCCGAAGGAGTGAACCAATCTCACACTACCACACTACTCACCAGTAACCCTTGATAACGCCTAGACTCATCGGTGCTTTCAATGTTCTCTGTGGCTTCCCTCACGCCGAAGCGATTGGCCATTAAGATAACGAGATAACCTCGCTGTCGGTCACAAAATTAGTATGTGAGCTATTGATATTCTCTTCCGCTGTGATCAACTTTTATGGGTTATCCTTGAGGGAACGATTGGACTGTAAAGATTCGAATGTTCTTCAATTGTAACAGCAAAGACTTTTCTTCGCTTGATGCTACTGTAACAGGGACTGCGAATCTGCTAGGTTATTAATAGATAGATATGTATAGCTACATAATACAGAGTGTATAGACAGGTATTTGACATGATATCGATTAGTCTTGGTGAAGTCGATATATGTACCTACATACCATAGTACTTGTATATATTTTACTCTTCACAGTGCTTTTCCCATAGGTCACTTAGCATAGACTAATGAAAATCAAGGGATCCATTTCACACACAAGTGCGACATTGTGGGGATTAGACGGACTAATACGGTCTACCCGATCACTTCACATTTTCATTCACACCGCCTCGAATGTAGAACCCCGTTTGGCGTTGTGAACATCAACTGATCAATCTTTCGTGCCCGACATGACATGAATATGGCCAAGGGAATCTGTAAGTGCTAGTCTCGATAAAATATACTCTACCCTATCTTAAAGAAATTGATGAAAAGATAGATCTGAGAGAACTTCAAGAAGATAAGGGAGGAAAGGAAAACAATTAAGATTTAAGAGCAAATCAAGAACCAATCAAGAATAAGGAATGGAATGTTCGATTTATCTAAAATAGTTACAGTAACATCTAACTAACATCTTCCTCCGAGTCGGTGTTACCCCAACTGAAAAAAGAAAAGAAAAAAAATGTATCTAATCATCTCTGCGACATCAATTGTTTAGAAGACCCGGAGACCAACCCAATAAAATAATAAGCCCGGCCATAATTGTCAGAGCCCCTCGTTCTCCTTCTCCGTCTCGTCTCGTCTCGTCACGTTTCGTCTCAAGATATAGCGGTTATATTCTATATTCTATATTCTATATTCTATTCTATTCTATTCTCACTCAAATATCGGATGGCAGATATGATTTGGGTCTCTTGGACCGGGCTTACCTGTACCTGGTGTACATTCATGCAAAAAATAACATCTACCGGTACAACATGAGATGGATCTGAATGTCATCAATGTGGCTATCAATCAGTGATGAGACGGAAGGCTTGTTTTCGGATGGTTTCTCAAGGTCCTTCCTTATATTTTTGGAATATCGAACCGACGAGATGGCCTAGGTAGGTAGTATCTACTTATAGGTACATATCCTTGGTTAATGGTACGAGTCAATGGTACTTAAGTATCATATGCTGGTATATACTAGGTACACATATGTACATACAAGCCAAGGACCAAGGGCTATGAGCCATGAGCCATGATATGAGTAGTGAGACGTCGACAATGAATATACAAAGTATTTGAAATGATATGTAAGTCATATATACATCATCATGTATTAAGTCCTCGATTGGTTTTACTCGAGTACATCTAACCTTCCTTCCTATAATGGGTCCAATCCCTGATCTCAACACTAAATATTGAAGAACTGTTCTATTGGCTCATAGTACACAATTGCCAATGCCCGTCAGTCAGTAAACCCCTTGATAGATTTTGTACCTTGCATATATACCAGGGTTACGATTCTACTCTGTGCATGATTCCTTGTCGATTCCCATACAAATTGACTAAATTTTTTCCTATTAATATGTGACCCACATCACATTGCATTAGCAACGACTTCACTTCTTCTGCTGTCACTCTGTGTAGTATATAAATAAAAAAAAAGAGATGACTCGGAGAGATAAATGCAAATCATCCTTGTTAATAACCTTTATAGCCTCGTACCCCTGTTCACAGCCACTACTGCACCTCTAAGCGCCGACAACTTTTATCAATGAATCCAATCATTAACCACTCTGTTCAATTCTTTCCTAGTACACCATGAATTCATATCCAATAATTATCATGTTTACCGCCAACGCCAACAATATTATATATCTCTGGCCAGTACGATGTTCATGTGCAACCTCAATGGGATCTATTGGATCTATTGAATTTACCTAACTATTCTAAAATGGGGAATAATCATTTCTTGATTTAAAAAAAAATTGCTCAAAGGACCCGTAACTAAGATCCTTGGGCCTTTGGGGTCATAAGTGCCCCAATCGTGCATCTCAATCCCGTTCCTGGCTGGCAGTGGCTGCAGATCCAAGATGTAGATATCATGGGCGACCAAAGACCGAAAAGCGCAGTGCAGTGCACAGGTAGATTTTTCGTTACTTCACTTATTCACCCCCCGTCCCCTCCCTCCCCCGCTCATGACACCCTCTCTCTCTCTTTCCCTGTTGATTCTTAAACCTGTCAACCCGCAGGTCTGGCAACGATTTTGACAGATTTTTCCACGACCTGCCTTGACACACTTAGACGTATCATAATTCCGAAGATCCAACAGATTCGATACCCCAATTTTACTAGATTGCCTCAAACATCCCAACTCATCAGATCCATAGCACGGATCAGAGCACGTCCGAACCCTTCAATGTCTTGAATGCCAATGCAACGGTTACTGGGTCTTCCATACAACGGCTTCATCTCAGCTCTTCTAGACTTCTACGCATAATCATTCCCCCCGCCGCTCGGATGCCCGCTGTCAGAAAAGATCAGATAATCATCTCTAGGGCTCTTCCCTTCAAACCAAACCTTAGACATTCCGTCATCTCGTCCCGGTGTCCCAAGTCTGATACAAGCTACCCAGGAGATCGTCATCTCCAGCCCAGTGATTACGGTCCTGGTGCCCGGGGGATATAGGTAGAGATACGCCTCGCTATCAACGATTCTTTTGACAACAGCGCTGTGCACTCATTGTCGTCGATAGCATTCCTTTCGGTCGACGCAATTTACTTTCGTTATTCACTGTCCGCTGGCTCGGATACTTTTTATTATCAAGACTTTTTTTTAAACCGGTCGGGCGAACCGTATCTACGATACCCATTTCTTATCTCCTCTACCTTACGATTTGATATCTAAGAGCTCTTTCATGATATCTTGACACTTTTTTCTTAAAAGATATAATGGGAAGACTCATCAAGAATCATTGGGCACGTCTAATAGTCCTGACCGCCGCCATTTGTGAGTATTTAACAATATTGATTCGATATATACACAAAAAGCTAATCCTCTCCCTCTAGACCAAGTAGCCGCCGCAATCGAAGGATTCTTCTGGCCCAAGATCTTCTGGGACTTTCTCACCAAAAACCTCGACGGAGCCGTCAAACCGCTCCCCATCCTCCAGATCATCAACTTGCTCTTCGGACTCTTCATGCTAGCCTGGGAGTGGCCCCTCGGATTCTTCGTCGGCACCGCCTTCCACCGCAGCATCGAGGCTCGACTTGTCGTTCTCCCCCTGACGGCCCTGGCCGCCGCACTCCTATATCAAGCTACCAATCCGGCCATCTATTACACGATCGCGTTGGCGGTGTATTTTTGGGCTTATAGCGAAGGAGAAGTGATTGCGGGTGTGTGGAAACTTCCTCCGCGAAGATCTACTACGGGCAAGGTTTAGATTGGATTTTTAGAGGCGCGCTCGAAATACCCGTCATATCATATCATATCATATTAGAACAGAACAGAACAGAACAGACAAAGGGTAGGAAAAACAGCATCAAGGGTTGGGGCATCGCAATTGGTATGGGCATATATGAATATGAATATGAATATGAATGACGACGACGATTTCTTCGATTTTCTCAGTCACCCAACTGCAAAGACAAAGACGGGGGGGGTTGCATATTCAGGGTGGAGTTTCTAGGGGGGAATTTGGTTATGCATCAGCGACCGGCGTTTAATCTGGGGGTGCGGATAATGGATGATGGGTGATGAGTGGGAATGATGGTTGGGTTCAAACTTACCTCACTACTAGAACTTGACTCGAACTTGACTACCTGGATAGATAGTCAATTTTTGAACTCATTTTTTTGAACTCGATATATTGTTTGTTGTCTCTCTCTCTCTCTCTTTCGTGTTAATAATAAATCATCAATATGCAATCTACAAACCATCAAAAATATCTCGCAATCAATTAGTAGTCGTTGGCCTGGCTGATAATTACAAAAAAGTAATGTACTTGAGTATCTCATCTCATATCAACTCATCTCAACCCATCTCAAAACTCTATACACCTTGAAATTTGAAATGAATAGAATGTCATTTTTTTTTTAACAACCGAAATTTCCGAAATTTTTTCTCTCAATGTCCATGTTCATGTTCATCTTCCTTTTCGGTTCATATCTATCATTTTCTAGTGATTACTGTTGATACCTGTAGGGAAGTGGAGTGAAGTGAAGTGAAGTGAAGGGAAAAGAAGAGAAGAGAAGAGAAGGGAAGATTATATTTATACATACTTAGTATACCTATCTATACCTACGAGTATACCTACTAGGTAATAATATAGATAGAATCCAAGATATGTGAAGTTCATCACAAAGCTCATCTTAGGTTCTTAATCAGAATTTCTTGAACCAACTTCCCATACCTCAAAAGCTTTTTATATCACACATCGTATACACATCAATGGAGTTTACTTTTTTTTTATTGAGAATTCATATCTAGCTACTAGGTGGTGATCTAGTGTCTAATACCAGTTTTCTAGCTAGATATTTGGTATAACATCTCAACTCATCAAATTCATGGCGTTTTGCGTTGTCTTCCCTTCCACAAAGGTATCAATCCATATCTCCAGCAAAAAGTGTATGTCATGCCATGCCATGCATGCATGTATGCAAATATTGTAATGTCATTTCCTTCATAAACCATCCCGTCCTTTCCCATCCATGCCTAACCGTGCCTGCCATTCGCTAACTCCCATGTGAATACTCTAGTGAGCACTCATTGAACCCATACTATCGTTCTTGGCACCGGTCTTCTCCATTGACTATAAGAGGTATCATGTCAGTATGTGTCTTGATAAGATGCATGTATCGGAGTAGAGTAGTGAGATGGGAAATGTAACATACAGCAGCATGTTGTGGCTCGCCCTTTTCCAGAATAATCTTGATAACCTCATCGTCAACCTTGGTACCAAACTCATTCTCTAATTGAGACTCTGAAGCCTCATCATGAGTTCCTTGAGCTCCGTGTCTGAAAGGTCATAAAAGTTAGTTTGATCATCTATGGAATATATGGAGTATAATGGATGACTTCGGCGTAGAAATGTGCTTTGGGGTAAAAGGGTGAAAGCTCAAGGTGTAGTGCGGGGTAATGGGCGGTAATGTAGTATGAGAAGTGCTTACTTGTGTGTAACGAAGACCTTGAAGGAACCAACGACTTGTGCCAGAGGTGTGCTCTTATCTCCCTTCCACTTCTTAAGATCCTCCTCAGAGTCTACGAAGATAACGAAATCCTCATCAGTCTTGGTACCTCTGTAGTGGATCTTAGTTTGTACTCCTGATGCCTTCATGATTGCGGTGGTATGGTTGATTGATTGTTGAAAGGAGGTAAATGGTATATAATTGTAGTTGTAGTTGTAGTCGTTGATCGTTGAAGGTTGTGAGTTGTATTTGTGTATTTTTGTTTTGTTTGTTTGTATATAGAAGAAAAGATTGTAGAGAGGAATGTCGGCTGGTTTTGTAGCTCAATCAAACAGATTGAATTGTTGGCAGCTGCAGCTTGTCCCATGGCGTGGTTTTGAACCCCTCATTATTATGACGTCACATTACTGGTTTCACTTCAACCACACATCTCAAAGACAACCCTTTTTGGCTGTGGAAGTGGGGCTCAGCTCAACTGGATTTCATAATCTCATTTCTACCTACCTAGTACCTACCCAGTACTTAGGTATTCCTTACTATTTTTACTTGGAATGTCATGGATACCTAGGTAGTAGTGTAAGAAAAACTAATGCGTGTCATGACATGTAGTCGGCGCCATCCGTTTGAATCATGTTTGTGTATTGGGACGATCAATAGCTATAGACTCAGCCCCACGATAAGGGGTAGTGCTACATCTACGTCACAGTCGCCACTGCCAAATCAATTATTTATTTAAAAAAGATAAAGTCTAACTCACAAGAGAATTGATTGTCATAGAAGTTTATATTGTAATAGCCGCGTCAAGAAATACCTATTAGGGTTGCCGCGGCTGATTCGATTCATAGGCTCCCCTGTGATGAATGATGAATCAAGCGTACTCAGTAGCACATCATAGATATATTTCTAGACTCTTCTCTTCTCAAATCTTTCCATTAATCCGCCATCACTCGAAGACAATTTCGGAAGGTAAATCGCTCGCATAGGTGGTATATCACTCGAGGAGATATTCTTGCTTCCACTATTCATCTAGATCAGTTATCCCATTATCTAAATGGCAATCGTGCTGAAGAGATTCTTACAAAATCTATAACATCCCCAGCCACATCAGGATTAGGTTCTGGTTCTGATAGCCATTCCCTCAACCGATCTTGGCCATCAGGCGTAGTAGCTGTATGGGCCAGTTCTGGAATGCTGTGAGAGATATCACTGAGAATATTCCTGGTATGCTCCGTCATGGCTTTCCCAACATTGCAGAAGGGCAGAAGCTCATATTGAGCATCGACTCTTTTGGAGGAGGATGGAATAATACAAAGTTGTCTCTGGAATGATTGCACCATTGCGATGAGCTGTGAGACAGAGGTTAAAGGCAGAATTGGGATTTGGAAAGTGGACATGAGGCTAAAATGATGTCAGTGATGCGTTGATCTATAATGTAGGTAGGTATATATTTCTTGTAACTTACCTGATTCGAAGTTTCATAAATTCTTTCATCCCATTATCATTATCTTTTTTTTCGTGAAGAAGGAAGATAATTCCTACATTGCGGCCCCCAGTTTGGTGATAGAGTCTTTCGATTCGAGCGGATGCGTTTGCGGGTGGTTCCATATCAGATGGAGAAAGCAAGAGCATACGACAAACCCCATGTTCGCCTTCTTTGCTTACGGGGATGGGAAGTGATAGATCATGAGTGTTGATGGCTCCCTCTGTATGGTTGTCAGTATTGCAAGCTGAGGGCTGTTTTCTAGAAACCCGACCTCGCCATTTTGGCATCTTTTCCATTACTAATGTGGAAGGTAACGTAGCCCATTCTTGTCTTTTGCGTAGTGACGAACAGAACATGATTTTTTGATATTCTTTGCATTCGATAATTACCTAGGGTGAAGTGTTGCGTATACGGGATGGTGGAAGCCTTTCTTAGTGCCATATTGAGATGCCTTGGGGACTGCGACCTACGAAATTCTGAATTTCAATTCAATGCATGAGAGATGGTTTCTCAAAAAGGAGAAAAAACTACACAATACTTGGTATATTTCACATTTGATGAGTTGGACTATATCTCAAAATGTCTCGACCTTTATATCACCTGACGAAGATGAGATGGGTTTGGTGTCCTTGAGTCCCATCCCTCCCACCTTATCAATACCCTCCCCTTGATGGTATGGCATACTCGAGGAGTATTCTTTGCTTGTCTCTATAGGAAGCGAGTGCGGCTAGAGAGGGCTTTCCTACCTACTTCCCACTATGTACACACACGTACTTCTGCCAAGAGGATAACCTATATACCCAGGTACTTCCAAGTGCTATCGGCAAAGGAATAAAGTCTGCACATTTGTACAGTTGTGATCTACACTTCGACCGGAGATTCAAGATCTCCATGCCAGCTTTTTCTTTCCATTTGCACTTTTAATTTCCTCCAAGACTTGTTCTAGTACTTCTAGTCGCTCTTGTTGCCTTTTCTGTGCTTCTTCTAACTCTTTCTGCCGTAAGTTTAATTCTTCCTCGAGCCTTTGTAGATCTGCCAGCTTTTCAGCGTTCGTATCGGGTTTCGATTGTGCTCTGATATACTCGTACATTAATAAGCTTATTGCGACAGTGAGAATAAATGTATCGCCGACAACATCGGCAAATAGATCAACTGCTCTAGTTTCCGTCAAGGGCCTGAACCTCCGTCTCCAAACGCTGATATTTTCTTGGTTGTAATGGTGTGCCTTCTTTGCAGCCTCTTCCACCTTGGTCTGTTCTTCTGTCTTCACAGTAGGGGTCCCAGCCTTTTCCTTCGCTTTCTTTTCGGCTTCTTTGTCCCGTAGTAGGTTCACTTGTATCCGCATGTTCCATTGATGCATTGCCTGTCCACCTCTGACCGCTATAGCTCGGAATCTCTCGTGTTCGTGGGCCTGCCTCTTAAGCCAATTCTGCAGAGGTTAGCTTGCGTCCTCGCAATGTACTTTGTAGCTTGATACATACTGCACCATACTTAGAGATATGCCTCACGAAGAGAGACCCTAGCTTGAATAGAGGAAGTGCGACCATAATGACGGCTTACATTCAACACATTCGATAGAAGTGTTCCGGTTCTTGGAGGTGCTTCTATATTGCAGGTAAATTTGACATGTCGAATTTGTATAACCGACTGCTAATGATTTGCCATAATTTTGTAAATTCGGCCAGATATCAAAGCTACTGCAAGGTGATATTGGAGAGTTTGAGTTAGTCAGCCTGGTAGTTTTTAAAAGTGTCAGAGTCAGTGGAGTAATTTCGGTGGAGTACGGTATTTTGTATTTTGTATTTTTTGAAGAAAGATCGTTGCTGTGTCAACCAAAGATTCAAGCTGCTTGTTCCCCACCCGGATCAACTAAGCCTTACCAAGGCTGTTTACAATTAATCCGATAGCCCCATGAAGGAGAAAAAGAACTTCATCTCCTACAACTTATCTTTGATCTATCGGCTCATCAATTCACTCTCCTTGATCATTCGATAATTTCGACAGAACAATTGCTAATCAACAGAAAGAATATGCATTCGGAAAACAATTAAAACCCGATTGTAAGTATCCATTCTCTTTCAACACAATTATACCAATCATCGACCATGGGGGAAGTCAACATCCACCAATTACCTAGATATTGGACACCAAAGATTACAGTAGTACTATTATCATTTGCAGAAGAAGCAAAAGAACGACAAAGACCATCTCCGACCCAGATTCTAGAATTTGCCCATAGACATGGGTCCATGTTGGGGCAATATATATACGATTATCCAGGAAGTGAAGACAAATGGCATCTGGAACTTCGCTATCCCAAGCTTATATGGGAAATACAACCTCTCGAAATAGATACCATAGATATCATAGGATGTGTTCTTTCTCAGTTCAGCAAATTTCCCGCAAATTGTGACCGAAAATCACCAAGAAATCACCACACTATATTATTCTTTACTAACTACCGTACTATTCAGGGTTATTGCGCTCACGACGGCACAGAATTGCAGAAATTTCATGACCTCATTCAGTTAGATCTCGAATTCAGACGATCGCAGGTCGACGACAAATTCAACGGACAAACTTACGAAAAGTTTACGAAAGCGGCTATCGAAAGCATTCACCGTTACCTCATCTGGGAACAAGAATTTCCTTGCAACGAAGAAATGGAGGCACTATCACCCAGAGATGTCAATGCGAATATTCGTACGAAATCAGTTATGCAGAAAGCACCTCCCCCAGCCAAGCTAGCAAGAGAAAAGGATCACCCACCACCACCGCCTAGTGAGGTACCAGAACCACCATGTTCAGACCGAAAGAATGGTTCCATATATAAGACTGGCCGTTGCCTTGGAAAAGGTGGATTTGCCATTTGTTATGAAGGTCAACTTAAAGGGACAAGGAAGAAGTATGCCCTGAAGATTGTCAAAAGTCATATGTCACAGAAGAAAATGGAGCAAAAGGTTAGTCCAGTGACCCCCAGCCATAATATCATAAACTAAGCCCATATGCTAGTTTCAAACCGAGCTTCAAATTCATTCGAAAATGAATCATCCAAATATTGTTCGATTCCACCGAGCATTTTCACACGACCAATGCACCTATATCGCAATGGAGCTCTGCCCTAACGCCTCGTTGATGGATATGGTTAAGAAGAGGAAATATCTCACGGAGCCGGAAGTTCGTTTCTTCACTGTTCAAATCGCTGGTGCTGTCAAATACATGCATGCGAGAGGCATTATACACCGTGATTTGAAGATGGGAAACATATTCTTAGACAAGGACATGAATGTCAAGATTGGTGACTTTGGTCTCGCAGCATTGCTCATGTCGAATAAGGATATGGCCGCATGTCGAAGGACAACTTTGTGCGGAACACCCAATTATATTGCCCCTGAAATTTTATCCAAAAATAACGGTGGACATGATCATGCGGTTGATATATGGAGCTTGGGTATCATTATGTGAGTCAAAATCATGTCCTAGTATATAAGTATTCAGTTCTGACCCAAACCAGTTTTGCTATGCTTACCGGAAAACCACCCTTTCAATCGGCTACGGCTGATGAAATCTATCGAAGAGCCAAAGAAAGAGAATACACTTGGCCACAGCACTTCGTTGCTGCTAACATGATCTCACCTGAGATTCAAGATTTGGTCTCCACCATGCTACAGGATGCAGAAGAGCGACCACATCCAGATGTCATTGTCCAACATCCCTTTTTCACATGTGGTTGGATGCCCCAGGTTGAAGAGATGAGTGCCGATTTATTGGATGATCCTCCCAGGCCTGATCAATTCCCCTCAGTCGTTATAAAAGCTGGCAGGCCAAATCCGTATGCTCGAAGCCTCAAGAAACTATGTATTAAGTGCGAAGTTGGTCCTTGGACTCCCAAGAAGCAGTACACTAGTCTTTACAAAGAGTGTGCTTTAGAAGAGAAAGCCGGTCTCACTCCTAATGTGCCCCTCGCAGAGAGTATTGTCTACCGTCCATATGCCGAATGGGTCAGAGAGCAAGATCAGCTAAGCATCGAAGAGAAAGCTGCAACGGAGCTAGAGGTATCTAGTACGGCTGTGGAGTCGCTCATTGCGGACATTGTGGAGTCAACCCTTGCACCATTGGCTAAGAAGCCAGTATCTCAAAGAACAGTTTCTCAAAGAGCCGCTAGTCAAAGCTTTGCGGCACAACAACGAGTCAAAGATCAGCCATCAAACTCTGCTTCAATCAGAGGGGCTCTCCCTCGACGACCAACCCAAAAAGAAGCTAAACATAGGGAGCCACCCAGCAACACAACTACCGAGGTCAAACCCCGTGGCATTCTTAAAATTACGGCTATCCCATCTGTTCCACAGATATCTTCCGAAGCCGAGGGACGTCTCGCAGCTGATCTGGTGGACGAATTGCAAAAGGCTGACGAGGAACGAAAATCACAAGAGCTGAAGAAGCAACAATCTACTAAGAATGTCGTTTCATTATTCGGACCTCAGGAGAAGCTGGAGTGGGTACCAGGTAGCAAACCAGATCATATACTCGAAGGCCTACAACGCTTCCAGGCAGAGCTAGATCGAGCTCTAAATAGCAGATCCATCGCAGCCACTCCCAAATCTAGACCAGTGACCCCTGCCATAGTGGTCAAGTGGGTAGACTATACCAACAAATATGGGCTAGGATATATTCTCAGTAACGGAAGCGTGGGTTGTGTCTTCCGGGAAACGCCTGCTGGTTCCCCAGAAAGTGAGGATAACGTCATCGCCCCGTCTTGTATTGTTATTCGTGACGGAGAGAGACATCTAGCGAATCGGACCAACAAGTCATACGTAAATAGGCATCAGATCATCCCAATTTCCGGTCCAAATGTCGAATTCTACGAAAGCAAGGGTGAGAGAGGAATGCTTCGTGGCTCAGTCTCTGCAAAGACTTACAGAGTCGCTGAAAATACTGAAGGTCGACCCGGTAGACTACCTCTGGGGGTAGATTCGTTTGATAATCGCAAACGAGAGAAGATTTGTTTGTGGAAGAAGTTTGGCAACTATATGTTCGCGTATGGTAGAGATGCCGAGTATCCTTACGAATCATGGACAGCCGGCCAGAACCCTGAAGCTACTGCCAATGGTACAGTTATCACTTTCTATCAACGATGGGGAGATGTCGGTTGCTGGGGCTTCAGTGATGGCCATTTCCAATTCAATTTCCCGGATCATACCAAGGTTGTTCTTTCAGCAGATGGTTTTTGGTGTGATTTCTATCATCTTTCCTTCGAATGTGCACGAGAGCTCACCGATAAGGGCACACTTCCGACGACTGCCCTCGATGAGCGACAGCATCTCTCTTATCCGCTACAAACACTTCTGAACTTCATGGCCAAACCATCAAGGGCAGCAAAAACCACCTTACGCAAACGTCCTGAGATTGACCCAATGATTCAAGGTCTTCCTCAAGCGAATGACTTTAGAAGAAAGATTGAATTTATCAGATGTGCAGTTAAAGAGTGGGTACATAATGGTGGTCTTGGGATCAGTGATATGGAAGCCAAGACACGCTTGAGATGGATGGGACATCGAGAAATTTATGATGATAAGAAGCTCAAGCATGTCTGGACAACGGTTGGAGGACGCAAAGGAGACGAGAGACGAGTTGCATGGTATGATCCTCGCAAACCACAGGAAGTCATTTTCGACGCCGAAGTTAATGGAGTTATGGTTGAATGATTGGGTCTATGGCGTTTCCCGAATTACAACGAGTTTCAAATTTCAGCATCACACGCACGTTTACGGCAGTATCATAATAATAACATTGATGGTGGGAATTTGGAGTTATTGGGGCGTCTCAAGTTGGTATTTCGAGGAGTTTGGGGTCGACGACATTCGTCGTGCAATACATGCACGGCGTTAATCGTTCTTGACCATGATGCAATTTGGTTGCTGTATCTTTCCTTGCTTTTTTTTTCATCCATCAAGTTTAAATACACTTTTACATGCATAGCATCTGGATTGGAGTTTTGCTTCCTTCATACAAGATGAAGTTTGATGGGCGAGTGGAGCTTCCTTGCTCTTTCTCTACTTTGCATTTGAGTTCTCTTTCCAGTTGCAATTTCAGCTGAGCTGGCAAATTCTTTCGATGGGAAGGGATTTGATTGTAGGAATGGGTGTTTTTGGCCCGGATACCGAATTAGTAGGTACTAAGATACTGATTAATGAATTACATAGAGCGTTATTATATAATTTTGTGAGTGTGAGTGTATGTGATATTATGTACTTTTGGGTTCGTGGGCCTGTGGGCTTCTAAACATTAATCTTGAGGGAGGTGAGGATGGGTAGTTCTGGCTTCGAAGTCAACTGTATTGCATTTTATGAGTTGAATTCGTCGGAATGAGGGGGATGAGTGAGTGAGTAGGTAGTATTAGGTAGTGGAAGGGGAGGGTCTTAGACATCCCATCAAGTCTTAGTTTAGTTTAGTTTGGTTTAGTTTGGTTTAGAACGCACGTCTTATTTTTTACGACGAGAGTCTAGGCTATTTATTACATAGTATTCGAGTAGGGGGTCTGATAATTGGAATTGGATGGATTAGATGGATTAGACGGATTAGATGGGATGGGATGGGATTGTTTGTATAGTATTGGAGATTGGAGGGGTGAGGATAGGAGGTTTGGCGAGGGAGGATTGGGAAGATTTGTAAGGATATTGCATTCACGGAGAGGGGAAGGAGGAATGGGGGTAGAGATGGGGGAGATATGGTACTAGAGGTAGTGGGGAGATTGAGGGCTAGAAGATGAGGAGGATGCGCATATGGGAGGGACATATGGGAGGAAGAGATAGATGTATGGGGGACGGGGGATGTAGCTTGAAGAATGGGTTTGAATTCGGAGGTTTACTCAAGGAATGGATAGGATATTAGTTGATATTACCCGTATTTATTGAATTTGAGAGTGTTTATGTGCCTAGTATGTACTGGTTGGTAGGAATACTCGAGTTAGAGAAATCATTGAGTATTGAAAAAGGAAGAGAAAATAAAGGAAAATCGAGAGAAGATATGGAAAAATCGTGTTTATATGAGAAATGTCGAAATACCAGTTATTCTTAAAAATTAAAATCAAGGGAGCAGTCGGTATGTACCGTAATTCTCTGTGTTCTTTAAAAATCTAGAATTCGAATATGAATCAGAATTTCGAATCCAAACTATCAGCTATTTATATAAATGATCTTCCTTCTCGTGGAGCAAGCCATCAATCAGTAGTACAGTACGGAGTACCGGGTAACCCGAAGCCGCCTGAAGATAACTTAACACCACCTCCTTTCTCCTTTCTCCTGTCTCCTTACTGATTTACACACCGAGACTTCTCTATGTTCTCTTTCAGCGCCAGCAAGTTCACACAAGGTCTCTCATTAATTTCCAAAAAAACACGGGTGCCAAGTGCATGCATGGTATGTACCTCGGTCTCGATCGCGGTTTAGTTTGTTTTTCTTAAGTTGTTAACTTGTTTGGCTTTTGGCTTTGGCTGGCCGTTGGAATATTAATCCGGTGAATGAGTGGACATCGTGCCGATGATTACCAGTACGGTTGTTATAGCATAATAGCATAGGGGTGACAGGGCAGATAGTTTAGTCCCCACACCTTTCTTTGGCTAACTTCCCTTCTTTCTCAAGTTCAATTTTTGGTTCAAAAACATGGAATAGTAAAATGAGGTCGGGGTTCTGGTATCTTTAACATTCTTGTGCCATACAACCAACGATGATGGTTTCTTGTGTCCCTTCTAGGTAAATATGAAATGAAATTGGTGGCTGGTGACCAGTGGCTGGGATTAAGGTTCACGCCAAGGTTGATAGCATGGCTAGTCGGAACAAGATAAAAAGGTGAGTACAGGATTAGTGGATATGAATTAAGGGTTTTTTGGTGATGCTAGAATGGATTGGGATTGCGAGTGGGAGAGTGCATTGCATGGTTTGGTTTGGTTTGGTTGTACTATTTGCGCTTGTTGCCGAAGTGACAGCCAAAAAATGAGATATGAGATGGAAGATGGGAAGATGGGATGATGAGATGATGGGATAACAGTATAAAGGCTGAAGAAAGGAAGCTCATAGAGTTGTTACCGGTGCCTGATGAAGTAACATAACATAAAACTTTGATGGAGGATTTGGTGAACCGTATGTATAGGACCAATCTAACAATAACCACTTCTTTATACAACCTATATCGGACCAATGCTCTGTATATATTTCAGAATTCAATACTTTGATAGATTAATAACTCTGATCTGTACATGAGCCATTTCGAGCATACCTACCTATCCATCATTCGTTGTCCAAATAACCTAAACCCAAATGGGAGTGGCTTAGCCTCTAAAATGTACTAAAAGAGGTTAGAGTAATATAACTTTAAATTTTGATCGCTTTTCAAACTTTCCCCTATTTCTTCTTAATCCTTGACGCACATCCTCTTCATTCGTCCTACAATCCACAAAATGAGAATAGGTTGATGGGGAAAATACGACTTTTGGGAAATGAGATGAATTGATGTTACTGCTTTGGGAATTATGCATTCATTTACATTGCGGTAAAAGATGAGATGAAGAGGAGGAAGGGGAATTGGTTGATGGGAGAGAGAGATGAGAGAGAGAGGTGAGAGAATTTATCATGTTTGTATGTGATGTGATATGAAGATGGAAATGATTGAAATAAGATGGGAAACAATAGCCATATCAACAATTACTGGATCATAGGTAAGATATCATCTTCTCCTTTATTCTACTGTACTGTACCTCCTCCATTTTACTTCGTATTGTTTTTCTTCCAATCAATCAAAATGTCTTGGCTTTTACTGAGTTGTCTCTTGGTACACAAAATTTAAGATTCATCGGCTGTTGGTAACGGTTCTAGGGTGAACAACATGGAAAGCCGGTTAGACTGACTATCAATCATCAACCTCTCATCCCAACTTCGGGGGTCATTACCCATGTCATAAGTCTTGGAATCCACCTGCAAGCCTCTAGTTTAGCTTGCCGTTTTGTTAATATTATTTCTCCGCCTTCTCATTTATCTCCTCTGTCCTCCCTCTTCTCTTTCTTTTCTCATTCCTATCATTCGACGTTGTTGTAGTTGTGAATACCTTCATTGGCCAATCCTTACAGTCTCTTCATCACCGAACAAATATATCTACCGCTTCACTCTTTCAGCGGGCATTCTTTACGAGCAATTTTTACGAACGTATCTACTCAAGTTATATCATCCCAATCAAAAGTCGATTTTAATAAACAATATATAATCTACCATAATCAATATGAAGGCCGGAATTCTCGCAGTCGCTGCTGCGATTGCAGGTGGTGTTAATGCTAGGGATCTTGGAAGGAGACATGGTCATGGTCATCAAGATTTCCATGAGAGAGGATTAATGGCAACTGGAACAGGGTCATCGGTATCATGTGGTTGCACAACCGTTTGGTCTACCGTTACTGGAGAACCTCAATGTATGTGATACACATATATTTATGGATGATATTGATTCTGTGAACATGTACTGACATTCAATCTTAGTATACTTCCCACCAGCTCCAACAGCTGCTTCGATTGTTTCTAGTTCGATTGTAGCACCAGCACCATCGTCGGCAACTTCTGCTGCAGGTGTCCCATCTGCTCCAGCTTCATCTGTCCCAGCAGTGTCGGCTCCCGCATCATCAGCTCCAGCATCATCAGCTCAAGGAGTTTCATCTGTTCCATCTGCTCCAGTTTCCCCACCTTCTTCAACTGCTCCTGCCGTTGTCCCCACTCCTTTGGCAACCACGTGCCCAACACCAGGTGTCTACACCATCCCAGCCACAACTGTGACTTTGACCGAATCCACCACTGTTTGTGGTGCCACATCAACTGGTCTCCCATCTGCAGGAACCTATACTGTAGGAGGTGTCACTACTATCGTGACTACTGCCACAACAGTCGTCTGCCCATATGCTGCTGTTTCGACTTCAGAAGGTGTTGTCACCAGCACGATTTTGACCACTACCTATGTGTGCCCATCCGCAGGAACATACACAATCGCTCCATTGACCACTAGTGTTACCGAACCTTCTGTTTGGGTCTACCCAACCCCAGCTTCCTATGCTCCAGGAATCTACACTCAACCAGAAGTTGTTACTACCGTCACTGAGACAAACGTGGTTATTTTCTGTCCATACTCCTCTTCTTCCTACACACTCACCGATGCCACATTACCAGCTAGCACCGCTGCCCAAGCTACCTCGGCTCCAGCTCCGGTTTCAACTTCCGTCTTGGTTCCAATCGCATCCCCAAGCTCCAGCTCCGTTTATGTCGCCCCATCCTCAACTTCCGTCTACGTTGCCCCAAGCTCTAGCTCCGTTTATGTCGCTCCATCTTCAAGCGCTGTTTCTGTTGTTCCATCATCTTCCGTAGTTGTTGCATCTTCCGCCGCATCTCCATCCGCATCCTCTTCTTCATCCTCTTCTGGAAATGGAGGTAGTGTAGGAAGCTCTGGCAAGCAATGGGCTATGACTTATTCCCCATACCAAGACTCTGGTTCTTGCAAGACTGCCGCAGAAGTTGCTGTCGATGTAGCTCTCATCGCCCTCAGAGGTTTCTCAACCATTCGTATCTATAGCACTGACTGCTCAGGACTCGAGAACGTTGGTGGTGCTGCTAAAATTGCTGGTCTCAAGTTGATCATCGGTATTTACATTAGCGAAACTGGATGTTCCGGAGCTGCCGATCAAGTTACTGAGCTTATCGCCTGGGGACAATGGTCTCTCGTTGAGCTCATCGTTGTTGGTAACGAATCCATCTTTGCCGGTTTCACCACCGCCGCCGAACTTGCTGCCTTCATCACATCCTCCAAGTCATCTTTCGAGAGCTCCGGATACACTGGTCAAATCACCACCACCGAACCCCTCAACATCTGGCAAGAAAACACGGAAGTTCTCTGCTCCGTCGTCGATATCACCGGTGCCAATCTCCACCCATTCTTCAACGCTCAAGTCACCGCCGAAAATGCCGGTAAATTTGCCCTCTCCCAACTCGAGCTCGCCGATGCCATCTGCCCAGGTCTCACCGCAATCAACCTCGAGACCGGATGGCCATCCGCCGGTACCTGCAACGGAGCAGCCTGCCCTGGTATCGAAGAGCAGAAAACTGCTGTCGCAAGTATTGTCGAGTCGTGTGGTGGACGTGTCGCCATCTTTTCATACACCAACGATCTCTGGAAAACTCCTGGAGGCTTCGG
>KI628543.1:183886-218370 GCA_000503235.1 Sclerotinia borealis F-4128
AACAGGACTCCGATTGTGTACTTAGAATCTACAAATGAAAAACTATTATATCAGGTGCTAAAAGGAGGACTAGAGATAAGTATTATACAATGTCTAGGTTTAGAATTATACAGCTAGAACTCTAAGCTAAAAAAGAAAGATCTAAAAGAATCATCTTAGAGTAAATATATCTAGTCATCTCGGAGTATTATATTTATATTCATATATATATATATATATTTTTTTAAGACATAATCGATTGATTAATATTCCTATTAGTGATCGATATATATTTACTCGTAATATAAATTTAATTATTACTTGTATTTTAATTTTCATATATTTCTATATTTCTATTCCCTGGCTTTTTTCTGCACTTAGGGATTGATATGATATTAGTGGTAGTAGTAGAAGTAGCAGTAATAGGAGTAGCATTCGTAAATTCATGATCGATTTGTTATATCTAGGTATAGCTATCTATAGCTTACGCTACAATGCTGTGATGATACATCTCAATTCCCAAATCCTAAATCATAAATCCCAAATCCCATATCCCAAATCCATATCCCATATATCCTCATTCATACCCTCATTCATATCCCAATCATATCTCATTCATATCCCTTCATATCTCAAACCCAGAGTCAAAACCATCAAACTAACAACACATCTCTAATACCCATATCCATATCCATAACTAGTAGGCTCCGCAACCTTACTCTTGCTCGCGCTCGTATGTTTCTGACTGGTCGATGCGGAAACGGAGGTTGGTTTGACGATGGAAGTTACGAGGGTTGTTTTGCTGGATGGGGTCTAGATGAGAGAGGATTATTAGTTTTTGAGATTACTGACATTACTCGGGGTAAATAAGTTTTCAGAGGGAAGGGATGCTTACCGAGGTAGGTTTTGCAACCGAAGTAGTTTCCGCCGCCTGGGTAAGCGAAAGCGAAGCAGTTGCTCTACTGCCAAGGGAAATACAAGTTGGTGCTGCGATTCTATTGCTACTTAAAGTGACGGCGGCACCTGCGTGGAGACCTCCATTGTTTGAAGCTCCGAGGGCTAAGTTGATAGATGCGAATGCTAAGATGTTGCCTGCGAAGGCACTTTTTAAACCGATTGTTGCTGAACTACCTGCATGGAGGAGAAGAAGATGAATTAGTGCTGTGTTGTGGTCCGAAAATTGAGGCGAGAAGTGTGGGAAGGGGAAATGAAACGGAGTATAACATACCAACGGCCCAAAAGATGTTACATGCTGAAGCACCATTGATGAGATTGACAGATGCTAAGGCGCCCGTAACCAAGGTAGAACCAATCTGGAAAACCCATGTACCATCCGATCTACCAGCACCATCAAGTGTCAAGACTCCATGGAGAGATACCCCACTGGTATACTTGTAAATGCCCGCAGTAAGAATACGACCACCAAGTTCCGAACTGTCGGTGGAATCAATACCTCCGGTGAGTCCATTGGCGGTAGTGTAAGCCGTATGAGCATCGGCTCTTGCTTGGAATACATCCGGAGTGGCAGCCTTGGTTGTGCCTGTCGCGATTCCAGGAGGAAATCCATTGATCGAGGCGCCAGTGGTACCGATGTTGCCGGTGATGACGGTGAGTCCAGCATTGGTGATGCCGGTTTCAGCTAAGGCACCGTAGGGTGCAGCGGTTCCTAGAGTAATCTTAATGTATCGGTGTTAGAAATGTTTTTGTTTGGTTGTGTATAACTGGACCGGTTGAGCTTTACCTGAGAAAGACCAGGGGTTACCAAGGCGGCAACCCATAAGAGAGGAGAAGTAATATGCATCTTGAGAGTCGAAATGAGTTGAAGTATGGAGTAGAAGAAGGATGGTAAGAGAGTGGTCTGTATGATTCAAAGAAAGAGGTCTTTAAAGAGGTGGGATACTCTTTCTTTTAAAGAAACAAGGTGACATTCAATTCGATATTTACCCATCATATGGTAGCACGTCACAGTGCTTCCACCTGTCCCACATCATTGCCTCTTGTCATGAAAGATATGAAAGAAAATCTTTGGGGGTTTTTTTTCTTTAGATGCCAAGCCTAGATTTGATCTTCTGAGTCTAGAATAGCTCCATTATCACGGGATTTGGGATTCGAGGTACTTGAAATCTTCAATATATTATCAAAATTACTCGAGTAATGAGAATAACCTTTTTTCCCCCGAATCTTTGAAGATTCTCCATGCCTGTACTAACAGGATTGCGGGCAAACAGTTTTCTGAACTTCTCTCAAGACTGAACTTCTCAACTTCATGAATTTTGAAGTCATACAACAACTTTCTTCACCATCCGTCCACCAAGAAGGATCAATCCTCCCGCCAACGTCACCAGTAAGCCTTCGGCCCGATCGACATATTGAAAGAACGACTGGCACTGGCTCAAAACCCTTCACGAACTTTTCTGCTCGTACCATTCTTCTATCTTCAGCTCTTAAAAAATGTCGGTGGAGATGTCGGTGACCCGGTGAAGATATCTGAGACCTTGCAGATGTCCATTAGAGGCTTGGAGTACTTACTTATTAACAGGCTAGCAAGTACTTATTGCTACTTAGTGGGGTTATATATCGACCTGCCACTTGCACTTGCATATATTGAAACTTGAAAGTACCATATCTAACTCGAGAGTAAAGCCTAGACAATGCCAAGGATAATAAAAAGGAGATATCCGAAGCATCCGAGCATCTCGATTTGATTTCGATAGTCCCAGTACGTACGGTACAGGTACTCACTCGATTTCAGTAAGTTCGTCCTACGATATCCCTCGGAATTTTATCATGGGGCTCAATGGTACTCAGTCTAGAAGGTGGCAC
The DNA here is from genome assembly GCA_000503235.1 of Sclerotinia borealis F-4128. Taxonomy (NCBI): domain Eukaryota; kingdom Fungi; phylum Ascomycota; class Leotiomycetes; order Helotiales; family Sclerotiniaceae; genus Sclerotinia; species Sclerotinia borealis. The sequence goes on from KI628543.1 coordinate 186,689, forward strand.
TTGTTCTTCCCGGCTAAGAAATTGATGTGAATAATACGTACCGAGTCGAGTAGACATGCAAGAATGATAACAGTACTGAGTACACAAACCAAAAATATCTCCTCGTCATCTATCTAACCAGCCATTTGAATATATTTGGCCAATGGTTACCCTAACCTAACGTTGATGACGGGAAAAGTCCGACTCATGATGAAACCGAATGTACATAGATTCAGATAGATAGATTATAGTTCATGTACGGCTTGTACACGAGTACACCATATCAAAAACGAATCTTTTTCGAGGAGACATTGCATCAATGAATGGTATGGCTACGTTGAATTATATAAACTACTCGTATATATTAGTCATAATAGATGCAATTACAAGGGGAAATATCCCGAAATGGTGTCATGGTTGTTATGGTATCATGGTGGCAAAAAGCAGGGACCACGACCCTGCATATATAATTTTACGCATTTGTGTAATTTGACGGTACGTACAGTATATTTGTATATTTAAAGTAAATAATTAATATATATGATACTAAGGTAGTTAAAAGACCCCTTCATCAATTACCCGTCCCGTCCCGTCCCCATCATTCGAATCCCTTCAGATGCCGACCTACCCGACCCACTTATACCTACACCAATAACCCGGGTTCCCGTGTTGCGACACTCATACATCAATGGGGTATCCCGTCCGATACTACTCAATATAATATAATGCTCAACACATACATACTACTCAATGCTCACCACATGCATCTAACACAACAACTGACCTCCACCCTATCTTATCCTATCGTATCCCATCCCTACACGCCGATCCTCGATACCGCATACCGCACAGCAACAAGCAATATACTCAAGTACCCAGTACCGTGACAACATACAATAAACATACAATAAACCACAATATTATATTTCTTTCTTTCACCTTGAGCTCCCCAAGCAATTAGAATCAAATAAAGAAAGGAAGAGAAAATAACCTACCCCCCCCCCTACCCCCCCCCTACCAAATACCTACCCCATTCAAAACCCACACAAACTCACACTCTAACAACTTCAACTCTCCCGGGCCTACCATACCATACCATACCATACCACCCTACTACTACATATATGCAGTGCAGAACCAATCCAACATCACTCAACTAACCACTTGCTAGCATCAATAGATTCCTAGTAAATTGGCGATTCAATTCTACTCGAGTATCACGGTATGCTTTCCTATTATTATTACTACCAGGAGGGTTGGAAGTCGTCTTGTTTGAACTTTGCTCATCCTATCTTTTTCCACTAATCCAATTCTATTCTATCTCACTCACCCTACTCGTATTTACTCAACTCATCTTTGAACTCACCTAATTACATACTCCTCAATTCACCCAATTCATCTTCTAATCTATTCCAGATAATATTCCAGATACTTATCTAGTATCTACTTATCTTCATCATATTCACTCACCCTATCCATATATTTCATTCATTCACCTACTCACCTACTCACTTATCACCTACTACTCATTTATCACCTCCACACTTTAACTCATTATATCTATACACCAAATCATCTACAGTATCTATCCCATTCACTAACTCCAATACATTTACTCGCCAATCATCCCATCCTATCCTACACACCAATTCATCTATCTATCTATCTATCTATCTATCCCATTCACCAACTCCATTCGTTTACTCGCCAATCACCCCTATCCTATTCCAATATATTCCAACCCACCCATCCATTTCCCACCCTTCATCCCAACTCAATCCCTACCCTATCCAATCCTATCCCATCTCCAACCGCCTCACCCTTTCACCAGAACCCCCAAATCTCCAACCCCCAAAATCCCAAACCCCAAACCTCAAACCTCAACATCCATCACGTACCTACCTATCAATACGAAAACTAGAGATTGGCCAGAATCTCGCATCAATTACTCGTAGTTAATTGCAAAACACATACAATTCTTGGTTGATTGGTCGGTTAATTGGATTGAGAAGAGATAGAATAGAGTTAGTTACTTAGCAGAAAAGACTCTTATTCTTCTTTTCCCTTTTTTTCTTCCCGTTCTTTTTCTCTTTCTCTCAATTATACTCGTATAAAACAAAGCAAATATCAATTCGATTCATAATGCAACCAACTAGGTCAATTGATCAACCATATCCCACGTCCTACATCCCACACACTACCCACCACCCAAACAAGAGAGAGAGAGAGCGAGCGAGCGAGCAATTAATCAGCTTCGCAATCCACCCACATTGTTATCCCCATCCCATCTCCCCCCAATTATATCTCTCCTTTATAAAGGGCACATCAAATACTCGAGTAAAACATACAAGCTTCCACTCCACCATCACCGTTGCTTACAGCACCACAAGGAAACTCACACCCACCCACGCCCACGCCCACGCCCACGCCCACGCCCATATACACATCATATCATATCATATCATATCATATCACAAGACCAAAAGACAGCCATATACTCACTCCTCACTCCTCACTCCTCAACCATCAAACCACATCAAAAAAATAACAATAATAACATTAACATTAATAATTCCGTTCCATTTTCATCCATCCCAATTCATCTCATTACGCTCCACGATGATTTTCTCTTCTACCTGGCGCAGACCAACCAGTCCATTCGAGCCCGTAACTCATCAATGTGTATGCTCTCTCTCTCTCTCTCGATCGACAAAAAGTCAAGCAACTTAGCAACAAACCAAACCACCACCCCCCAAAAAATTATGCCATCTATTTTAAGAACCTATTCATCACTTTGAAATTTTGGTCATGATGTATATTCAAACCAGCTTCATTCCTTCCATCCACGCGATGCATGCATGCAAAACTATGTACGCTCAACAAACAACCAACCAAATCCAATTAAACCACTTCTGCTAACCCCTCAATTATCGCCATAGTCATCATATTGATGCTGCTGCCACCGGTGATTCTCATTACTCAGCGGAGCATTTGAGTTTGCCCAGCTTGAATTACTTCTTATGATTCTCTCTTTCTCAAACTCCTTCCATCTCTTCATGGTGATCTTTGAGCTATCAAATTCTCCCTCGTATTCAATTCCTGCTTTCTTTGTCTTTTCACCCGCAGTCTTACGAGTATCACCCCAGGAGAAATCGTCGAATTTCCAGAAGGCGTATGCTGGAAGTAGGAAATTCCAAATGGGCAAAGAGACGAGATAGATCATCATCCAGAGAACGTAGACCCAACGATGAGCTGTTACAACAATCAAAACTGCCGGCAAACCAAGGATCAACCCTAAAAGGACAAGTGGAATGATTTGAACTGGGCGACGAACGATTGAAATGACCACTGGGAAATGATTAGTGAAATTATCCAAAATGATAAAATGATAGTTTACTTACCAACGTAGAAGGTGAAGGCAATAGCGGCTGGAAGAACCAGAGTACTGATGAGATCGATAAAGACTACAAATTGCATACTGAAGCAGAATGTACCACAAAGATCTCGAACTAAAACCAACTCCATCAAATTGTGGACAGTACTGTTGATCCATCTACGTCTTTGTGACATAAGAACCCAGAGAGAGTCTGGTACCTGAGTTTTGCAAACAGCTTGTGGAACAAATACCTGTTTACGCTTGGGGAAGGTTCGAAGCATGAGCGTTGAAAGATATCGATCCTCTCCCAAAAGTAACAAATTTTTCTTATGTAGTGTGTCTACTACGTTATCCGAGTAATGTTCGACGACATCAGGATTGGCCAAGATAGGTACCCAATAGTTACCACCCTTTGGAGCCTTGATTCTGTACATGGAGAAACAACCAGGGAGACAAGTAACACCACCGAAGACCGACTCGAAGGATTTGACAGAGTGATGAGAAATGAAGTATTCGAATACTTGAATCGCGGTTGTGAAACTGGCACGTTTATTCGCAATCTTTGTCTCTCCGCAAAGTCCCATGATTTCAGGATCCTTTACCATTGCTGATACCATATGTGTCAAACTGTCTGGGAACACCTTCGTATCTGCGTCAACCATGAGAACAACCTCATACATATCCGGGAATATACCACTGATTTGGTAAAATCCATTGAAAATTTCAAATTCCAATTCGGTCATACGTTCATCAAACATCACTTTCTGTAAGAAAGACATCAAAATGATTTGACTGTCGCGCTTGCCTCGATTTCCAGGTTTACGATGTGTAGCTTCATCAGGAGTACCACACTTGACAATGCACACCATCGGGACTCGGAGTTGTCTGTTGATGTTAACCGTAGAATCAGCACCATAATCGTAGAATCCAGCGTAGACCTTGGCCATGTTGTGTCTTTTCGACCCCCTTTCTACCGCTACGTAAGAGAAAGCGGGAACTTCTTCTGGAGGGGTTACGAAGTCCCTCATCATACCAAGAACAACCTCTGGTGTTGACTTCGGTTCACCTTCACCCTTGATGATACCATCGCAAATAACTAGGATAGTCTTGTGACTATTTGGATAATCAGTCGTGGCGATAGAGTCGAGAGTCGTACGGACACCAAGTCCACCTTCAGAGTAGGCCGTTACGAGAAGAATTGCGTGGGCCAAAGGGAATCCGTAGGGTTCCCACTCTTTCGGTGGTTGAGGAACTACTTGTTCGTGAATGAAGCTTGCAGTGCCGGGTCCCTCGAAGTCATTTGCACCGTCTGCCCGCAAGAGACTGTTTCGACTATTGTTTTGGTTTCGAAATATGGGATTCGGGGGAATCAACTGAGCTGTAGAGTTCTGACTTGCCATGGTCGTAGGCTGAGGGCGTCCAATGCGAGATGATCGGTCAGCAGCGGCATAAGGATTTGAGAAACGAGATGTCGTTGGCAAAAAAACACTAGCTCGTTTGCTTGTCCTGTCAGATCCCGACCCGGCAACGGTGCTACCAATATCACCGGCCATTCTTGGGGGAGCCCGGTAAATATCATCGGACCACTCTTCAATTTGTTGTTGTCGCTTTTTTGGGTCGGATGACTGAGAAGTTTTTGATGCAGCGTATTTTGAAGCAAGAAACCATTGGAATACCAAAGCCAAGACAAACTTGACGAGGACGATAGCAAGAATGAATGCCAAGGATACATAAAGGACTACTTTGGAAGCGATACATCCAACAGTCTCAGTATCAACACTTCCGACCTTGATGATCTGCTCGAGACATTGCGCAACTTTCTTGTCTTCTGATGATTGGAATGCGTGAGTAACATCCTTACCGCGTACCGCTGCGTTGGCCGCTGTCGTAGTATCCGAAAGAGTGGTAAACCTAGAGGGAACGGTGACTTGAGTGGTATTGAACCATTTTAAGAGGTCCAGATCAAGAACGTTGCCAGAGTATACCATGAGATTTCGCGAAGAATTCTTGATATCGTCCCAGGTAAAGTAGACGTCTCCAGCACCGTTGAGTCCGTAAAATGATGTGCGAGCTTCTGCTTGTAGATGGCACGCGTATCCAAAATAGGCACCAATGGTCTCATTGGGGGAGCTTGAGCCATCTTGGTTGAAGGCATGACAAGGAAAGTACCATGCAAGATCGTTATCAGAATTGGTTGGCACGTCCGAGTCATCAGCTAGAGTAATCAAACCTTTACATTTGCCATTGACATTCTGAAACAAAAAACTTCCGTCCATACCCCCATACTTTTGAGGTAAATCATACAGAACGTTCGACCCAGATGAGATGCCCGTTGCAGCAGGATGAGATGATTTAGAAAGGTCATATGCGCTTCCGTGGAAGATCATATATCCCGAATCCACATGGTTGACTTGTAATCTGAGGCCTCCACCAGTACCACATACCGTTGCCGTAAATCCAAAAGTCAAGAATCCCACACATGCCATAATGGAGAGAATAATGCTGATCAAGCCCATTTTCTCTCTCCAAGCTCTTTGCTGTGCCTTGGACCGGAAACCAAAACACTTGAGAACAAAGCCTGGGCACCAGAAGGTTATAATGGCGCAATAAACATTCCAAAGACTAGGTGGCTTCACAGTGTCGAGGGCCTTTTGTCTTGCTTTCTCTTCTTTGGACATCTTTTGCACCCTCTCCCTCTTTAACTTCTTTCCTCCTCGAGACTTCGAAGCGAACCCAGCCTTTTCGTTCGAGGCAAGATCTTCTGGTCCAGCTCCGTGGCCGCGCGTAGGTCGTTTTACGGGGGGTGTGATATCAGATTCCGCTTCCCCTGATGTTCGAAGCCCTGATGTCTCTGTATTCGCGGCATCCGCTTCCACATCTTCCATTATGGGATTGTTGCCAGTCGTTGAAGGCTGGGTATCCATGTTGGCGGCATGTTGGCGATAATGGTAGTTGGGATGACTTTCATCGATTCTGTTACGTTCTGGACGGATGAGACTTCGCTTTCTCGACATGGCAGTCGCGGGCGTTGTGGTTCGCGTTGGCGAGATGGGTTCGCGAGACATCGTTGGAGTAAGTGGAGATGATGATGTATCAGCAAAGGAAGATTTCGAAGGTTGACTTTCATGTAAAGGCGAAGCTGGGGGTAGAGTGTAATAGACAGTTTCTTCATCTTGAGCTTGTGCGCGCCGCAAGTTATTTCGATGGGTGTGAGATCTATGCGATTCACTATGATCAGGCCGCCTAGGGGGAGACATGATTCTATTTAAGCAAGATCATTAGTTGTTATCAGCGAATCAATGAGAGATTCAAATGGATATTCCAACTTTCAATCACTTGACTGTCTCTGTCGCCGGTGACAGTGGTTAGAAGGAATGAGGCAGTGGTAAACAAATTCCCACCGAGATATTATATGTCCGATAACATAACAGTGCTTTTTGCACAGCCTTCAACAATACTGATGGTGAGGGGCAAGCATAACTTTAGAGTAATGAGGAATATGGGGAAGCATACATTGATGGCGTTCAACAGTGGTCAAAGTTGTTTTTTCGTAGAGGGTTTGTTATATTATCCCTGTTCAATGTTGTGGGTTGGTTTCTTGGTCGACCAGAATCAAAACGGAGGTGGCGCCGTTACCAAAGTCGTCCATGTGCTGACTGACTGACATTCATTTGAAAATTCTGATAGCGAATGTAGGTATATTGATTTGATTGAGAGATTAAAACATGTGAATATAGGGGTTTCCCCAAAAGCAATAGACCTTAGTCTGGATCGATGTATCGGCGTCAAGAATTCTTGATGGCGCAAGGGATGGAAGGAGGAAACAGGAGGTTTGGGCGAGCGAATGAGTCCACGGGTATTTTTGGCAAGAGCGAATTTCGTACAGGTACTATGGAAGGAAGAATGAATAGGTGAATAGTTCAACTCCCTCTTTTTTTAAACGAGTGATAAAGTTTTGGAATTGATGAATACAGATAGATAGATGTACGATTATGGAGTGAAATTTGGAGATAATGGAGTAAAGAAACGAGTGATTTTCTCCCTTAATCTCCAAAATAATTTTATGATCGAGAGAAAGGATGGATGGGAAACGTTAGTAACGTTATTTGTTAGCAAAGAGGCAAATAGAGAGAGCTTCGGAATGCACCAAATATTACTATCAAGGACCGGGGTAAATAACAAGTCCAGATCCATAAGTAATCAAATTCTAAGATTATAATTGGTCAATAGAGATTCCTAAATATAGCTTAATTTTAGGAAGTTGCCAAGGGGATCGAAATGGTACCTGGCTGTTAGTTATCTTTGTAAGCGACGACTAAGCCTCAGTAAGGATAGGATACCAGTAGCAAATAAACTTTTTAGAATTCCCCCTCTATTATAAATTATCATTACAATTTTGTAGATCTGTGTACTTTGACATTTACAGTATTTCCATTTCCAGTTTGCAATGCATACACTGTATGTACTGTACTTCATCTGTTGTATGATGATGCAAAGAGTTTCATTCATCACGAGATAGGTAGGTATCCAACAGATCTTATGCCGGTTGAAATCGACTTTTTTTTTATAAGCACGAGGCATGATATTGCTTGCTACTACTCCACCTTTAAGAGACGACTAAAGACAGGGGAAAATACGAGAAGAGTAGCGCTAACCGATAACTTCAAATGGCGTTACGATATTTAGGTATCAACCCTACCTAATATATACAGACTCGAATAAGAATTGGAATCATCAAATCGGAATAACCATCTTCTTATTAATTCGCTATTCGGTTTCAATTCTTAATTATAAGGGAGGGGTATCGGTACTGTATGGTGTACGTACAGTACGTACAGTACTTATGTTATGCTACATACAGTGTTATTATTCGAGTAGATCCATCCTTGGCCCAAGGAGGGGGGGGAATTCTCCGCATCAACAGGGAAACCATGTCACTCCCAGAACGATCGTCACACAATCGGCAACGGTCATTTTTATTTATCTGCACTGCACTGTAAAAGTCAAGATACCGATTCATATTATTACAGTATTCCGAATTGGTTTCTTGGGAAGAGTTAGCCGCCCTCGTCATTATCCTGCTACAGTATACTGAATAAGACTAAGGTGATCGCATTGTTCACAGATCTTAATATTATTAAGCCTAATTTGACATTGTGAGTTGCCATCTAGCTTCTGTTTGTTGTAAGAGCTTTACTTACTAGTAGGCATGGGCCGAAGCGTAAGATCCCGAGTTGATCATCACAATAGTCTCTCTGGCTAGTACTCGTAGTTGGCATGAACTAACCTAACTACAACGACGAAATGACACTCGTTCTCTTCTAGAATCAAGCTACGGCCTACCTAACCTATAGGATATAAATAATTAGTACTCAGTACAGTATGATTTAAATGCCAGACATTCCCACGGCTATGTGAACCCCGAATATTCCTCGACGAACTCAGCCTCGTAATGCGATGACTACTATAGCTGATCTCAGCGCTTGTAGACTTGGTATTGAATGATTTTGGGTAAAACTTCAGGAACAGTGACCGAAAGTGTGCCGATGAGGGAAGTAACTATTGGCTTGTTCAATGTTTGATCGACTCTTTTGAGGCTCTAGGTCCGAAAAAGGATACGGCACACATCTTTAAACTAGTGATAACAGTTCCACCAGTACAGTATACAAGGGATTGGAAGAACACTATGATACAAATGTCACTCACATAAGGAGGGAAAGACTCAAATCCAGAATTCATATCAAACACTATCAAAATAATAATCGAGTAGAGTTGTCTTGTTATTGCATGATTTTCCACTCTTTTTTTTATTGATACATACTTCAACAATTGGAATGAGATGAGATAGATACTGTACAATGCATTTATTGAATGAGCTGCTCTAATTAGCCAGTTTCTTACTTGCTCATCCATTTCTATGGATGTAACAGATATCCATAGTTATTCAAGATCATTCACTTGTTGATTGATTACATTACTTGTGGTACATATTAGTTATTAATAATGCAGTACAACCTGAACATACATCTGTCAAAAAAAAAAGCTGTTAACTCATCGGACTACAATACAACTACTACACAAGAACCCCGGATCTTCCAAACCGTCAACCATCGTGTTGGGTACTTGGGTATGTACTGTAATGACTAGGATCTTGATCTCATTGGATTCTCATTAACTGGAATTGGATTGGAAGGAAGTTTCCCCGCACGCAGCTCCGACTCCTTTTTGACGCCCTGCCGCCTGACGCCTCTTACTTTTTCTTTGCAATTAGTTTCTTCTGTGAACTTACTAGGTGCAAAGCACGCAAGTGGATATTTCGACCATTTGAATGATTTGACTGGTCAAATACATATCCAGACGGGTTCAAGCATTGTAACACGCCCTTGAACTTTTTGGTAAAGTACGAGTAATAAAGTCTTTCATATGCACGCAGGGGCTTATCAACTTAGCGGTACCCGTTTATTTACGAGCTCCGAGGTTGTGAGGTCTGAGTTCTAATTCTGACGTGCGACAACAGCATTCCTGCGTCTTCATTCCTGCCATCCCATTCGCGCGAAAGCCCCAAATCATCAATTCAACCAACGTCGACAATCGGGAAACTCTGATTTTCTTGTTTAATCTTATTGTCAACAAAAACCTTCTTACATCCTGTACATTAACCCACCAAAACTACAACCCTTACTCCCGTGGGTATACTAAATCCTAGGGTCGCAGCAGGGGTAGAATCCTAGAACATTATTGTCCGCAGTTGCACCCGAGTAAAGCCTTTTTGATACTCCGAAACCAACAAGAAAAAGGTTACCGCCACGGATACGCTCTTCATTTTGTGTTCGAGTAAATCACTTGGAAATTTGACACAATTTGATCATTTCATCATACGCTTAGAGAAGGTACAACCGGTAAGATACTACATTGTACAGTCATACACCCATCTCACCCAATACTGAGTCACCTTTTCCACAGATCAAACCTCCTCCTCCAACGCCCTTGATCTACCACGCTCGTTTGCCTCCTTCTCAAACGTCTACAATTGCATAAGTGCTTAGGAAATACATCCACATAATAATATTTCGTTATTTCTTTGCAACCTCGCCCCCATACCTTGGTACAAAGTGATCTCGACACCGCGCAGCTTTAACTCCGGAAACCACGGAGATATTCCAGAGAGAATCATCTGAGCGCCTCCAGTAGAGTTTGTGTGGAGTAGTGTTAAACTTCGGGTTGACGGTCGAGCAGTACGGAAGTTGATCATGCCAACCCAAATCTCAACCCCCCCTGGTCCAGAAGGCTTCAAAATAACTACCCCTAAAGGATCGCCTTCTGGATATTTTGCCGGGGAAAATCTGAAAGAAAACAACAATGGGAGAAAATCAGTACCACCATCACCTCCTGTTGGAAGAATACAAGGATCACCAATGACTCCCACCAAAATCAATATACAGCGACAGTCTCGTCAGTCGCAGATCGAGAGCGAAGAGTCGACTATCTGGGAATCATATAAACCACATGAACATGAGAACTTCCAGCAGGCAGGAATGTTCGTACCAATAACTACTGAGATGCCATACCGAGCACCGCCGCCGCCTCCGCCAACAACCAACATAGAGCCTTCTCAGCAACCAGAAGTGAGGACATCTGGGGAATCGTCTTTGGAATCGATAACTTCATCGGAGAATTCGTCAGCCTACCCGACCCGATCTGGAAATGTAATTCCTGAGCGAATCGATGAAAACGAAGCAGATTCGCATGAACAATCAGTACCTCAACTACAATATTACCATCAGACTTCAGTGACTCCAAATCATCGAGCTTCTATGCCCATCGGCCCAAGTTCGAGTGACTTCGCTGAAGCAGGTGCCTTGACGAATCGCCACTTGACTCCCAGTTCCACATATGCCAGACATTCTTCTAATAATTCGGGTCAAAGACCATTATCTGCATTCTCTGACCTTGGCGGCAGAGGCCTTTCACCTGTCAATGGCCTCAACTCACCAATTTGGAATGGGCGTGCAGGATCCGCTAATTCAGGCCGGTCTCAGGATAGGCCAATATCATATGTCGATCTAGCGAATATGCCCTACACGAGACAACACGCACCAGGACCGATCTCACTTGACAATTCTCAGCTAAGGACAGTAGTAGGGTCAAATGCATCGTTACTTACCGCACAAAAGACACTAGATATGTATCGGCTAAACGCCAAGAAATCGAGCAGTTCAGAGATACAATATTCTTTTGCCATATTTCTGATACAGGCAGCTCAAGAGGCTGGCCTAAACGTAGAAGATGACACGCCGCGGAAGGCTAGCCCAAAGCCTGGTCGGAATAGCCCTTATATCGAAGGTGAAGCCGCCACTCCACAAAACCTACTGCGCGAAGCCAAGAGCATTTTACAAAAGCTAGCTGATCGAGGGTATCCATTTGCACAATATTATCTAGCTGATGGCTATTCTTCCGGACTATTTCACAAAGGAAAGGTAGATCACAATACAGCTTTCCCGTTGTTCGTTTCGGCAAGTAAACACGGCCATGCTGAGTCTGGCTATCGAGCTGCGTTGTGTTATGAATTCGGGTGGGGCTGTAGGACTGACGCTGCCAAAGCAGTGCAATTTTACCGGGCAGCGGCAGCTAAAAATCATCCTGGTGCAATGACGCGTCTTGGCCGAGCATGTCTCTCTGGAGATCTCGGGTTCGACAGATATAAGGAGGGACTTAAATGGTTGAAACGAGCTACCGAATCAGCCGATGCTCAGTACAATTCAGCGCCATATCATCTTGGCCTAATGTACGAGACAGGCTATGGAGATGACCTCTTCAAAGATGAGGCTTATGCAGCCGAGCTTTTTACTCAAGCCGCGGAATTAGGGAATGCTGACGCTTCTTTCAAACTGGGTGATGCGTACGAGCATGGAAAGCTTTCATGTCCTCGAGATCCAGCACTAAGTGTGCATTTTTATAATGGATCGGCGGAGGCTAGCAATCCCAATGCCATGATGGCATTGTGTGCCTGGTATTTGATCGGTGCTGAACCAGTACTCGAAAAGGATGAGAATGAGGCATACGAATGGGCACGACGAGCTGCTGAAATGAGTACGTATTGAAAAACATTGACTTACGAATCTTGGACTAATCACACAACAGGTCTTACCAAGGCGGAATATGCTATGGGATATTTTACAGAGATGGGTATTGGCTGCCGGCGCGATCCACTCGAGGCCAACGTTTGGTACGTCAAAGCAGCCGAATCAGGTGATGAGCGCGCAAAACACCGACTTGCCAAAATCCGAGCAGCAGCATCGGGAGGCACACCTATGGAAGTTGTGCCGCCGAGAAATGCCACCAAGATCAAGAAAGATGTTCCAACAGCCGAGAAGCCGGGGAAGGATGACAAGGAGTGTGTGGTGATGTGAAGAACTATATACAGATATCCCCTTATTGGGGAGGTACAAAGTAGAGAGCTTGGTTGCTCTACCATTTAGGTTCAATGAGTAATAATTTTTTGAACATTGAAAAAGCAAGGTCCAATAACCTGGAATCTATCGCAAAGGAATATGTCCCGGACTGTATTGGTATGGAGAAACGTATTGAATGTGAGAGTGTGGCTGTGGGAGCATTCATATCATAGAGAGGTGGGGTGTAGTATGTTATGCATGCATCTCAAAGGATAATAGTTGAATGGATTGGGTTAGTTTATGAGATACAGTATGTGCTTTTTTTCTCGCGTGTTAGGCGCGGTGTCTACAGGTCTACTAGTTTACATAAACGAAACGGGGTTTTTTTGGTTTCTTCTGTTGTATTGTATCTTGTTGTGTTGTGTGCGGGAGGGAGGGAGTACGCGTGTGTGGTTTTCTTCTTTTCTTTTCCTTTTTTTTTTTTTTTTTGCCATTATGGTTTTTGTATTTGCATTTAGGTTGGGGAGATGAGGAATGGGAGATGGGAGTATAGTTTCGAGAGGAAAGAAAAGGAAAGGAAAGCAGAGATGAGATGAGATGAGATGGGTTTTAGATGAGGGGGGACGAGAAAGGGATGAGGATGGGGATGGGGAAAAGAATCAGGATATGAAAATGAAGATGGGAATGAAGATGGGAATAAAGATGGTGAGAAGGGTTATAACTTGAACTTGGGAAATTTATATATAGGAGAGAGAGGAGAGAGAGGAGAGAGGGGGGGTGGAGAAATTATAAGGGTACTGTGGTGTGTATGCTCAGGCTGCTCAGCCTGCCAGTTTACTGGGTTGGGTTGGGTTGGGTTGGGAGTCAATGTATGGATGGATGGATGGGAAAAGATAGTCGTGGTTTCATACTTGTATATTTTACTCGATATACGAGTAATAGAAACTAAAATGAAAATGAAGATCTTGATTCCACGTTGTCTTGTGCTGTCTGTCGTGACTAACCTACTCCAGTACTCGAGTATATACCGGTGCGTACTAACAATGTAAGTAATAACGTTCTAACAACGTACTAACAACATTTTGAAAAAAGAGTGTGGCCGATGGTATAAGGTACACAAGAACACTCCACTTTTACCATCATCCATAATTATATAATTATACGATACACTGCAAGGAGATTTCGACTCGAGTAGTAAATAGCAAGCAAGTTTCGCCTTACAATAGTATAATGTAGTGTAGTTTTAGTAAAATGTTCCATCTGTTCAGGCTCATTACAGTACATACAGTAAGTATACTTAAAAGCTCACTGAACTAAAACTTCACTTGTGATTCGAATTTCAATTCTTTCCCCATCCCAATAAAGGACAAGATTATTCTTCTTTTAGATGGTTTTCTCGCTTCTCCCTGTTTAGACGAGTAAACTACTGTATACACTACCAGATAACTCACAATTTACTAATATTATCTGTTGCCTAGCTCTCTCTCTCTCTCTCTCTCTCTCTCTCTCTCTCTCTTTCTACTTAGTACTAACCCTCTGGATTTTTCATAGTCATCTGCAGCGGACTCGGGACCGAGCGAGCGATCGAACAAGCGATCTTCCTTTTGGTCTGATGCGTACTGTACTGTATAAGTCTATGACTGACTGACTCGGGTTTATAGCTATCATGTACACCTACCTACCTACCTTTGAGCATCAATACGTATTTTAAACATTCAAAGCCGTACAAGCGTCGCTCCTTGTAAATCTGCCGCTTATTATCTTCAAGTATTAGAGTCTGTGTGCATGTAATGTAACCCAGGGAAGTCTCTCATGGGAACATTCCACCAAAAGAATGGAAAAACTCACAGGTATCTAAGAGTCTTCCTAATTCGGTTTTCTTGCTTTTCTTTTTCATTGTGTTGGCCCAACTAATGGGTTCGGCCCCGTTTTCGGGAAAGAGATTATGTAGCTAGGGCTCTGGCATATAAATGAGAAAATTCAGCATATATCTTTATGTATTTTGCTTCCAAGTAGCGGGCGGTACTTTCCAGGTCGTAGCTAACTAACAAGTGTGAATGATCAGATACGAGGAGGACGAGGAAGATGGTAAAGACAATGAATGAGTGGGTTCGAGTAGGTTGATTTAAGTAAGAGATTCAGGAAGGAAGGAAGTCAATAGTTTCTATAGTTGATGTATATTGTATATCCTAATGGTGATTATGTGCTAGAACTCGCACTAGCAACGTAGAGATGTTGTGGTTGCTCTGTTTCAACATACATTGGGCCAATCGCTGGATTTGTCAAGACTAGCTATAGCCGCGATTAAAGAATGCCAAGGATATCGTTGGTTGTGTCTAGAATTAGAACATCCTCATCTCATGGATATGGAACAGGGTTGTGTAGATTCGTAGTGCTATGTGGCATTGGGTAAGTGCGTAGTTTCTTGGGGATTGGGAAGAGATGGAATGGAATATATTGGGTGCTAAATCTATTGGGTGATATTGGTCGAATGTGTAAATGTAACGAGAAATGAGGTGGTAGTGAAGAAAGTAGTAGATCATGTATTTGATTAAGCGGATCACACAAAGATCCGGGATTCGTTTTCTTTTCTCTTCTTTCCCAAAGGTGTCAGTCACGTTAAGTAATTGTGGTTTTCTCCAAAGTTTATAAGCAGTTCTGATGTTGTATTACAACTTGGAAATTCTCATCAAGATACTCTTTCTTTCGGTTCAGTGAGTGGCTGACGTTGTCAAACTGTCAGAGACGGCAATACTCGATATATAACAGTGAGATGGATGACATGTAGAAAGTTCAATAACACTGTTAGACTCCAGAGGTCGGCGATAGCAGGAAGGCTCCAGAAAAGGAGGTTTGTGGATGTAAACGCGAGGATTGCCGAGAGGAGGAAGACGGAGCGAAAGTCCGAGTCAAGCGACTGTTTTGGACTAATTGTAATATATACTACTGAGTAATAAAACTATATAAACTGAAATTACAAAAACAACTTAAAATAGTATATTGACTCTTTAATCGTTATCGATTTCAATACTCCATCCTACATATTCAGGTACTCAATAAGATAGATTCTGATCTAAGATCTTGCAAGAAATACCCTTTTTACTTTTTAGAATCTCGATTCTATAGTAATCCTCCCCTCTACTTCAACACTTTCAATTGAAAAGACCAGTCAGTACCATATATAATCAAAATCGAACTAATAGTCTAGACTACCGGTACCTAAACGACTGTATTCGGCTAGTCTAGCTTCAAATATCACTGAACTATACAGTATAGTTAGTCTACTTTTTCATTAGATTTAAGATGAACTCAGTCGTTCAACTTTAATTAGAAAATTGCAACTATAGTCCCTTCGTTTTACAGTCCGAATCCTGACTACTGGATACCCACCCTGCTCTTCTCTTCTCTTCTCTTCTCTAAAACCTGAGTGATATACTGTAAAGCCATACAACCATACAACTTCCCCAATATTCATGTCCGGACTGCCATCCGCCCATGAGAGAGAGACCCTTAATTCCAATTCTCCAGATAATTTTCATACAATAGAGTAAATCCATTCTCATTTCTCATTCTCATTCTCATACAAATAAACAGACCGTGACTAATTCCCTCCTAGCTCATTACTCAGACAACTCAACTCACGACTCACGACTCACGACTCACGACTCACAACTCACAACTCACAACAGAACTGCTCGCACGCATGATAACTAGGCTAGGCTAGGCTAGGCCAATACTGTAACAATAAATAAGAGTTCGTAGACAGATCAACATATCTCATATCTCATATCTCATATCTCATATCTCATATCTCATATCTCATACAAAACCATCAAAGCCATCGAAACCAACTAAGCAATATATAATGAAACTCGCCTAATAATCAAACAAACCTCCTGTACTCTGTGCTCGAGTAATTTATCCGCCTTTTCAACTTGGGCTTTGATATTAGATATTACCGACTTGATTTTGTAAGTTTTGTATTGAATTAATAGTTTGAAATTTCTATTAAATATCAAATATCAAATAAATCTCCAGGAATCAGGATCCACCCATCGTGAACGATTATCCGATATTCAACACGGTACGATGGTTCCTAGATGAAAACATTACCTACGCCTGGCTAATGACCCAGGTAGATCGATCCAGACTCAGATTCCAACATGAATGGTTCGGGTTGGATGACATGACATGACTTGGTATTTTCGTTTGTGAAAGTGAGATGCGGCGGTAAAATATCAACAAGTATCTATTGCCCAGTATCTCAAGATAATACAGTACAGAGAAACATCTGAAACTTTTAGTTTTATTTCAATTATCCGCAACTCGCGAACAGATATTGCTAGAGCTTATAGGTCTCTTGATATTACAAACATCATTACAAACAGCATTAAGGTAAAGATTACGCTTCCCGAACCTAGAGAAACCCGTGATAGATCGTACGAGCCATAGATACAACATCCATAACTTTCCTACAAAGCCATCACGACACCCACAATACCAACTGCCAAACCTCCACAAATTCTCAACATATCAACACCCAAAGCACCAGCCGCACCCTCTGCTTTCACAGGGGCAGCAGTCGGACTTGCGCTTGGCGTTCCCGTTGTTGCAGTTGCAGTTCCACTTCCACTTCCAGTCGTTGAAGTCTTCTGAGTTGCCGTTGCAGTTGCAGGTGCCGTCTCGGCCGCACCTGTACCTGTACCTGACGCACTTGCCGCACTTGCCGCTTCAGAAGTGACGCTTGCAACCAAATCGCCAAACCCATCTTTGCTGAGGATGCTCAGTTCAGCTGTGTAGACGGATCCAATAACGCTTGCGATGGGGGAGGGCAAGGCAGTGAGGACGGCTGTATTTGGAGTTTGACCGTTCAATATGTCGGCTTGAAGGGACGCTTGTAAAGCTTCGAGGGTGTTGAGAGCGGCTGTGTTGGTGGCAAGATCAGAAACTAAGGCAAGCATAGCAGATTGGGTGGCGAGGACGGAAAAGTATGATTGAAGGTCGTCAACTAGAGCTTGACTTTGACTTCAGGAGATGGTGTTAGCTAACTGTAAGCGGAGTTGACATGTAGGAAAGAAAATAGTCAAGGTAACTAGGGGGAAGAGATCAGGGATCGGGAAAAGTGAACAAGTCAAGACATACGATGCGGTTGGTGTTGTTGGCTCTGGGGCTGGAGCTGGAGATGCTGAGGCAAAGGCAATGAGCCCAGCGACGAGAAGAGGGTTTGAGAAGCGCATCTTGTCGAGATTGGAAATAATGGTGTTGATGTTGATGTTGATGTTGCGTTGATTGATGAGATTAGAAGAAAGACTATTCAGTTGTGATATCACAAGGAAGGAAATTCAAGAAGATGGAGAAGGAACAAGCTTAAGCTTAAAATTTCAGTGAATGCTGTCCCTACCCACTTAGGTAGTTTAGATCTAGAATTCCGCACTGGCACAAGGTCAATATGGTTGCCTAATCGGATAAGAATTAATAGCAATATAGAGCGAATTTAAGAAATTAAGGAGAAATTGATTGGTTACCTTTGTTTAGAGGCGGTAAAGGTGATAGAAGGTAAATTTTGGTCTTAAATATAATTCGATAAAGTAAATGGTGGGATGATGATGCTTGAGACCCACAATTACACCAACAAATGTCTTACTTTTCTCAGCCGCAATTTCCCCATCAATCCCACAGACAGATCACTCAGAAGATCAGAAGACCCAATATCCACAAACCTTATCAACACATCAACACTACTGACTGTACTATCCGGTGTTGGTTTGTCAATTGACCTAGACACCAAGGGCGATATTTCAATATTCCTCAATTGAATTTAAAATCAACTATCGAATGTCCTCTACCGTATTTCTATCGCTTGTTAACCATTAGCATTAGCATTAGCAATAGATACTGTGATAGTCTAATATAATGTGATTGATTCTTTTGATCGGAAAAATATTAGTTGCAGTTTTGCTGGTGGTACCATCTGTGAACGGAGCTGCATGCCCCTTTCTTATAGTAGGTCAAAGTAATTAACCGACTTCATACTTTCTTACCAGCCCTAAGGAGATCTGATACTTTCGGTGGTAGTACCAATGCACTCCGGTCGTTTCTTGAATAGAAGTCTACTAAGACCATGGCTGTCTTCTCAGGAAGGTCTTCGTGAATGAAATGTCCGGCGTCAGGGAAAACTTGCAGTGCATACTTCCCTGTTGGTCGTCAGCTTGAGTTGACTACATTTAGACATTCCATGGAAATCTAAAAAGATCTTACCTTGCATTTGTCCGATCATCAACTCTTTATCAAGTCTGTCCGTCCCCGCAAGCAGCAATAGCTTTCCACCTCTGGCCTCGAGGAACTTTTTGCTAAGTCCAACAAACCAATCTTCCCAAAATGGTTGAGTGGCCGCCAGGTTTGTGCGCCACGTCCACGATCGTGATCCGCTGGCTTCTTCATCATGTTTCAGTAAAGCAGGTACACTTGTCCGCGCCGAAAATGAGTTTCGTATTGTTCTTGACCTCATGTGCCATTCAATGCCGGATTGCAAAGAAGGAAAACCTAGTGGTCGGGTTGATAAGTAAGTTTGCATGCTCTGTAAGGCATCCATGGCAGAACCCTCAACTACATCAAGAACTGCGTAGCCAAGGACTGAGTTGCCTAGTTTCCCGCTCTTTGCAACATCTGTAACAACTGCACCGCCAAGAGAATGGCCAATGAGTACAAGAGGCGGAAGTTCTTTCCAACTCATCTTATCTTTTGTAGTTTCAATGACATATAACAAGTCGGAACTTAATGTTTCTAGACTAAGATCTAAAAGTTCTGCCTCTGGGGAAATATTTGTAGATCCATGGCCTCGAGCATCAAGAGAAAGTACACCGGCAGAAGGTAGCTTTTTTCGAATCTCTGCAGTCAAAACAGCAAAAGAGAGACCAGATGATCCTGCTCCGTGATGTGTAACAAATAAAGGTGCAGATCCAACAGGAGATGTAAGATAAGTATGGTGTATGATGGTCTCGGCCTCCACTCTATGTTCGAGAAACAATTCTCGCTCGAAATACGTCGTCCACGGTATTTGTTCCATTGTTCGTCTGTTGGGAACACTGATGGTATCAAAGATATCAGCTCGGCACACAAATATAGCTAAAAGCAAGAACAAACCCTTGCGGTCGAGCAAACAATTTCTGATTCGAGGATGGTATAATAGTACCAGTAGATGAAGCTGAAGATGCCGAGGAAGAGTCATCGTCTATTGGCAGATCTGGAAGTTCACCAGGAACATCAATATCTTCTTCCTCCTCCTCAGCCTCGTTGAACTCTGGAGGAGCAAACTTTGGTAGCTTGGGCTTAACAAAAGACCGTTGTAAATCGCTCATGTTGAAGTTTGTTACAAATATTTAATTCTGTAGTATTCAGTGGTATTCAATGGTAGGATTGTTCATTTGCGAGAGAAGAACAGGTTTAATTCATTAATTGTAAACTGATCAATGAAGCTCACGAGGGGGGGGGGTTGAGAAATAGGTGAAAGCAGCTACCAATAGCCAATAGACCAATAGCCTTTCAAAATAGCTGTATATATGTCATCAGCCACCGAAAATCACAACCACCGCCACAAACCAAACAGATAAGATAAGGGCTTTGCTTAGTCACCAAACCAGGGCAGAGAAGAGGGGTGGGGATCAACAATCCACTTCTCAGCCATCATGATGGGCCAACTTCTCAACTCAATTCATAACGGATTCAACAACTCGAGATGCTTATGGCACTCATCTGAATCATCTTGAACCATAGGAAAGTCAGTTAAGTTAGTTGGTGAATTCAGTGGCAACTAAAAATCATGTGTAATTGCACTACCTTGCATTTGAAACTTGATCAAGCATCGAACCATAAAAAGATATCTTGCGGAATGACGGGGATGACGTCAACACATTTCATTTCGATTCTCTTCAAAGCAGCTTTCACTCTTCACTTTTCACTCTTCACTCCTCACCCAAATATCAAATACCGGTATGGGTAGTACTCAAGTACGACATCAGATCTAATTCTAATCCATAATTGCTTGTCCCCTCTATCAGTCAGTGTCTCAAACATAATTGGTGCCCCAAGTATTTCACGGTGACGATTCTCCTAATTTGAATCAAATACCTTTCCTACCTATAGTTGTACTACATATCTTCATTTCATTTCATGTTGTCCTAGGAGGTTCGCATTTCTTATTATCTCATATCACTTTTCCATCTCTTCATCCACGATACAACAGCATATCGTTTTTGTCACAAGAAAGTCATTCCACATTGGGAGAGTCTCCAACAGAGTCAATATGGTTTCCCTGTGGGGTTCTAAGAAGGATGGCGACAACGATTCAGCTCACGGAAGTGTTCATTCACACACCCATTCCCAAAATGGAGATTCGCATGAGCATGTAGCGTCTCACCAAACACCACCTCAACCTCGTTATTCTCATGAAGCTGACGAGCGTACTCATTTACTTCCACCAAGTCGTGATGGCTTCTTGAGTCCCGATGATCCAGCTGTAAGCTCTTCTCCATTGTACTTTATTTACCACCACACCACACCACGCTTGCGATTTCCTTTGCTGGGAAAGCTTATCCTCATCTCATGCTGATAATATATACACATAGGTGTCTCCATATAATCTATGGAGCGTGCGATTCTTACGATACTTCACAGTGTTGTTTGCCATCATCACCTTTTTGTGGTGGGTTTTACTACTTGTGTCGATCTTCGTATCCCCACCGGGAATGCACTCGAGAGGCTCGGGTTTCTTCGACTTTTCCTATACTACCTTGACCCTCGGTCTATTACTCATTGTACTTCTCTTCTTCTCAACACCGTCCAAAGCAGCACAAGTAACATGTCTCGTCATTGCCGTGATTCTACTGGTCGACATGATAATGATTGTCGCCGTTCCGCGTCTCCGTGTAGAGGAGGGCTGGGTTGGAATTGCTAGTGTTATTTGGGCTCTGCTGATATCTATATGGACAATTGTCACAGACCGAGTTGTAGCAGCCGGCAAAGTTGAAGAGGAGGAGCGCTTGACCGGTCGCGCAGAAAACCGCCGAACCCTTAGAGAATGGTGTTCTGTCTTAACTTCTACAATCATTCTAATCATCCTAGCAATTGTCACCGTTCTGTTATCGGCAACACTGATCTTGAGATCTCGCGATGCTTCCCTTGCGCCACCAGGAGAACGATATTACGTTGACGGGGACAAATACCAGATACATGTCTTTTGCGAAGGTAATCTCACTGATGCGAAGGGTAATAAGAACCCAACAGTTCTATTTGAAGCTGGCGATGGTCCCTTTGAACATAGCATGCTCCAGATCGCAACAAATGCTTTTGCCAACGGAAGCATCAGCCGATACTGTTATTCTGATCGACCTGGCATCGCTTGGTCCGATAATGCGCCATCTCCATTCTCAGCTGGCATGGCGGCGGACGTGCTTTCAGAAGCTCTAGCTCGTGCAGGCGAAGAAGGTCCATGGGTGCTTGCTAGTGCAGGAGTAGGCAGCATCTACAGCCGCATATTCTCCTCCCGACACGGTCGTGAAATCGCAGGTCTTCTACTCATCGACCCCCTACACGAAGATCTCCTTTATCGTCTCGGTACACCATCAAGAGGCTTCGTCCTCTGGGGTCGCGGTATCATCTCACCTCTCGGCTTAGATCGTACATTTGGTGCTATTTTCAACGGCCGCACACGTGAAGACCGAGTATATGGACGTTCAGCTTACCAGGGTGGAAAAAGCCTCAAAGCCAAACTTCAAGAGTCTCTCGTCGCTAATTCGTTGACGAAGAATGAGGTTAGTAGCGCGAGGAATATACAATTTGAGACTACACCGCTTGCACTGATTAGCTCCGGTATTGAGGTTAGGAGAAGTGACGAGTGGAAGAGAAAACAGGAAGATCTTAGTCATTTGACGAACAACCTGAAGAGTTGGGATGTGGTCAGTAAGGCTCCTTCGGAGGTGTGGAAGACGCTTGAAGGAAGAGACATTATTGAAAAGAGGTTGAAGGAATTGGTAAAAGGAGCTGCGGACTTTGACATGATGGAAGAGAAAAATTGACTATGAGATGAGGGGAACTGTGAGCAATGGGGATTTCAGAAATAATCCTTTTGGGCGGATAGGAGCGTGGACATGGACATGAACACTTCCTTCGTTGCTTTTTGATGATTAGTTAGTACATTTGCATTCTGGTTTGGTGCTGGATGGCGGGGTTGGATATTCTTTTATATCATTTTACGATTACTCGTATTTTACTTTTTTAATTAGGTAGTTAATGTATACCATACATTTACAGCGTCGCTTTGATTTCACTCGTATACTCGTATGATTCATCTTAAAGCTTTCGAAAATAAGGAACAATTTGATGTATCATGTATGGTAGGTAGTCTTTCATCCACACGCAGTTTAGATAAATGAAGCAGATTGAAATATCTAATACCATAGCTTCTTTTATAAACTTCGATATTTTAAAGTGCAGATCAGGTCTGGCTTGTATAGTAGAATACAGGCAACTAACTACCTAGGTAGGGATGGGAGTACTCAGATTGTAGTACTCGGATGGGAGAACTCGGATTGGAGAAGGCAGAGGTAAAATATGATTCCGAGTCGGCTGATTTTTTGAGGAAGTTGAGATGCTATGTATAATGCTAACAATTTTATATTCCAAATTCCCATCTCAACTTATCTTCTTTCATCCTGTCCTATCCCATCTCTCTCATCCATTATCACCCAACTTAAACGAAGCCATCTCAATTCACTTGTTCTCAAACGATGCGACCCTATTATCTGATCCGATCCAATCCCTCAAAGCATACTGAGGTATACATACCATACCATAACATATCATTCTAATTCACTCTGATTATTCACTCCCATCATTCACTCCCACTCCCACTATCCACTCCTCTATTTACATACTAGGTATACATTCATACGCATAAACAAAGCAACACCAATAAACATTTCTCTCAACTCCAACATCAAGCACCACGACCTCCCTCAATTATCTTCCAAGTCCCTTCCGAACCCCCTGATACTTTTCTATTTCCATTTTGTAACCTTCTTCTGTACTCGAGTATATTTAACAGAACCATCTTTTTTCAAATTTGAGTTTGGGGCTGAGGTGCACAAGTTTGTTGATGGGATAGATGGGGTAGATGCGATAGATATGCTTATAAAACTCAGGATTACTCGAGTGCTATGGAATAAATACTCGTACTGAGTATACCTATTCCTGTGAATTTATTTCCCGGGCCCAGTAACATTGACGAAGAATAAGCCAGGTTCAATTAATCTTTATCTATTCTTGTTCATATACTCGTAGTCTAAACTATAAAAAGTTATGAAAAGGTAGGTAGGCCATGATACATACAGACTATAGCTCTATACAAGTTACAACCTGCCTAATATCCATTTTCCATTTCTGCATTTCATTTCACAGCAACCATAACGCCAAAACCGGACTATGCACATTTCCATGCAACCCAAACGATCCTCCGGTCCATAGCAGCGCCGCGTCAGAAATCATATTAAGAAGCTCCTAGAATACCAGATATTCTCAATGATAAATCGAGGATAGTAAGGTGTTCGTCTGCTCCATCGACGAGTCGTTTATCTGCTTCTGAAAAGAGAGCTACGATTTTACTTTTGTGGAGATCGGCGATGGATTCGGAGTTGATGATGGTTTGGTAGAGCTGTTGGGTTGGGTTGGGTTTATTAGCTTCTGGTTCTCTCTCTATGAGAATGTGAGGGATGGAAAATAATAAAACTTACTTGTGAGACGACTTGTGTGCCGCTCCATCCATCTGCTACCATGTCTACGACTACTTTTGATACGGCATCATATACGACCCCTCTTGATTTTGGTTGCATGGCTTTGACCAACTTATCAATCGTATCATCCGGTATAACTCCCGCAATATCCTCCACAGTGCTCACCGTAATCATCTTTTCATCCACATCCATTTCATCTCCTTCATCACCCTCCTCGTCCTCAGGACTACCCGTTCCCACCAACCTCGCCGCACTCTGCAAATATGTAATCGCCTTTCTCAAATCCCCCTCACTGCATTTAATCAGGGCTTCCACCGCCCCCTCCTCCAACTTAACCCCCTCCTTAACCGCAATTTCCCTCACCCTAACCACCGCATTCCCCTTATCCAAACTCTTGAAGCGAAACTTACTACACCTACTCGCCAACGGATCAATAATCCTCGTCACATAATTGCAAATCAAGCAGAACCTCGTAATCCTACTATACGTCTCCATCGTTCTCCTCAACGCACTCTGCGCATCCTGCGTCATACTATCCGCCTCATCGAGAATAATGATTTTATATGGGGGACACGGATATTTTTCACGATAGCCGGGAGATGGATTGGAAAGTTGCATGCGAGCGAAATCCTTGACTTTTTCGCGCACAATGGATATGCCTCGTTCGTCCGAGGCGTTGAGTTCGAGGACGCGCGATTTGATGAGTTCGGGACCGTAGAGTTCTTTGGCGAGGGCGAGGACGGTCGAGGTTTTCCCTGTGCCGGGTGGACCGTAGAAGAGCATATGAGGGAGCTGGGAGTGCGTATGTTAGAGGGGTCATATGAGGAGAGGGGGGAGCTTACATTGGAGGATTGGAGTGTGCGTTGCAGGATAGTAATGGTATGGTCTTGGGCAGTGACATCCCCCAGACCTTTTGGTCGACTGTGAATTCTTTAGCAAGACTATCGAAGAAAGAGATAAAGTGCAGATTAAATAACTGACTATTTTTCAACCCATGGCTGCATCCGATTGTTTTCCTTGGGCTTCTCTTTTGTGTTTGCGGTCCCATTTGAAGCAGCTTCCGCCTTGCGAGCTTTGATATCGAAGAAGCTAGCCATCGTAAAGAAGACCTTGATTTCTCCTGAAGGTTACAAGCTGTAAAAAAGTTTGGATGTCAGATAATAAAAAGATATTGTAGGCAAGAAAGGCCGATCGAGGGAGACGCGTCGTGAATTTCCACTCTACGCGACATATTTAGCGTGAGGCTGAAATTCGATAAATATCAGGCTACTTGTCTCAACACATTGGATGTTTGGAACTATAGTTGAGTTATCTTGAGTAGTATTCTTGCATTTAATTTAGTATCAAGTAAGAAGCACTTTGAAAATGGTCTCATCAATAATGCATGATGCCGTATATTTGTTCAACATTTGGCTCGGACGATCACTATTGGCACTCGAATCCCAAGAATCCCAACCACTAGACCTGCTATAATTGTGATTGATCCGAGATCAAATCGTCCGTCCTTATAACCCCAAGATTGCCATCTAGAGTAGACCAAACTCCCCCGATATTCGAGATTCCCAGCTTCTGCTTACCGCCAAGAACATCTTCTTCTACGCCCTGTCCCTGTGGAAGACACCCCAAAAGAATTTGAAGGTCGTTCAGAGTCTGATAGGCTTCTGCAAGCGCCGATTCTCCATCTTCCAATCTATCTAAAACTGCTTCTTTGGTCGCGATGCTACTTGATTCGGCTGCAAAGACCCAAGCTTTGGCTCGACTGGATGAGCTTGGCTTGTCGCTATTCGAAATATCATCTTCAAATGATATCGGCTCCCCCAGCCTTTTCCGTTGAGAGATGACAGTCGGCATAGGGTAACCAGGCAAGAGATGGCTTTCGTCGACGAGCCTGTCCAGATCTTTACCAGCTTCTTTGTGTTGCCTCGTGAGACTGCCAGTGAGATACGATCTTTGCTGTATGATAGATTTCTGCTCGTTTGAGATGGAAACCAAATCTTCAAGGTAAGAATATGTCGACATGTTTGTGATGTTGGAGATATCATTTGGAGGTTCACCTATGAACACGCCAGAAGAGACTTCTGCCCCGATTTTTATAGGGGGTGGTGTAGCAAGATCCTCAGTAGCAGCGATGATTAATCTTTTCCTGATTTCAAGGTATTGCGCATATATTTGCTTTATGGATGCAAGCTGAGAATCAACACATTCCTTTCCCTTATGCTCAGGTATGGTCGGATCTTGTCCCTCCGGTGCTGATGGTGAGTCTCCAGCTTTTCCTAATTCCATCTCGATCCAGCTAATCAGTTCGTTACGGGTTATTCCCAATGCTTGCTGTCGATTACCCTGTTTTCGCTGATCTGTTGACGTCGTAGCTCCAGCTCTGACTTTTGCCAGTAATTTCTGTTCTTTTTTGAGAAGTAGTTGTGCCCGGAGAACCGACTTCTCCAGACGATCGACGAGTGATTTCAGATCAATTCTCTCAGAGACTTGATGATGTTCTGTAGGGGCTATGACACTTGCTGGTATTGGCGGTAAGGATCCAATGTCTCTCAGCACTTCCAGACTCGTTGGATTTAGACAATCTTGTGTCGCAGCGGGCTTCTGTGCAAGTTGATCCACAAGATCTTGAATAATGCGAAAACTTTCCTGCCTCCGACGTTGCGTTTCTAGATTCAAGAAAGTATGTAAGGATACTTCCTTATACGTAGCTTTGTCGTGAGTTTTTGCTCGAATCTCGCTATGAGATTCTGTTTCATCGTGCTGTGCACTGATCGTAGCGAAGTCTCTTTGGGCCTTGAGATTAGCTTGAAGGCTGCGTAGATATTCATGTTGAACACCCGGAAAGCCCAATCCTTGTCTCACTTCAGAGGTGGGTTCTGCAAGAGACAAATTTGTGGGCGTCAAAATACTTTCCCCAGAGTTCACATTAGAATTTAGGTGAGCAGCGAAAACATGTCGAACATGTAGAGCATCCTGTCTTTGTCTGATGTAAGGGCTCAAGGCATGATGTATATGTTTAATGCCCTCGGGAAGACTGTCCTCATCATCCATTTCGATAGAAACTATGAATATTGACGTTTCAGACCGCTTGACGCCGTGAGCTATAATTTTTAAAGGTTGCTATAGGTAAAGCTTGTTTACTTTAGTGATGTTGACAAGTGGCGGGGAGGTACAAGTAGATAGCGGCAGGGACTTATACCTAATTCCATAACGTGTGTTCAAATAATCGAGATTTGGATTTTTTGCGAATTTTCATCTTAATCTCAAAGTTAGAATTTCAATATATAATAATTTGATCAATGTAATTTCAAAATTGAAAATGTTTTTAATATTATTGAATTATTAATTATTAATATCATTTCTAGAAAATTTAAAATATCAAAAAAGTTTTGTTATTAGAATAATTATCGATTATTAAAATATAATATTTTGAAAATTTGTTTCAAGTTGGATATTTTAGTTATATTTTCAAGATGTTATTCAAACTCATTAAGAAAAATTTGAATATTATAAGCTGTTATTTAAATATAAATATGTTTATTTTATATTTGATAATATAGTTTTTACTGAAATTGAAGCTATTTTGATGGAATTATCACTAGTAGATTAAAAATTCGAAAGTTGAGATCGAGATGAAAATTCGCGAGGAGTTTAAATCACTTTTTTGAACACTCGTTATAAAATCAGGTGTAGCGTCTAATTGAATTTTAGTGGCCTCGCGTTAAACCTTAATTTTGCGAATTTTGGAAACATGAGACCTCTCGAATTGAAAGCAAAATACCCTTTACTGTAGCATCTATTAATTTTCTTTGCATACCTTCTTTGATTCATTGATATTTTGGAGATTAATTCCATAACTCATTTTTTGAGAGAATCACTTCAAATGACTTGAAAGCTCTCTTCCAGCCATCTTCTACTGATTTCTTTTCGATATTCGCCATACAGGCACCACCAACCTTTCTCACACTGTAAATTTAACGACTTACCAAAATGACGGACCAACAGCGTGATGTATCGCAGTACAAATATGCGGCAATGTCCAACCTGGTCCTTCAGGCGGACCGTCGATTTGTTACTCGCCGCAATGATGAGGTGACAGGAGATCCAGAATCACTGGCGGGGCAAATCAGTATTCGGGATATGGGTTCAAGAAATGCTCGCGAGGACGCGCCAAAACAGAAAAAGAAAGCTTCAGGCCTTCCAGATGTTGAGAGAGGAGGTTATCGCGAAGGTGAGGATGTCTTGGAACGAGAACAGCGCAAACGCAAGCGTGGAGAGCCAGCACAGCTCCGGGGAACTGGAATATTGTCGGCAGCAGATGCATTGGTCGAGGGGATTCGATATAGACCTAGGACTTCGGCGACGCGAGCAACCTACGATCTCGTTCTGACTACAGTCGCTAACAATCTTGGGGACGTCCCCCATGAGGTTGTTCGGAGTGCCACAGACGCTGTGCTGGAGTACTTGAAGGATGACGATATGAAAGATTTCGACAAGAAGAAGGAGGTCGATGATCTACTAGGCGCTAGTATGAATTCAAAGCAGTTCAACGAGCTTGTGAACCTGGGAAAAAAGATTACAGATTACGACGCGCAGGATGAAGACGAAGAGATGGCAGATGGAGATAACAGCGGCGAAAATGGCGCAGAAATAGACGACCGTCAGGGAGTAGCAGTCGTATTCGACGACAATTCCGACGAGGAGGGTGACGAGATGCTTGATGAAATTCGGGACGAGTCATCCGAAGACGAAGATGACGCCCAAGATCGTCCTGCCGATGAGGAAGTTGCCATGGCTGGTGGTGCTGGAGTCGATAAAGACGAAGAATCCCAGGAACTACCCGAAGAGGAAGCAATAATTATGGACTCCGGTTCTATGCAGAATACTGACTCAGCCAAAGACAAGAAGGACTTCATACCCGCACGCGAAATTGATGCATATTGGCTGCAACGACAAATCGGCTCAGTATACACGGACGCACATGTACAACAGTCTAAGACACAGGAAGTGCTGCAAACACTATCTGGTGCTCCCGCGGAAGAAGGTGGGGATGAGAAGCCTCTCAGGGAAATCGAAAATGATCTCGCTGAATTGTTTGATTATGAGCATCATGAGCTAGTACACAAACTCATCGCAAATAGGGACAAGATAGTCTGGCTTACCCGTTTAGCTCGGGCAGAAGATGCTGAAGCTCGAGGTGTGGTCGAACGTGAAATTGCTTCGGAGGGACTACGATGGATCTTGGATGAGCTTCGTGGAGTCGCGCCAGGAGATGGCTCAAAGAAACGGAAACTGGAAATGAAGATGGACATTGACGTTCCAGCTGAATACATCAATGGCGGCAGCAAGAGTGAGCAGAAAGACAGAGATGGTCTAGTTGGTGGACTGCAACCGCGAAAGCTGGTTAATCTTGAAAATCTTGTCTTTGATCAAGGTAATCATTTGATGACGAATCCTAAGGTCAAATTGCCGGAGGGCTCTACCAAGCGAACATTCAAAGGATACGAAGAGATCCATGTGCCGCCTCCCAAGAAGCGCAACGATCCTTCCGATCGTGATATTCCGGTTGCAGAAATGCCTGAATGGGCACGAGTTCCGTTCTCCTCTACAGTCAAACTCAACAAGATACAATCGCAGTGCTTTCCGACAGCCTTCGAAGACGATGGTAATATGCTCATTTGTGCGCCCACTGGAAGTGGCAAGACAAACGTCGGCATGTTAACTATCTTACGAGAAATTGGCAAAAATCGCAATCCGGAGACTGGAGAAATCAACTTGGACGCTTTCAAAATTGTTTATATTGCGCCTCTCAAAGCATTGGTTCAAGAACAAGTTGGAAATTTCGGTGCGAGACTTAAGCCGTATGGCATCAAGGTTTCTGAACTGACGGGAGATCGCCAATTGACGAAGCAACAAATTGCCGACACCCAAATCATTGTGACAACCCCTGAAAAATGGGATGTTATCACTAGGAAAGCCACCGACTTGAGTTATACTAACTTGGTCCGTCTCATTATCATTGACGAGATTCATCTGTTGCACGATGATCGTGGGCCAGTTCTAGAAAGTATCGTGAGCAGGACGATTAGAAAGGTGGAGCAGACCGGCGATCCTGTTCGTCTGATTGGTCTTTCTGCCACACTGCCAAATTACCGTGATGTCGCAAGTTTTCTACGTGTTGATCCTCTCAAAGGCATGTTCCACTTCGATGGATCATACCGTCCGTGTCCACTTCGTCAGGAATTCGTTGGCATAACAGAGAAAAAGGCGATTAAACAACTGAAGACCATGAATGATGTGACTTACACCAAGGTCTTGGAGCATGTAGGGACAAATCGAAACCAGATGATCATTTTTGTGCATTCTCGTAAGGAGACGGCAAAAACAGCTAGATATATCCGAGACAAAGCCTTGGAAATGGAGACGATTGGACAGATTTTACGGAGTGATGTGTCGGGGACACGAGAGACTCTCGCTTCTGAGGCCGAGGAGGTTAGCGATCGAGAGCTTAAGGATTTGCTACCCTACGGTTTCGGAATACATCACGCTGGTATGAACAGGCCAGATCGAACATCTGTCGAGGAACTTTTCCATGAAGGTTTGATTCAAGTCCTTGTCTGCACTGCTACACTGGCATGGGGTGTCAATCTACCAGCGCATACTGTCATTATCAAAGGAACTCAAGTCTATTCCCCGGAAAAAGGCAGTTGGGTAGAATTGAGCCCTCAGGATGTACTTCAAATGCTTGGACGCGCTGGACGGCCACAGTACGACACGTACGGAGAAGGTATCATCATCACCACCCAAAACGAAATGCAGTATTATCTGTCACTTCTAAATCAACAACTACCGATTGAGAGTCAATTTGTTAGTAGATTGGTAGACAACCTAAATGCAGAAGTTGTTCTCGGCAATGTCCGTAGTCGAGACGAAGGTGTCGAGTGGTTAGGATATACCTACCTATTCGTTCGAATGCTGCGATCTCCTGGGCTGTACAGTGTAGGAGCTGATTATGAAGATGACAATGCTCTTGAGCAAAAACGAGTCGATTTAATTCACTCTGCTGCTATGGTTCTGGAGAAGTCTAACCTTATCAAATACGATAAGAAGACGGGCAAACTACAAGCAACTGAGCTTGGCAGAATTGCTTCG
>KI628543.1:218395-249315 GCA_000503235.1 Sclerotinia borealis F-4128
CATTATTACATTACACACAGCTCCATGTTGACTTACAATCACCACCTCCAACCTTCAATCACGCCAATCGAGCTTTTCCGTGTATTTGCGTTGAGCGACGAGTTTAAGTACATCCCAGTTCGTCAAGAGGAAAAGTTAGAACTGGCCAAACTTCTTGGACGTGTGCCAATTCCCGTCAAAGAAGGTGTCGAGGAACCTCATGCGAAGATAAATGTACTCCTGCAAGCTTACGTTTCAAGATTAAAACTGGATGGACTTGCGTTAATGGCGGACTTGGTCTACGTTACTCAGTCAGCTGGAAGAATCTTGCGTGCTATCTTCGAAATCACTCTTAAAAAAGGATGGTCTTCGGTAGCCAGGACAGCTTTGGAGCTTTGCAAAATGGCCGAGAAGCGCATGTGGCCAACTATGTCACCACTTCGACAGTTTGCCGGATGTCCCCGGGACATTATACAGAAAGCCGAAAGAATTGACGTTTCATGGGCCAACTACTTTGATCTTGACCCACCACGTATGGGAGAATTGCTAGGCCTTCCGAAAGCTGGCCGAACTGTCTGTAGTCTTGTTGCAAAGTTTCCACGACTAGAAGTCCAGGCACAAGTACAACCAATGACGCGGTCAATGCTGAGAGTAGAGTTAACCATCACGCCCAAGTTTGAGTGGGATGACGAGATTCATGGCACTGCGGAAAGCTTTTGGATTATAGCTGAAGATTGTGATGGCGAAGACATACTTTTCCATGATCAATTTATCCTTCGTAAAGATTTCGCTCAAGCCGAGATGAATGAGCATCTTGTCGAATTCACAGTCCCCATCACGGAGCCCATGCCGCCACATTATTTTATCACTGTCGTCTCAGACCGATGGATGAATTGTGAAACTAAGCTTGCAGTCTCATTCCAGAAACTCATTTTGCCCGAAAAGTTTCCACCTCACACACCGTTATTAGATTTACAGCCTTTACCTGTAGCAGCATTAAAGATCGACGAATTCAAATCACTATACCCTGATTGGGATCGCTTCAACAAGATTCAAACACAAACATTCAAATCTCTTTTTGACACAGACGACAATGTGTTTGTTGGAGCACCCACGGGAAGCGGCAAGACTGCTTGCGCCGAGTTTGCATTGCTGCATCACTGGAAAAGCGATGATCCAGGACGTGCTGTCTATATCGCTCCATTCCAAGAGCTTGTTGATCTTCGACTTCAAGATTGGCAGAAACGTTTATCGAGTCTCCGTGGAGGCAAAGAAATTGTGAAGCTCACAGGAGAAACCACTGCTGATCTCAAACTCTTGGAGAGGGGTGATTTAATCCTTGCAACACCTTCTCAATGGGATGTTTTATCGCGACAATGGCAACGTCGGAAGAACGTTCAGAATGTTCAACTCTTTATCGCGGATGAGCTGCACATGCTTGGTGGACAGGCTGGCTTCGTCTATGAAATCATTGTCTCTCGCATGCATTACATCCGATCACAAACCGAATTACCACTGCGAATTGTGGGATTGAGTGTTTCCCTTGCAAATGCTCGTGATATTGGAGAGTGGATAGATGCGAAGAAGCATAACATCTACAACTTTAGTCCCCATGTCCGTTCAGTTCCTCTGGAGCTTCATATTCAGTCGTTCACCATTCCCCATTTCCCATCTCTCATGCTTGCTATGGCAAAGCCAACCTATCTTGCCATAAACCAAATGTCGCCAGATAAGCCTGCTCTTGTATTTGTTCCCAGCAGAAAGCAAGCTCGTGCTACGACTCGTGATTTACTCCTGGCATGCGTAGCTAGTGATGACGAAGATCGGTTCTTGCACGCAGATGTGGAGGCGATGAAGCCTTTGTTGGAACGTATTCAAGAAGAAGCGCTCGCAGAGTCCATCTCGCATGGCATAGGTTATTACCATGAGGCTCTTAGCACAAGTGATAAACGTATCGTGAAACATCTTTACGACAATGGTGCCTTACAAGTAATGGTTGCGTCTCGTGATGTTTGCTGGGAGCTTGATTGCAAAGCACATCTAGTTATTGTGATGGGTACGCAGTTTTATGAAGGCAGGGAGCACCGCTATGTCGATTATCCTCTTAGTGAGATCCTACAAATGTTCGGCAAAGCAACACGACCGATGGAAGACAAAATTAGTAGGGGTGTTCTGATGGTACCAGCGGTCAAAAGAGAGTACTACAAGAAGTTCTTGAACGAAGCTCTTCCAATCGAGAGTCATCTTCAGGTGTATTTACATGATGCTTTCGTGTCTGAGATTAGCACAAAAACGATCGAGTCAGCTAGCGATGCCATCAACTGGACTACTTTCACGTACTTCTATAGAAGATTACTTGCAAACCCCAGCTACTACAGTCTCAAAGACACATCCCATGAAGGGCTAAGTGCGCACCTGTCGGAGCTTGTAGAAACGACTTTGAAAGATCTGGCCGAGTTCAAAATCATTGATTTGGATGAAGAGGATGACTCTGTTACTCCACTAAACGCAGCAATGATTGCTGCTTATTATAACATCTCATACATAACCATGCAGACCTTTTTGCTGTCATTGACTGGCCGTACCAAACTTAAGGGCATTCTGGAAATTGTCACTTCGGCAACTGAGTTCGAGTCCATCCAGATCAGAAGACACGAAGACAGCCTACTACGTAGAGTATATGATAGGCTTCCCGTCAAAATGGCTCAGCCAAGCTTCGATTCGCCACACTTCAAGGCATTCGTACTTCTCCAAGCCCATTTCTCAAGAATGCAATTACCGATTGACCTTGCCAAAGACCAAGAGATTATCCTGACGAAAGTCCTCGGCCTCTTGAGTGCTACCGTAGATGTCTTGTCCTCAGACGGCCATATCAATGCAATGAATGCAATGGAAATGTCACAAATGGTTGTTCAGGGCATGTGGGATCGCGACAGTCCTTTGAAACAGATACCTCATTTCAAACCTGAGGTCATTAAAGCTGCAAATGGATCTGGGTATGTTCTAAATTGTTCTACTGATCGAGTACCTCCGCTAATAAGACATATCTATAGTATCAAGGACATATTTGAGTTTATGGATGCGATGGACCCTTCCGAAAATCCGGACTACGAAGCTCTCGTCAAACGACTCGGTCTCTCGCAAACACAATTAGCGCAGGCAGCCGATTTCACGAATTCGAAATATCCTAACATTGAGCTTGACTTTGAAGTGGAGAATCCGGACGAGATTGTGGCTGGATCACCTGCTTACATTAAAATCAAAATTTTACGAGACATTGACGAAGATGATGATGCGACAGAGGTGGACATGTCCGTACATGCTCCTTTCTACCCCGCAAAGAAAATGGAAAATTGGTGGCTGGTAGTCGGTGATGAGGGTTCGAAAACTTTGCTGGCGATCAAACGGGTCACAATCGGAAAAGCATTAAATCTTCGGCTGGAATATACGGTACCAACATCTGGAGAGCATGATTTGAAGTTGTTCCTCATGAGCGACAGTTACGTGGGTGTCGATCAGGATCCTGGTTTCCATGTCTCGGTGGCAGAAGGAATGGACGAAGATGAAGAAGAAGACGAAGACGAAGACGAAGACGAAGAATGAGCCACTTCCCCCTTTTTCTCTTGACGAAGCATTGCTGTATAATAGATAGGTTTAGTTGGTCAAAAGCACAATCGAGATCCATTGATTTGCTCGAGGTTGCCTGGATTCCGCATTCTTATTGGGTTCTTGTTCGATGTTTGTGACTGTGCTGCCTGTGCCACGGACGCCGCTCGCAAATTGATTGGCTACGTCAGAAGGTAGCCCAACAGTGGGCGGATTCTCACTCGTGTGTTGATCATGACACGACAGACATTTCTGTTCTGTCAATGATCATTTTCTTCATTTCCTTTATTATCCTAAAAAACCCTCTCTATCCTCTCTTTCCCTTCAACATCACTTTTCATCGTCGATGTTGAATGCCACATTCAATGATACGTTAGTGCTGAGCTTTACTGTACAAGTTGTTATCTGGAGCTCACTTTGTGGTCACCCTCTCCGACTAATATCCGGGAGGCTGGGGTGGTCGAGCTTGGAAGTTCTACAGAAATCCACCGCCACGTGATTATTGCCTCACTAGCGCGCGTAACTTCTTTTCAAGCGAACCATTTTGATTTCCAGAATTCCATCTTCCACCAAGCATCTTCCTCAGCAACAAGTCATCACATCCATCAGATTATTCATCCGCGATTATCTTAATCATCTCAGACATTACTTACGCGTCAATATCTATTCTACCAATACGTCTTACCACTACCATTGAACTTTTTGAAGCTGTGTCGCGACAATGGCGGATGAGGCAAGCACGCGAGATGAGGTGGCGCCTCCTCTGTCCGCAGACACTTCAGCTCCCGATGCTGTTGTAGAGCCCCAAGTCGAGGTATCGGAAGGCGCCAACAGTAGCAATGGTGTTCAGGATGGAGCTGTTTCCGAGGATCCAGTCGCGACTTCCGGCACAAGCGCGACGGAAGAAAGTATGATTGCTTTTCTATTGTCTCAATTTTCGTTGCTTATGCCTTTACTAATTTCAGCTTTTGTTTGTTTAGTCAAAGATAGCGACGCCGAAGTTAATACCGAGAAAATGGACGAACAAACAATCCCCGATCGTTCAGTGCACAATGAGCCACCCACGTCCACTGCTCCCGAGGGCGACGATACAGAATTGAAGGATGGCGAAGATTCAGAGGGTGTGGCCCCGACAGCCGATGAGTCTGCGGAGCCGGCAGATGCTGCTGGAACCCCAGCTTCAGCCAGCAAATCGAAGGGCCGACGCAAGTCTGGCGTGCCGGAACACAAGAAGAAATTAAACAAAAAGCAATCCAAAGCGAAGTTGACACACACGGATGCGCAACCCGGCGACTACTTTTATGTGAGATTGAAGGGCTATCCTTTGTGGCCTGCAATTGTTT
This sequence comes from Sclerotinia borealis F-4128, assembly GCA_000503235.1. NCBI lineage: Eukaryota > Fungi > Ascomycota > Leotiomycetes > Helotiales > Sclerotiniaceae > Sclerotinia > Sclerotinia borealis. Next base: position 223,324 of record KI628543.1, read on the forward strand.
GTGACGAGGACATGCTTCCCAGCACCCTCATCAAGTCTCGCCCAGTTACGGCAATGAGAGCAGATGGTACATACAGGAGTGATTACGAGGACGGTGGCTCTAAGGCCAAGGACAGAACATTTCCCGTTATGTATCTGTTCACAAATGAGTTGTGAGTAGCGCTCATCCAAGATTCTTTTGATGAATTCTGCTGATTGATTTAGTGGCTGGATACCTAATTACGACCTCCTTGATATTGATCTAGACACAGTTGGAGACGTTCCTAATAACATGCGCAAAGATTTGTACGCCGCGCATCAGCTTGCTGCCGAGAAAAACGATTTGGATTATTTTAAGTCTGTCTTGACAGATTTCATGGAGCAGAAGAGGGCTGACGAGGAAGCCAAAGAGGCTGCTAAGGCAGCCAAGAAGGCGAAGAAGGAAAAGAAAGAAAAGACGCCGAAGGTTGTTCCGACCTCGGACGATAATGAAGATACAGAGATGATGGATGTCAGTGCTATTCCCGATGACGATGAGGCCGAAGCACCAAAATCGAATAAGAAGAAGCGCAAGAACCCTCCACCGAATTCTGAAGCAGAAATTGTATGTTGTTTTTTTTATCGCGAATTTATTGATCGAGACTAACATGATATTCCAGCAGCAGCCTGACTCTGCCCCAAAGAAGCCTCGCATCAAATTGAACAATACTCCAAAGGCTGCAAATGGAACATCTACATCTACCCCGAAGGCCGCTAAGGAGCCAAAGGAGCCCAAATCCGTTAAGGAGAAAAGTAAGCCAAAAAAAGCTGCTGCGAAGCCTAAAGACGCCGCCCTTGTTGCTCCACCGGAACCAGAACTCACCCCCGAGGAAAAGAGAATTAAGAAAGAGGTAATTTGACCCCCTAAAATACATCTAGTGGTTGCATCTAACAACTCTCATAGAAAGAAATCTTGTTTTTGAGACACAAGCTTCAAAAAGGTCTCCTGACCAAAGACCAGGAGCCTAAGGCGGATGAGATGCAGCAGATGTCTGAGTACGTGAACAAACTCGAAGGTTATGCCGATTTAGAGGTCAGCATCATCAGAGTAACCAAAATCAACAAAGTTCTCAAGGCCATCTTGAAGCTTCCTGTCATCCCTAAAGAAGACCAGTTTCAATTCAAATTGAGGTCTCAGACCTTACTTGATAAATGGAACAGGCTTCTTGCCAGCGAACAGGTTGTACCAGCTACTACCGAGCCGCCTGCCACCGGTTCCAGGGACGAGAGCAAGGAAAAAGATGAACCAAAAACAGACATCGTGACAGAAAATGGCATCGTCGCCGAGCACGATGAGAATAAGGCGGAGGAAAAATCACCGGCCCTTGAGACACCCCTTACTGCGCTACCCAAAGAAGAGGTGGTGAGCAATGACGACCCCACTCCCACAGCGGAAGAATCTCCAAAGGTAATGTCCCAACAAGTCAAACTGACATCATCAGCAAAAGCTAACAAAATATCAGGAAGCGGAAGTTACCACCGTTCAATCAGAAGCATAATCCACGCCCCCTCGGTGGAAGAAATTAAAAATTAAACCAGCCTAGCTTGAACAGCTATGGGCAGTGTTTCGATCGTCATTCAAGATCGATTAATGAGCAGAATTGGTCCTCTTTTAAGTCTTCAGTCGTCGTCTTTTTAGGTATCGTCGTCCCGGCTTAAGGTTGATAGTTTTGCATTTGCTTTTGCGGGTTCCCCTTGTAACACTAAGAGCTGCCGGAATTTTATTTCTCTTAGCCCGTGGCTTCTCAGGATGTCACAACAAACCACACCTTGTACAAATTTCCTTTTCTGAAAAGCACGTTACGGTGGTTGCGTGGGAGTTGTCTCGGATTTTCAAGTTGGCCCGGATGAACGCTCGCTTTTCTCGTCTGACATTAAGGTTTTCTTCAATTTACGTTAGGCAATTGGGCAAATACCACAAGAAATGAAAACATTAATGGTGATTCCCGATGATTTGAGCTTTCGCCGCCTTGAACTTCATAGAGCAGAGGCAACTTGAGTGATCGTGTGATGTGATGCTGTGAAATTGTATCTTGGGGTACAATCTTAGAACTCATTACTTTGTCACCAAGCCAACCCAAATCTCGTCGATCATTTCCCAAATGTAAGGACTGCTAGAGTATTGATAGAATGTAAGAATTGTTACGCCAAATTGACCCTGATGAATGTATTCAAGTTGTTGTGCATGGGAAGAGGATATTGAAAGCCTATCTTACTCACACCGCCTCCTTATCAGGTGCGATATTTGGCAGAATTATTTATCGCAAAAATAAATTTCGTCAATCCAAAACTGACCGAAAACCTCATACACAATATACAATGTCCGCCCCTACCCCCGAAGTTCTTCGATTCACAACCCACAAGTCACTAAGTCACCGACTCGTTCTCTCTGCCCTAACAGGTCGTCCGATTCACATCTCCCAGATTCGAAGCTCCTCACCTACCAATCCGGGTCTTGCACCTCACGAAGTATCTTTCTTGCGACTTCTCGAATCTATCAGCAATGGCTCCTCTGTCCAGATATCCTATACTGGTACAACATTAGTATACAATCCAGGTGTCATAGCTGGATCGATTGATGGATTGGGTGCGGATGTGGATGGAGTAATCAAATGTAATTTGCCGGCGAATAATACTCGGGGTGTCAGTTATTTCTTACTGCCCCTATGTATGCTTGCGCCTTTTGCGAAGAAGGCTGTCAACGTGAGGTTTGAGGGAGACGGGGTTATCACAAGTTCAACGGAAGCAGGAGACATATCAGTGGATAGTGTCAGAACGGCCATTCTACCACTTTACGAACCATTCGGGATCATGGCCAGCAAATTGGAGATCAGAGTTCTGCAGAGAAGTTGTCCGGGAGCGGGAGGCAAAGGCGGTGGAGGTGTAGTAGAGTTGCGGTTTGGGAGTCAGATCAAGGCATTGCCGAAGACGCTGCATTTGAATAGAAATCCAGGGAGGGTGAGGAGGATAAGAGGTGTGGCATATGCGACCGGTGTGAGTAATAGTCATAATGCGCGGATGATACACGAGGCCAGGGGCATCTTGAATCCCTTTGTGGGCGATATCCACATTGCGACACAGTATGATCAGGCGCCACTGGTATCAGCGAAGGACAAGACGAATCCGAGCGCGAAAAAGAGAACCGGAGTGGGATTTGGATTGGCGTTGATTGCGGAGAGTACTTCGGCCGGTGTAATATATTCGGCTGATGTGGTATCCCCCAGTGTGGGAGGTGTTGCGCCTGAAGATATTGGAAAGCAGTGTGCATACCAGTTGCTGGAAATTATATCACAGGGAGGTTGTGTGACGAACGCCGGCGCACCCACAGTACTAACTATGATGGCAATGGGCTCAGAGGATATTGGAAGATTAAGACTAGGACGAGAAGTAATAGCGACAGAGGATTTAATAGGATTAGGACGAGATTTAAAAAAGTTCGGAGCAAGCAGTTGGGGTTTACGAGATGTAAAAGAAGACGAGAGCGAGGATATCATAGTAAGCGTCAAGGGCACGGGAGTGGGGAATGTTGGCAGAGGTGTACAGTAGCATAATAAAGCCAATCTCATCAATTTATTCATATTGAATGTTATGTCATGGTATGTGCAAATCAAGTCCATTTCTTAACACTATGTGCGGAACCTTTTTTTGAGTCTCTCAAACGTCTTATTCTATGCTGCGCTGCAACCTCCGAGCGATGGCACTTAGCCTCGGATTCCTTGCAGTAAGCTCGGCGACATCAGCAGACAAAGTATTTGCCCGTAAGGACCCAGAAGCGGACCCTGAAACTGCCAACTGACTTCGGAGGGTATCTAAAACATTGAACTCTCCAATAACGGCCGTCCCCGACCAAAAAATATCCAAAGGCGCATCATCCGACTGTGTATCTATCGGCTCAGCAAGTAGCCCTTCTCGTTCAAAGTCCTCCTCTGTGGTATTTTCTTGGCCATCTGGACGAGGGGCAGCTCCTGCGGTATCTAACGGCTGCATTTCAATGTCCTCCAAGCCAGCAACAGTGTCCCTCAATACTCCTCGTTCCTCAGCATCATGATCTTGTGTAGAAGGTTGTATTTGCGCATCAGTGGTCTTCTTTCCATAGGCTGTCAGGAACTTGTCGAGCCTCTCTCTATCTAGGTGAATAGTGAATAGTATGGCTTGTAAAGTCAATACAAGCAAATCGAAGACAACCAGTTTCAGTTTAGATGAAGGACCCTTCTGACCAATAAGATCGATAATGATGCCTCCATGTAGATATCCCCTCATCTCCTCGCCAGATCTCGAAGGCGCAAATAAAAGGTGTAGGAATATACACAGAATATTCGAGCCCAATAACATTATGACCAGAGAGGAGTTTTGAGGCGGTTGTCTAACGTGCTTCGGCTTCGGTGTAAGAATAACAAATTGTGTCAGGGCGCGCATACATAATTGGAAGAATGAGCAGCTTCAAGAAGATTAGCTCAGGTAAATCAGAGAGACTGGGGGCGAATTTCATACTCCATGTAATATAATACGCAAAGTTGACAATAAATTGCGAAGTCGAGATTCGTCATCAACGAGCTTGCTAACTCGTATTTCTTCCTTATTTGATCATAAGCTCTTCTCTGAGCTGGGGTCTTGGATGGATGTCGACATCGCCGACTCGAGCTCCCACTTCTGCCATTGGGAGGGGTTGCCAGTTGACCCGATACTGATGTAGAATCATTGTTCATTGCTTTCAGGAGTCATTGGGGTTGTACGGTGTTTTGGTGTGGAAGTTTGGGGAGTTTGAAATGTTAAGGGTTCACATCTTTCGAAGGTGAATAAGAGAGGGCAAGTGAGACTTGCAGCTCTGATATATCACTGGTCGATAATCAAGAGGTTTTGAAGCTGTTGATGCGACAAGGACGGAATAGGTGACAGAATAGATTAGGCTTTGCAGGGGTATTTGGGTTGTCATTACATAATCACTATGATGGATGATTCACTTTTTCGATGAATAATGTCTAAAAAGATTTGGATCTTTCAAACTTCTCCCAACTATTCGAAAGGGATGAGTTACACAATAACCAATTTACTCCTTAGCATCAGGCGTAAATTACCATTCAAACAATCAGTGCAAGACGATAGTTGTATAAAATACAATTTCTGTTCTGATTTTTGTGCTGAAGTGCCAATTCCAACCACAGCAGCTGGGACAAAGCAATCCTTCTCCAAGACGAGACGTAGGAACTGCAAATTGCAATGAAATACAACAGGGTCGATACCATGCCTAGCTATTACTCTAACAAGCATCGCCAATTGGTCTAGCCAATTCAATCCGATTTAGACCTCGCTCTATCATTCCACCTGTCGACCCACCGACATTTTGAACACTGTCCTGTTCCTTTTGCTGAGGCCATCGTGTAGGCCAACCATGTCCAATTTCGTCCAATTTCGTCCAACTTATTGAAACACTATTGGGCAAACATGTATCCATACCTCCTTATGCCCACTATATCATCATGATGGCATGCGACGGCCAGTTATTCCAGGCCTTCGAATCTCTTGAATTATTGCAGATTGTCAAACACGTGCGGGATCAGGTAGTGCTCGTGCATGAGAATCTTTTGATACCTCCTGCATTCTTCGTCCGTAAATTTCCCACCAATACGACCAGGCATGCCTCCCATTGATGACCAGTTGAAGCACAAGAAGTCTTGATCATAACTGATGCAGGTATGAGAGGAGATGGGAGTTGAGAAAGTTCAATACGTAAGTGCTATTGAACGACACTCGCTTGAGATATGAAACGTAGGAGGAGGCTTCCTATCGGAAATAAAACAATCTTCTGATGAGGACCAAGATAAACCAACATATGGCGCGGTGAGGAAGATGGCGTAGTTCCAGATTTGAAGACGGAGCTCAATGGGTAGCTTTGTAAAAAAGTGAAAAGAAGTAAAAGTGTCAGTAGAAGATGGTGCTATATCGGTGTAGCAAGTCATTCTTAAACACATCTTGATGCAAGGGAATCGACCAGCACGCAGGAGCTGTCAAAAGGGTATTGTAGTATAGTTCACAGATCTTGTGGCTACTGGTGACACTTGTGGCTACTGCATCTCGGTATTTGACTTGGCATCTGAACAACAGGAAAATGGTATCATTGAATAGCCAGATATAACAATAGATAGCAAGTGAAGAAAAGGATGAGAGGGGTTATGAATGGACAAGAGCTTACAGCTGTTGGTGTTTTGCAATCCGAGGAGGGGTGAGATCCTTGTACATGGTTGAATTGTACTCAATTGTCTATATTGAACGAGCTGCAGTGATGATTGGTAACATTGCAGTCCCTCGCCCTAATCCTAGGTATGTTAATGTTCATCTCATTCTCGAGTACATACATGTGCAGCAGATCACGGAGTATACTGTATTTTAGTATGTGAGACAAAAATAGTACACACCTGGACCATTGTGTGGGGTGGAAATTGATAAACACCCCTCCTTGATGCCTTAAAATATAATGAGGCATCACCCCACCCGAACTTCAAAATTATTGAGATTGAGTCACCTCTTGAATTTATCATTGTAATAACAGAACGGCTTTTGTAATTACAATCAAGTGCGCAACATGGCGACCACAACGGGACCGCAGGGCGATCTGCCAACTGAAATTCTTCAGACACTCTCTCAACAGGATAATATCCTTTCCTCAGAGGCATTCCCTACCCAAAAGTCTACCGATATTAAAAGTGCTTTGGATAGACTTGGCTCAAGGTCTATGATCACATATGATACAATAGACCGAGAAGAGGCTATATTGGAGGCAGAGGCAGAAGAAATCGCCGCGAATGGCAGTCATGAGGCACGCGTTTTCGAAGCTCTACGAAAGGCAATGGATGGGCTCACAGTTTCAGAATTAGAAGCTGCTGTGGGTGATAAAAACGTCGTCAAAGTTGGACAAGGTAAAGCATTCAAGTCGAAATGGATTGCGAAAGGTAAAGAGGGCAAGCTGGTAGCATCAGTGAGTTACTTCCCTACTACAATCACGAAGAATGATTCCTAATTTTTGCAGACCGATTCTATCCAAGACACCACCCGAGAACAGCTCCAGATTATTCAAAAGACGCGCGCACATCCAGATCCAAAAGTAATAACAGAACTGAAGAAACGTAAGCTGGTGAAGATGCAGAAGGTTATTAGCTACAAGATCTCGAAGGGGCCCAAATTCGCCTTAGAGATGGTCAAGGAGGAGACCGATTTGACAGCAGACATGCTTGCATCGTGGGTTCCAATGGTATCTTTGAATATAAAAATGCTTACATGTTTAGGGGTGCCTGGAAAACCGCCGCTTTCAAACCATACAACTTCAAATCTCTTGGAGCAGACCAAAACTCTGGTGCATTACATCCTCTGAATAAAGTACGACATGAGTTCCGCCAAATCTTCTTCGAAATGGGATTTGAGGAAATGCCTACAAATAACTTTGTCGAAACTGGCTTCTGGAATTTCGATGCTCTTTTTGTCCCACAACAACACCCTGCGAGAGATTTACAAGATACCTTCTACTTATCGGATCCTAAAACTGCAGATAAACCACGCGCAGAGTCAGAAAAGGATAAAGCTGACTATGAGACATACTGGAAGAACGTACAGGAAGTTCATCAAGAGGGAAAATACGGATCAATTGGTTATAGATACCCGTGGGCTGAAGATGAATCATTAAGATTAGTTCTCAGAACACATACGACAGCGACCTCGACAGCAATGCTACACAAGTTAGCTCAACAAAAGGGACCGGATGGACGACCGCCACCAGCAAGATACTTTTCCATCGATCGTGTATTCCGAAATGAGACTCTTGATGCCACTCATCTTGCCGAGTTTCATCAAGTCGAGGGTGTTATTGCAGATTATGGATTATCTCTTGGGGGTCTTATGGAATTCATGGAGATCTTCTTCAACAAAATGGGTCTCGAAGACTTGCGCTTCAAGCCAGCTTACAATCCTTACACCGAACCAAGTATGGAAATTTTCAGTTACCACAAGGGTCTCGGTAAACTGGTGGAGATCGGAAACAGTGGAATGTTCAGGCCGGAGATGTTGGAGGCTATGGGTTTACCAAAAGACATGAAAGTCTTTGGTTGGGGACTGAGTTTGGAGCGTCCGACTATGATTAAATATAAGGTACTATTTCCTCCCAAATTTATATTTCACAAAGCTAATCCATATCCTAGGTGAATAATATTCGAGAGTTATTAGGTCACAAAGTAGATTTGGGTTTCATCGAGAGGAATCCAGCTGTCAGACTAGACAAGACATAAGGGGTTAGATAGGTCCACAAAATAAATGATTGCAAAAATAAGACACAATGAATATCCATGAGTTCGTTTCGCCATAGGTGTTGTGCAGAATTTCGAAATACGATGACTTCGAGGGTATATGTAATGATATTGGATATCACACTATTTCTTACAGATGTCGAAATACAAATCAATCGTGATCCTCCTCCGTTAGGCCTGGGCAGCCATCCATCGAATCGTCTGGATACTTAAATTTGCAGAAGAAGCAATAATAGTACTGCGACCTCAAATGCTCAACAAGCTTCTGTAATCTTTCGGCCGGTTCCAGCAAATTAAAAGCATCCAGCTCAGGGTCCTCTTCCTCTAAATCCTCCACGATAGTATGCTGTATTTTGTCCTTTCCGAGTGCTCTCTTATCATCCTGGTCTTCATCCGCATCATCGTATGTCGGCAAACGTGATAGACTTTGTTGGAGATCATATCTCATCCTCCTATCCCTTTCCTTTTCTTCGCGTTTTCGAACTAGTCCTCTCCATAAAATGTTGATCTGCTTTAACGGTTTCGTAGAAATTTTGCGTTTAACTCCATCTTCAGTCTTCCCCGCTCCCCTACTCCCATTCTCAATCGCATACTCTTCCTCTTCCTCCTCCCTCTCCCCATCCATCCTCTCCGCAACCCTCATCGCCGCCCCAACAATCCCTTCCAACCTCCCCTCCTCCCTCTCCTTCCCAACCCTCTCCCTATACTCCCCCTCCTCCACCTTAACCCTTTTCCCCTCTTTCTCCACCCCCTCCCTAAACCTCCTCTTCTTCTCCTCCTCCAACCCAATCCCCCCCTTCCCCTCCTTAACACTCACCCCCACCGGCTCCAACCTCGCACCCACATTCCCTTTCGCCCCCAGCGCCACTCCCGGCGTAAACCCCATCTTCGCCATCATCTTTAATCCCTTACTATGTGCACTCTCGGGAGCCGCCAACATCGATTTCGACAATGCTTCTTCGCGCGCAGCAGATTCTTCAGCCGCAATCTCAGCTTTCGATTTCGTGCGCGACCGGGCCTCGGATTCGCGTTGCATGCGCACCCGTCGTTGGCTATATGTTTCTTTTTCGCGCGGTTTCGTAGGTTCCGTGATTATCATGTTCATATAATCATCTTCTTCCTCCTCTTCTTCTTCTTGCCCAGCTTCAATTGCAGCATCTGCGGTTTTTATATCATCTTCGGTCATGATGAATGGATAAAGTTGTTGGTTGTGCCTCACAGGCAAAAACGAGCAATTGGGGGGTACCTTTTCTCAAGCTTAGCAAAATCTCCAAAGAGTTTTGTTGCACGACTGTAGTAAAGGCAACTTTGGGGTTTTTGGAAAAAGTATAAAATTTTTTATAGATTTAGAATCAGAGAGGTTTCAGGGTCTCGAAACAAACTGTCTCGTTGAAATGGAAAGAAATCTTGTTCGTCCTGATCAAAGGGCGTTTGAAGATCTTTTTGGTCAGGCTGTGATTTTGCCACGAGGCTACCAAGTTTACACACCAAAATAATCGACACCGCCTTAAGGGCAAAGCTTAACAGTTGTCCAATGAAACAATTGCCGAGGTATCATTGAAGCGTTAGCTCAAGTTTCTTTTGAATTCACTTCCTGTAAGGCTGTGTTCATATTCTACAACATTCAACTCGACGGAAATCATGGAGACACTGAAATAATTCAGAATAGCCATCTGCAACCAGTCATATGATATGGTACCTAGTTAGATGGATTATAACAATTTTGGGAGCAAATGACGAAAGATGCAGAAAGCAATTAGCTCGCTGCATCGTTGCAGATTGATATTCTTATATTATTATATTTTCATATTCTCATATTTTCATGTTTATATGATATATTTTTTTGATACATGTTTTAGGAGTGATTATTGAGCTTACGTATCTAAAAACTCCTCGTCTTTTGTATTGTACAAAATCCAAGGAACGCAATCAGGCACACCCATCGCATTTGCTGCTGTTCTGGATAACCCGACAATATCTACTCGTTCATCTTGATCGGCATTACTCTGTAGTGTAACTACACGTAGGAGGTCTGTTAACAACAACAAGGCTTCCTCTGATTTTGTTTGCCCTTGCAAGTCTTCGTACACTATCCCTAGCTTCGCCAAAGCCTCGATTCTTTGCGATTGGAGTAATCCTAAGACTTGCGTGACTGTTTGAATCCTATCCTTGCTACTCCTATTGATATTGAGACGTCTTACTCTAGCACTGGTTATAGCACCAACAGCTGTTATTTGTAAGACAATGGCGCGAACCGTATCATCTGTGGGGTATGTTCCAAAGTATCTTTGCATGGCACGCAACGCAACTGCAGTTCCAGCATGGTCGTCCACCAGACCAAAGGTCAATACGATCAAGTTGTAAATGTCCGTTGGCATATCGTCTTCTCCAAGCTCTGCTTTCAACTTGTCTGCCCACATCATCATTTCTGCGAACAACTCTCTGGGGCGAAAAAACTTATGACGGACATGTCTTTGCATGCCCCGCTGCTTGGAATTTTTCCATAAATGTAGAAAGGTCTCAACGTCGGGCTCCACTCCATCTTTGACGAAGGTATGATACATCTCTTTGGTGTCCAAGGAGAGCCTTGGCTCAGCTTTAATCACGGTGTTCATGAAACCAGTGTTTGGCGCAATTCTCGCTTTGCTAAGAGTTGTGTAAAGGTCCAAAAGCCGTCCGTGATTCTGTGTTTTTACATAATGCTGCATCAGAATCGAGAATGTTTCGATTGTAGCAGGTGGATTGAGAAGGAAACTGGCAGATTTGTAATCAAGCTTATTTAGCCCCTTGTTAGTTTTTAAGGGGACTGCCAATGCCCTGACTCTTTGCTCTCGAGCCGTAACGAAGTCAAGTCTTGTTGCAATCATAGACCATCCCATGTCCTCAGCCAGCCTCCGGTTATGTACTGTGTTTGATCGCAGCCAAGCTCCAATAAGTCCATTCGTGAATTTGGCATCCGGGCAGAGCCTAATATTTCGCATTAGATCAAGTACTTTACTGGCTCCGTCAAGGTCGCCAGTGCCAATCAACTTTTTGATCCATTTTCCAAAGAAAAATTTATTGTTAAATTTCGATGGGAGATTGTTGTAATCTTGAGTGATCAAAGAGTCATACTGCAAAGCATCTGGATCGTTTGTGAGCATCATATCTATAAAGACTGATAATCCTTCATGATCTTTGCCGGCCCGCATGAAAAGTCCGGTGATGACATCGTAGTCATCCATCTCCATAAGCGATTTCATATGCTTCCGAAATTCAAGGTAAATGTTCCAAGCTTTGGAAGTGTGGCCTTCGGACTTTGAGGCCAAACAGCCTTGTATTATGTGAATAAGGATCCGAGCAGTCAATGGATCACTTGATCTTTGAATGAGAATAGATGCTACTTTTTGTGCTTCGTCAATGTCGCCGTTCTCCGCAAACATCCGAATTCCAAGCTCCAAATGTTGATTTAGAAGATCTTCATTTTGGGAAAGACTCTGCCCAGCGGCTCTCCATAGATCAATGGCAGTCCGTGGGTCCCCATCTACAAAGACAGCTTCCATGTATAGCAACAATGTAGATCCTCCTAGATGTAATCCCGCTTTCTGCATATCTGACCCTAGTCGTTTTACATGTGCCATGCGGTCAAAATTTGTTGGATCCGGCAGTGAAATATAACTCCAAAGGAGGTTCCAGATTTCTGGAGAAACTCCATCGGGATTTGACAGTATGGCTTTTCGGCAAAAAATATAGTATTTCCATAATCTAGATAACCTTTTTTCATCCATCCGAAAATCACTACGACCAAAATCATGATCAAGTTTTTGCACTTCACTATTCAGAAGTTTTATGTGGCCTCGAGTTGCGAGAGGATACAACCCTTCCTGTATCATGAGAGTAGTTGACTTTGGCCGTGGTGGTTTAATGATGTAATTTGGCTTTTGCTTTGACTGTGTTTTGAGAAATTGTTCTGTTGTGGGTGACGTTGGAGGTGGAGGTGGAGATAACTCTGTGGAAGTCTCAGCTTCATCTACTATAATTAGCAGGCATACTATCGAAATACAAACGGACACTTGCCTTCCTCGACAGACTTCAAAAAGTAGTTCCGTATCTTTTGCCGGTTTTCTTCAGACATCGGGCCTGGCTCTTTGGTAATGCTTTCCAACGTGTCCACCTCGGCCTGTAAACGTTCTATCTTTGCATCCATTGCATTTTCCCATTCCTCCATGTGAAGACTTGGTTCTCCATCTTCATCAACCTCCTCGAGTTCCTCCGCTGATACTTCTCCGATATCATCTTTTATTTCCCGAACCGCCTCTTGAAGACCTTCCAGAAGTTCATCCTCTTCTGGATCGCCTCGTGCTTCTGTTCGGATACCGTCTGGAGTCTCGTCAAAATATTGATAGAAGGGCTCCTCGGTCTGTTCAAGTTTTTGTGTTTCTGTCCTCGGCGCAAGCGGTAGTCCTTTTCCCTCTCTATCTATCGACCTTAGCGGGGTCTTTTGGGCCGTGAAATTTCGTGAAAGCCATGGTGCTCGAGGTGCGATCTGTAGTTTAATTCGGCATGACTTGCACACGAAACCACGAATACTAGAAGTCAGATTGGTGGGTGGCGGCGGCATTAGTGTTGATGGATGTTGACCGTACAATCAAAAAAAAGTTGGGAGCGGGAAACTTTTTTTTGAATGAGCGCCGTTGCGCGCAGCATGACTTCGCTTCCCATTCGCGACAAGTAAATATTAATCACGACACGTCAAAATCTCACGCAAGCCCCTTTTCTTGAACTCTCTAAACAATAAGAAATGTCTATCAACGGGAATACCAATAGTTTCACTGTGTTTGATGGAACAGAGCATCAGGTAAATTTTATCTCCATTCTCTGCTCTCTACTAGACTAAATTTCAGTAGGTAGCCTATATATTTACACCACCCACATCTGCACCTTCAGAAGACCTACTTCAACGTCCTAAGAAGCGTAGGAAGGTAGTAAGGACGCCAACAAAATTCTATGAAATCAATGGAAATGTAGAGCCTTTTAAATTCGCACCATTATTGAATGAAAAAGAGTCTCCCGAACTTTCAAGGCTACGTTTGAGTCTGTTCGATAAGTATTGGATGGAAACAGAAGCAAAAATTAAGGTGCCAAATTCAATTTCTTACAACTTCTGAAATTACACCTTACTAACATTTTAATAGTCAATCTTGAATGAAGCAAATGAGGGCACTTTGGTGGAGGTCACATCATTTGTAGAGAATGAGAAGTATGTACGGCCCGGTAGAATTGATTGGACGGAGTCTGATTGATATTCAAAAGGAGCACAGGCAAAGTGCCAGTCGGATTCATTGTGACTGGACCAAATATCGCATCTCAAGGCTTACTTTTCGAACAACTATCGGCGAGACTTTCCAACGAAGTTAATGGCCCCGTTATTACCCTCAGATCTGGAGAATCGTCGAATCTGAAGGCACTACTCAAGAAGCTTATAAGAGATGTTACTCATCAAAGGTCAAGCGGCGAAGACGAGGATGACAATTTCCTCGAGCAAGATGTGAGCCTAATCTTCCTGCAATGGCATTAAATCTATCCTTGCTAATCAACTCAGGGCCGTAAACTTCTGAACTATGATTTGGAGATCGTTCATGGTTATGTTAAAGTCCACGGGTGTGACAGAGTGATCGTGGCGTTTCAGGACAGTGAAGCCTTTGACTCTGGTCTACTTGGGGAGGTAATATCTTTATTTGGGTAAGCAAACATACCTATCCTCTCTTCTGACTACCTTTTTAACACTTGAAATCCTCAGCTCTTGGCTGGACCGCATTCCTTTCCTCTTATTATTTGGTATTGCCACATCCGTCGACTTATTCCAAAAAAGACTTTCTCGTGTTGCTACTCGATCTTTACATGGAGTGCAATTCGATGTGGAGCAAACAAGCTCCATCCTTGAAACTATATTTCTAAAAGTCATAGCTGGTTCCAATGCGCCAATACGACTGGGACGAGGCATTCTATCGAGTCTCATGGAACGTCAAAATGATCATGTTCAGAGTGTACAAGCTTTCATTGGAGCATTAAAGGTTTCTCGTCTCTTGGATCTTCATACAAATTAATACTGACATTGTTAGTATGCATACATGTGTCATTTTTACGCCAACCCTCTGAGCATATTTCTGAGCCTCAAAAATGACTCTAGTTTGGCGGCGCTCCTCCAACCGGAGCATTTCGAAGCTATCAGGATGTTATCATCTTTCCAAAACTATACCGAACGCCTTGTAGAGCAAGGTAAATTAGAGCATTCCATGGAGTTGATCACAGATGATGAGATCCTTCTGCAAGAGGCGCAAACTTCGGCCCAAGACAAAGATCAAGCCGTGCAGAAAGTTCTCCGTGTTATGCATGTTATAATCACCTCAGCAGTCGAAGCACCAGAGAAGATTGATCTTTATATGAAAGCATCGACTGGATCATTAAAAAATTCGAACATTGTACGTTCAATTTTAGATTCAATCAAACGTGCCAATCTCGATGATTTCCTAAAAATTGTAGTATCACTCATGGGAGCCACAGAAATTGGAAGTACTGAGCTGGATCTTGAACCATGGTCGGATATGGAACCGAAATTCTACCCAGAAATTGTGGGTATTTGGGAAGACGCTTTATCACTCACAAACTCAGAAGCTGGGAAATCCATCCGCAGCAGTTACAACAAGTCACTC
Source organism: Sclerotinia borealis F-4128 (assembly GCA_000503235.1). Classification (NCBI taxonomy): domain Eukaryota; kingdom Fungi; phylum Ascomycota; class Leotiomycetes; order Helotiales; family Sclerotiniaceae; genus Sclerotinia; species Sclerotinia borealis. The sequence goes on from KI628543.1 coordinate 238,324, forward strand.
CGTACCACTATCATCTCTCAGAAAGTCCAAATCAGCCAGGAGAAATCAGCACTTACCAAACAAGAGAAAGAGTATACAGCTCTTGTTGACCGCTTGATTCAAGCCGTACAAGACTTCACGGATGTGGGCAAACTACAGGACCAATTTCTCTCCGAGATTTGGCTCTACGATCTCAAATACCCCTACCAAGACGCCTTCACACCAAAGCCCCGTTTCGCAATCGAGCGAGCCCTATCTTCGCCCCACGAATACCTTTCCTGTGCATGCTGCGACCCTACGAAAGAAGGCGCACTCATGTCCCATCCACCTACTGCAATCCTATACAAGCTTTTCCTAGAAGCAGGAAACTTAATCAACATTTTCGATCTTTGGACTGCTTTTGTCGCTAACTTGGGACCGGAGTATGACGAGGGCGAGGATGGCGAAAGACAGGCTTTGATGTTGTTTTATAGAGGACTTGCAGACTTGAAGTTGTTGGGTATGATTAAACAGAGTAGGAAGAAGACCGATCACTTGACAAAATTAGCATGGAAGGGATTGTAAACTATGCAGTCAATGGATATTGGGACAGGAGAAGGAACATTTAATGCATTTACATCATAATTATATTAATCTTCGAATGCTAAAGCTCAAGACATCCACAGAAACGTGTTTAGCTGTCAAACAGCCCTCAAATCTAATACCATCTACTCTTCTTCCTCCACATATCATCTTCCTCCCTCCTCACTCTCTCCCTCCTAACCCTCCTCTCAATCTCCTCGATAGTCTCTACCATCTCCGGGCTTTCACACCCTCTCAAGCCAATAAATCTCCCCAGCCTCCTTCTCTTAACCTCCAAATCCGCGTTCACATCCCATTGCACTGGGCACGGATAATGCAACGTCCATTCACACGGTGTGCGCTGATGGTAAAAATGCGCCAACTCGTCTAGTTCCGCAGACGTCAAAAGCCAGAAATTGAGAAGTTGCTTGGGGAACGAGGGGTGCACTTGGCCGGATGTGAGACGCACGAGAGGCGCGAGGGGGAGGGCCATTTGTGTGATTTTGGCGGCGAGCGCGGGGTTGGTTTGGCTGATGCGGTTTATGGATGACATGGTTGTGTCTTGTGTTATTTTCTCGTTTGGTATTCGTGGTGAGTTGAGCTGAGTTGATTTGCTTTGGTTTGAACAACGCGCAGCGTTAAATAGTCCGGACTGATTTGCCTGATGGGTTTGGTGTCGGTAGTGTGATGCTGTGAATGTATATAACGATCTTCCGTAATGATTCAGATAAAGGAAAGAAATTACTTCTATGACTGTATTTGCTCAAGGATAGGAAAGATTATTCGCAAAGCTGCCAGCAGCGTAAAGATAAATGTCTAGGACGAAAGTCAAGGTATAGGAAAGTGAAATATAGGAAATGTGTGGATACCAGATACCGATGGAGATGTGAATGGAAGAAAAGGGGAATGGAAGGTTCTTGTAGTTTTTACCTCATTCACGAGACTTCATTGTGTAGGAGAACGCCTTTGTAAGTGAGATCAATGCGAGCTTTGTTGGGAAATCATATCTTTGATACGATTGTTTGATAAGTCTATTTTGAGAGCTTGAGTGAAAGGAGCTTTGTGGAATTCTTTGTGTGGGATTCTAATGAGATTTTTGTGATCAAAGGTCTCAAAGAGCCTTTCTTCGCACTGGCCTAGAATAGCATCAGCCAGTGCTTCCGGAAGATTTTTACTAAAAAAGATTCTCTGAATATTGAGGTAACGACTTCCCACACGACCATACAATATAAAAAAACTGACAGAGCTGGAGGACCAAAAATAGAATAATAATAATAAGGCCTGCTCGTTCTAGGATTCGAATGCCATATTATATCTAACCACCAGGATGGACTGATCAAATCGAATCTTGATATTAACCCTCTCGCCTATGCATGCAATATCTTACAGCTGTAAAACCCCAGACACCATAACGCCTCATATGTAAATTCATGCCATTATACCAACAGCCAAAAAAACACCCTCTATTTCTTGCCCTTCTTCCTCCTGTTGGGGCTGCCTTGTTCACTAGCTGCAGGTCCGCCCCTTTGAACTAGAATGGCATCCTCATCGCTGACGACGCTGATGGCCTTGGTTGGTGAGGTAATTTTGGATGTCTTGGCTTCTGCTTCTTCGTCTAACTCCTTCATGAATTCTGCCTGAATTGAGGCACGACGTTTTTCCCACCACTCTTTCTCAGATGCGGTCTTAGCCTGGACATCATCGAGCTTTTTTCTTAACATTGTATTTGCGGCTATTTCGTTCGCAGACTGGAATATTGTCTGTCCCCAATTTGGTGCCAGCGCATTTGCCTATTCATGGTTAGCTAAATTCAACTCCTTCGCGAGAGAAGGTCAACTCGCCTCCATGACCACATCTCTAAGTTCCTCTTCCATTTCTTTCTCTGCTCTCAGGAACCTTTGCCACAAATCGTCACCCACACTTCCCCTTTGTAGTAAAGTACTGCAAGCTTGCTTTGCTGTTCTGATTTGAATAATTCGGTGGATATCCTCGACAGCCCTTCTCAACAAAGCCGCTCGTATAATACTTTCTTGTTCTTTTGACACTTTCTCACTCCCTTCTTCTGGCTCAAGGTGAAGCAGTGATAAGTAAACGTTTCTTTGTAAGTGTGGTGGGAACCATGGCGCAAGGGTCGCGGATTTGGCTACAATACTTATTATTTTTGCGCACAATCCAATAAGAAGAAGCTTCACTAACCTGCTTTACGCTTCCTATATAATGAGGAGAAAATACCCAAAGAGACAACGAGGACAACAACATATGCGAGAGGGAGGATTAAACCACGAAGAGTGGTTGCATAATCATAGCTGTTGAACATAGTGAACGTTTGAATGCGGAACAGAGTATAAAGTAATTAACAGCGTGTAAGAGCTGTGGTTGGAAATTCTTAACAAATTGGTGAAGGATCTTAAAAGGTATGTTCTTCTTATATGTATTGTATGTTGTATATTGTATGTTGTGGTTGTGTGTCCTTTATTATTATCTTTAGTTCATCTCATTCTGCCACTTTAGGACAAATAACCTTAAAGTTACTTTTTGCTAAAGGACATGTCTACGGGTAGCCAATCAGCCAATCCCGCACACTCCATCCTTGTAGCAATTCATTCCAAAGGCGGTGAATAAGGCGGCATGGCAATTCCTACTTAGGCCACCGAATTCTGACGTCTTCTTTGGTGGTTGGAGGTATATGAACTGCAGTTCAGACAAGTACAGTACTGAGTATATCTACCTACTCTCTTCCAAAGAATCTCAAAGATTTCGCCTTCCACACTTGATTTCGACTTTCGTTCTTTTAACATTAAAGTTCAAGTGCTATTGCAACACAGAGTACATCGAATCTATTGTATTTCATACATTTGCATTTACATCAAGACCCTAACTGGGAAGAGCTCAAGATGCTTCTAAGATTTCGTGGTCCTGATGGGACAGTCCGTATTACTGTTGAAGCAGATGAAACTTTTGGTCAACTCGGCGATAAGGTTGGTCTATAATGAGCTGTATATATCTCTATGAGCTCCTATTGATATCTTATAGCTTGTAAAACTTCTACCAGAGAACCTCGATCCGAGGACTTTAACACTTTCGAATGCACCGAGTGGTGGAGAGGTCAAACCTCTTATGGAGATTGCGAGAGCCAAAGTTTCGCAGATTGGTCTCAAGTAAGTTGTGAATGAACATCATATATGTATGGGCTCTTGTGCTAACAAATGAAAGAAATGGTGATATGGTATTCATTAATTACAAGCTCTTGGATAGTCTCTCAAATGGCAATTCTACTACTTCCATCTCAGCCCCCCTTCCATCACATCTCACTCCTTCAACAAATCGTTTAAACGGAAATGCCGTTCTACCGGATTCAATACCTATCGATATTCCTGCTCAAGAAGTAACATCGCCCCTCGAAAAAATCAAGAACCCCTGGGAAATCGTTCAACAATCCGATCTCGATAATAGGTTAGACAAGAAGGATGGGAAAATTCCTAGGAAGAAGGATCAGAAAATGTGTCGACATGGTGAGAAAGGAATGTGCGATTACTGCATGCCGATGGAACCATTCAACGCGGAGTACCTGGCCGAAAGAAAAATCAAGAATCTCTCGTTCCACTCATACCTGCGAAAGATCAACTCGGCCACCAACAAGCCAGAGTTAGGAAGCTCTTTTATGCCACCGTTAACTGAGCCTTATTATCGTGTGAAGAAGAATTGTCCCTCAGGACACCCTCAGTGGCCAGAAGGTATTTGTACAAAGTGCCAACCTAGCGCAATCACTCTACAGCCGCAGGCATTCCGTATGGTGGATCATGTTGAATTTGCGGAAGCAAGCCTTATCGAAAATTTGCTCAAATTCTGGAGATCTACAGGCGCACAACGTTTTGGATATCTATACGGTCGCTACGAAGAGTATACAGAGGTACCGCTGGGAGTCAAGGCCGTCGTGGAAGCCATCTACGAACCACCACAAGTCGACGAACTCGATGGCGTAACCTTGAACGAATGGGAATCCGAAAAGGATATCGACGAGATGGCGAGATTATGCGGCTTGGAAAGAGTCGGAGCTATCTGGACTGATCTAATCGACTCGGGCGCAGGAGATGGCGTTGTCATATGCAAGAGACACATTGATTCATACTTTTTATCATCGCTGGAAATTGCATTTGCAGCACGTTTACAAGCACAGCACCCCAAGCCGACAAAATGGAGTGATACCGGCAAATTTGGTTCGAATTTTGTTTCTTGTGTAGTAACAGCCGATGAGACCGGAGGAATTGCCATATCTGCCTATCAAGTCTCAAACTCCGCCGTGGAAATGGTTCGAGCAGATATCGTCGAACCCTCCGCTGACCCTGCTGTGATGATCGTTCGCAGCGAAGGAGATGATGATTCTGACACAAGCGCAAGATACATTCCCGAAGTCTTCTTCCGAAAGATCAACGAATATGGTAGAAGTGTTCAGGAGAATGCCAAGCCATCTTTTCCAGTTGAATATTTACTCGTCACATTGACTCACGGATTTCCTGATGAGCCCAAACCAGCATTTATGGCTAAGAGCTTTTTCACTATCGAAAATCGTTTGGTCATTGGTCAGGAACAAGATATCAAAGACGTTGGCAAGCAATTGGGGCTTGACAAAAATGGACAGCTCACCCAATCCAGCGATGGTGTCCTCGCAGTATCTGACTTCCATCTCCTCTGCTTCATATATAGTATGGGCATTCTAAGCAAAGTCCGTACTTGCATTTTCTTCCTCCAAATCCATAAGCCTGATGCTAATATATTTCTTGTAGGAAGAGATGGCACTTCTCTGTCGCGTGGCCACACAACACGATTTAGCAGATGGATATCAATTGATAAAAACACCTGGATGGGCAACTTTCCTTGCAATTTTACAATCGACTGGTGAGCGACCCCCAAAACGTCAGTCGCCGTGCGACGACGATGGTTCTGCAGAGCGTCTTGCTAAAAGGGTTGGCGGGGTAAGGCTAGACTGAATGAATAGTCAGCTCCCAGGCTACTTTGTTCTTTTGCGGCTTATGCTCCGACTATGATAGGTTCCTGATCGTCAAAAATGTTTCGGAGAACCACTACTGTGTGACGAAAGCAAGTGTATAGGGCTGGGGGGGAGAGTAGGAGATTTGGCACGAAGCTTCAGTGATTTCTTCGGGTATGTGTAGGAGAACCCAAATTAGGTAAAATTGCGGGCGATGAGGGATGACACCTAACGGATAGAGCGGCAGCTCTGGTGTTAAAAAAGGCATACATATAGGACACAGGGTCCTTCAGGAGGAGGGGAAGCAAAGCATCGCAAGACAGACATATTCGTCTTGAGATGTACGGCATATTGAGACGTTCAATCCAATCACATTACAGTGAATTTTCTTCCGTCGAGAATGCCAAATGGTGGCAATATATGTTTGTTCGGTAATCTTCTCCCACCCCCGGCGTCCAATAACCAGCCTGTAAAGCTTGCCAAATATGAAATAGTTCGAAGCGTCTGATTTCCTATGGTGTTTGAGTAAAGGGATGAGTAGTGCAAATACAATACCACATCGAAATATGGTTTGTCACTGGGTGGTCATCCGAAATACCAGGTCAGGGAGTTTGCAAATATGATAGGTAGTCACAGAGCTTCCATATTTCATTATTACCATTGGGATGATAACGATGGCTGGTTTTATCAATGTTGGAATGGTTATCTCTTTTTACAGTACTAACCAAATTAGAGATTCTTCCCAAGCTGCAAAATATTCAATTCAATGTCATGCATGTATACATGTATATGCCATCGACTAGTACTTACTTGTTGACATGGTCGCAGTCACTACTAGTAATTTTTGTTATGGGCATTTCCTAATTCTCCCTTATCCTAGGTGCACTTTTGTCAAGATCTTTTTCTTCTCCTTCATAGGTACTCTATATCTATATCTATACTCGTATATAAATCTAAATACTCAGTATAAATCGTGTATGCCAACTTCTACCGCACCAATTTCTGTGGGCGCATGCCCGTTTGGTATACTCGAGTACATGCGTATGTGTATATACGTATGTACATAGAGTAGAGTGATTGGAAAATATAATACTGGAACCGCTGGCTAGCGTATACTGGTATTTATTTATCTTTTATTTTGATTGGCAGATCAGATATGCTGTCTTATCACGTTGTTCTGCTTGATATCAACATTCAAGCTGTCGGGTTGCTGGGTCGTATTGTTGATGCATGTCCACCACTGGTATTATATGATGGAGGGACGGCGCAACTGCATTTTACTATTTTACTATTTACTATTTACTATTTACTAACTACTAACTAGGGATGGAAATGGGTTTGAGGATGAGAAGGTACTAGACTAGGGTGTTTCAGATGAGATATTAGTGGAAGTATAGATGAGCAGAAGTAGATGAGGAAGCTCTGCTTTACTGTATCTTACTCGTATATCTCTTTACAGTGTTAGATTTCTGTTAGATGAGATATGTGATGTATCTATTTTCTATACGAGTAGTTTGTATGTGTATGTATCTACTCGTATATTAGATGGAATGACTTTGTTTTCTATTACATCTTGCTTCTTGCTTTCTTCTGTTCTAGATGCTACTCGTAATGCTATATATATATAGTGATATTCGACGATGTAGATAGATATATATTCAAATCACCTTTTCCGTTTCCAATTTTTACTCGATTACTCATGCTACCTTCCATTGATGATGTGTTAGAGGAAAAAGTGTTAAGTTCTGTACTGTATTTCTCTTGAACTTCTATGAGTAATACTAAGTACTCTTTGATAAGACCAGACGAGATAGTCTCGATTCTCTATACTTTCCCAACCTCGATGACCATTTTTGGCGCCGAAAAGAACGAGAGTTGTTAATGGACGAAGAGGGATTGGTCACTGGTTGATGGGGTGCTGGTAGTTTCGATAGATTTTTTTTTGCGAGTAATGTTTGAATATTGGGGAGTTGGAGTACTCGAGTAAATGTTGTAAGGTAGTGAGTGATACGATGGATGGTATTGGTATTCATCATGCTGATGATGAAAGCCAGGATAGTGATTTGACTTTTGAAGTTTGAAGTTTGAAGTTTGAAGAGAGTGATTTCAATGCAAACAAGTGATAAGTTACTGTTAAGGCATATCACAGTTGACATCTGAAGGTTTTTCGTCTAATATCATCAGACGAGATGGACGGATTAATGATATTCTAGTCGTGTATCCAACCTACATCTATAGTTCTGCAGTTTTAGACTATATCTTCTTTAGGTTTCGAGGGGGGTAAAGAGGTAGGAGCGATCATCAAGTAACGGAAAGAACGGTAGGGACAACCCTCGGAGCATTTTCCAGTTCTTGTCGACATTCTTCACTATTCTCGTTCACTCACATCATCGTTGTCATAACCACCGCCATTATTTTGGCAGCCGCTCATTTTGTCACTCATTTCGTAACTCATTTCGTAACATCCTTAGCCTCGAAATATCCTCACAGGTCACCGATCTTTCTTTCAACGAGGCAAAGTCCATGCCAGTGACTACGTTCCAACCCAAACTTCACCCACTTGCTGCGTCATCCATTCCTAAACAAGACTCGACGCTCAATGTCTTACCTCGAAGAAGCAGCTTGCACAACCCCATCGCAATCGACCAGATCGAAAGATGCCACTATGCCTTTGGAAAATCCTACTCGAAGCTCGGATCCGGAGATCGATGCATCGACTACTCCATTGTCATCTGATTCTTTCATGAGATCTACCAAGAGCCGTCCTGTACGACCCACTCTAGTTGGCATCTCGGAGGAGATCGTATTGCAGAGATTTGTCAAAATAACTCCAACTATGAAGGTGATGGGCAGAGGTAAAGGGTTGGAAGTGACAACCTTCACCCAGTGCGAGGCTTTTCCTCAAATGGCCAATACTACACATCCCTCGCTAGAATTCGAAATTGGTAGTTCTGTTTCCTCCATGGTCTTCCTATTTGAGCTAACATGTCATTATCTAGATACTCTTCAAACCAACAAAACACCCATAATGTTGTTAACGCGCTCTGCTAGTTTGGGATCATTTCCCGCCCAAGGTAGAAAGTCAAAGGTAAAGGCATATAAGCCTTCCAGATCTTTGGGGCTTAAAGAGAGGCGCAAGTTAAAGCAGATGATCGAAAATGAGAATGATGATACCTGTCAAGATGCATCAGTCGTACCGCAATCTTTCGGTGAGACTAACGCAGAATTCAGGACGGCACCATCAACACCAATGAGACGTCTATCAGTAACTGACAAATGTGATATGGATGGTTTGTACGACGATAAGCATAAGCCTCAATTCCCCCCTGGTACAACTATTCAAGACTTTGGTGCTGTGCCCGATCACCTTCGAGGTCCTTGCTTTGAAGTGAGTCCGAGAAGTAGCTTTTTGGATGGCCCAACTACTCTCCCAAACATAAAGAAACTTTTGTCTTTGAGTATGGATGATACCTCCGTGGAATCATCGCTCATGAGACACCTCGATGGAGTGCCTGAAGTATCGCCAGAATTGTCGCTAGAATTGTCGCCCGAGGTAGCAGAAAATTGCATGGGACAATCGGACGGACCCGCGCCTGTTCCCGCCATTCTACCAGACGTTCTACCAGATGCTGTACCTAGCCCAACTGAAGACGACAAGAAGGGAAAGCGTACTCACAAAGCTGTGAATAAATTTCGAAAGGGCATACGAAAAAGCAGATATCGCTGTTTGAGAACACCAGTACTTGTGGTATTGCTAGGCAAAGAGCTTTCAAAACCAACCAAAATGGCCATTGAAAATCTCGCAAGCGGACTTCCTTCAGGACTTGATAATGTAACGCCCCTCCCCGCGTGACAGCGAAAAATGTCTTTGCGTTTGAGAGCTAAATTCAATAAGATGGAACAAACTCTCTCGCCGTCGGTCCCACTTTCTCTACTTGAGCAACTTACGCCTAAACCCGTAGCAGAGAACGATTGCTGTGATGATTTCGAGAACTAAGAATGAGAGCTTGGTAGTGGTCTATAAGAAGGAATGGCCTGTTAGAATGGATATCATCATACACCCCTAATGCAACGAATTCATGACACCTCAATCAATAGCCTCTCATGATGAAGTGTGAGAAGCCCTAGCGATTGTAATGAGATATTTCTAGTGAACTCGTATTGTTGAACCGTACTCATTGAGTAGGGGCTCGACAGTGATGTAAACGAGTAAGTTGAGTGTCTTAGCCTAATATAGTTGACACCCCCTTGGGCACGAGTAAATGGAAAGATAGAAGCTAGAGTATTATCAGAAGATATCTTATTTTATATATATTGATATTCATTCTTAATCTTTTATTATTTATTATTATATATATATATATATATAATATATATTATAATCTCAGTCGTGGTGCTTCCCCTCCCCCCGAGTTTAGCGGCCGTCGCATTAGACAAGATGTGTATATATACCAACCACTTGTGACCAAAAGGGTATAAACAGGACTCCGATTGTGTACTTAGAATCTACAAGTGAAGAGCTATGTAGGGTGCTAAAAGGAGGACTATATATACAGGTATTGGGAGCCATAAGGGCTAGGCCCAGAAGAGTGAAAGAGTCCTAGAGATAAGCATCGTACGATGCCTAGGTCTAGAGCTGTAGAGCTAGAGCTCTAAGCTGTGAAACGAAGGTCCAAAAGAGCCGTAATATTATACTATGTATGTAGTATGAGCCACTGGGCGGAAGAGAGCCGTCTGTTCCGTCACATTATTTAACAAATGTCTTTAACCACAAGTTTACATATTTTATTATAATTAATGAATATATCAAAGTTTTAAATAACTTCGATATTACCTATTAACAACTTATTACAATCTATATTTTCTATTCTCATTATTCTTTTTAGAGTATTTGCCCTACCCAATCATTTTCTATTTCCAATATTATAATATCTTGTAGCAATACTCCTAAAGTATACAATAGATTTATAATGTTTTTTGATATACCTTACTATTTGCTTTTTACTGTATCTATCCTTATTCCATGATACTTTTCAAATGGACCTTCTCCTACTCCTTTCTTTGGTTTCAGATAAGTTATTCTTCAATATATATCTTGTATCTCTGTTATCATTAATGAAATTAATAATAAAATGAATCCTGAGTTGGATATTGAAAAGTTTGATAATAATTATGATTATCAAGAAATTGATCAAATTAATTAAATCAACCAAATTAACCGGATCGAGGAATTTCTATCTTTTACAAAAAAGGATATTCTATAAGTATCATTTATTTTATAGAGCAAATATAGGATATATCATATTTTGATTTGTATACTCTTATAAGTAGTTATTATCTCTCTTTTCCAATTATTTTGGTAAAGGATAGTATTGTATTCAAAATATAAGGTCTAATAGATTCCGAAACTAATGGCTATACTTTAATTGATCAGAATCTGGTAAAGTATCTTGATTATTGTATAA
>KI628543.1:250170-328604 GCA_000503235.1 Sclerotinia borealis F-4128
CTATTCAACCACTTCAAATTATTATTTAACAACCACAACATCTAAAATTAATTGAAACTCTTCGGAATCTGATAAACTAGAGTCTTCTAAATCCTCCTGACAGGTTCGTACATTATAACCACTTTTACCACAAGAGCCACAGCGACATAAAGTTGACTGTTCCCCATTTGAATTACCCCTCTTTAGATGCTCGTCATATCGAATCTGATTATCCACTTCAGTTTGCAATATGATATCACATCCATCTTGTACACTAAATGCTCCTCCTTCACGGATCCGACTCTTTTTAGCTCTACGACGTTTACTCAATGTCTCATTTGCTTTTCGAAAGGTACGAATCTCAGCATTCATAAGTGTCACCTCATGAGCTAATATTTCTGTACCTTTAGCTAATGTAGCTACTGTTTGAAAAATTGGACTTGGAAAGTTTCCTTGATGTTATGCAATTCGATTTTTAATTAAAGTTGATTGCAAGAGAGTATCGTTCGAGTTGTAAGGTGTTTGAGAGACCCAAGGATCGAGTTCTACAGAGAAGGATCTGCTAGGTGTAGATGTTCGTAATTTGATATCTAGCTTAGAAATCACAGTTTGAGGATCAAAGGGTATTAATCCAGCTCCACGGAATCCAGCTAATCCATTTTGAACAGTTATTGATTGTAGATATGCTGCTTTGAAGGCTATAAAGAATTCGATCTTGGTGATATGGTTGATATAAGCCTTAATATATCTTTCAATTTATTAACCATATATTCGTTTTAAAACACTAAAACATTTGATATCGAGTAGTTGGGTAATATATAAAGAATGAGAAAGTAACAAAAGAGTTATAATATTGTATTCTTTGCAATATTCTTGAAATGCAATCGATTCGTGACTCCCATGCCTGTCTAACACTAGTATTCGATAACCACCTTGTTTTCGAGCAATAGTATACTTGTCGAAGTGTTTGATCTACTCTAAACCTGTCTCATTGTTCGTCCATCCATTACTTGTGGTTTTGATAACTCAATCAGATAGGAGATCATTCTCAGTATACCAACTTGAAAGGTGGTTTTTGCCCTTAACCACTAAAAATGAAGGAATACTCTCTCCCACACTATTGATACCCACAATCGCTATAGCCCATTCTCGATTACCTAGCTGAACTGCTTTGCCTCTATCATATCGATTAGCTCGAGTAACTACCATATCAGCACTTATAATACCTATCATAAAGCCTGTCTTATCGAAGTTATAAAAATCAGAGTCTTGAATGCCATATTTAGCCTGCATATTCTTTACTAATCGAAACTACTCTTCAATAAGCTTAGGATCTTTATAGAGGGCTTTTTGAAAATCATAAACACAATTAAAACACATCTTTAATTCTGGCTGGTGTTGTACAAATCAATACGCCCAGAGCTTTCCAATATGGTATGCTCCACAAGTATCGAGAATATTGTTCGCTATATCTTCCATACCATTTACTCGAGAAGTAAATCCTCATACATCTATATCGAGAATATATCGAAGAATCACTTCCTCTTCCAGTTTAGTTAATTTATGGTTTGCTGGTCAACGTTCTTGTAGCAGGGTTGAACCATTGATTCGAGTTCGAAGTATTGATTCAGGAATATTGTAAAGGTTAGCAACACTCCGACGACTTATCTTTTTGGATTTAGAAAGAGTTTCGATAGCTAAGATAATTCGGGCTTCTTGTGAAGGATTATTCATGGTTGGTTGTTGATTAATCGCGTGTTGAATTGAAAAGTAGTTGAATGGTGAAAAAGTGCGCAGGGTCCTGATATGCGCAGGGTCATGATAAACCACGTTATAAGATTTTAATATATTTCAATATATAATTCACTATAATAATTTAAGATCAAAAGAATAATAGAATATAATCCAAAATAAAGTTTGTCTCCTAATCTGAGATCATCCGGCCTATTCCCTGCTTGAAACAATGCTTAAATCTGATGCTCGGTAGGCTAATAATGATTGATAGTGGGGTTTGATAACAAACTTCTTCCAACTTTCATCATTACGAACGTTGAAAAGAATATTGGATGATAATGAATGATATAACAAGGCTACCTACCTCGCATCACTACGAAAACTGCGAAAACTACAACATTCAGAGCTCTCGATAAATTCTAAATTCCCCTCGCTCGGGTCATAGAATTCATGAGATAAGATATCTTCTTGTGCCTCTGCGATATTATCCGATATATAGGTAGCCTAACTGTTAAGTTTCATCATAGAATTCGTATTCGACCTTTCCGTTGAACGCATCCGCATACGACATCCTGCACCTCACCTACGATATCTTCCTATCTGCTAGATCCATCCATCTGCGACGTTTTCCTATCAACAACATCATCCGCAATCGATCATCCTACACTCCTACAATTAAATATAGCAAACTATCGTATCTTGGGTGAGAACTTCCTCCGTCGTCATATATATATATAGAACTCTAGTTAATATATATTTGCTACAGTCTCGATCATCCACTTATTTGCATCATGTCTATAATTGAGGAAAAGTTTAATTTCGTAGCTTGGTATGTCCCAACAAGCGACCAGGAGCGAGAGATTGTGTTTCAAGGACATTGAATCATCATCTGTAGTCCAGAAGCTGGAACGAAACCAATAGTTAGCAAGAGCTGTGCCACAGCTGAAGAAGCATTTACAATTCCCAAGGAATTTATATGTGTGCTTCATGGTCATGGAGTTATGGCTAGATTATCTAGTACAATTTGAAAGAATACAAGCCTGCTTCATTTTTGAAGCATTCCAAACAAACTGATCAATTCGAAACTTGATTTCTGATCCATCATTAGAAAAAAAAGTGATCTTGCCATCATCTGTACCACCACCATCAGAGATGAATGCACTGACACAAGTAGAACGAGGTCCTAACTCCAATTTGTATCTCTGGCTGAGAGTCAAACGTTCATTTAAAGAGTCTCCTAAAATCCATATTTTATTTTTCGGTATATTAGAATAAAGCTGAATTTGGTCTGGAGAATGACCTTGTGGCTGCTTTTGTAAATCCAAGATTCTGATAACTTCGCGTGTAGCCTTATTATCATCAACAATGATGGAGATTCTAACATCTTCGTGAACATCGGAAGGGACCATTGCATGAATACATTCCGGATGATATCCAGCTATCACGGGACTAAGAAATGGTTCCCGAAGATTAGCGGCCAGCTTCTCTTTCTGTGCGTAACTATATGTGAAGTCGATTTCTAGATTGATCATTATCAGCATCGACTTTGAAGAAACGCACACATTCAGTCTTACCTAGGGTCCCAAAATCTTGGTACTCTTCCGCCTGAAATATCGTACTGGTGTTCGCATTCCCCAAAGGAGGGCTCCCAGTCACTCCTTCTTGGTCATGTGTAACTTCACTTGGTGCTTGTGGGGGTTGAGGTGAATCGAATTCCTCGGTAAGGGACGAACCGTGGCTCGGAAGTGTATCAATACGCCTGTGTTTGCTAGATGGATCGTACACTTCGGCCTGTGACTCTAAACCTCTCTTCTCCCCTCTGCTCCCAATTTCTGGCTGTTCACTGGCGATTTGAATTGATGAATTTCCGACCGACAGCAACTGCTGACCCTGTGTGGACCCTGCAATACAATCTGCTTGATTCAACAATGCATTTATTGGGATTATGCCAGGTACTCTGTCACGAGGGCTCTCCGTGTAATTAGCATTGTTGTTTATGTAGTTTTGAATGTTATATTCGACACATTGTCGTTTTCTTGATTGAAGATGATGACTATGTTTCCGTTGGTTAGCTTTTCATATTCTTTTGACTCTTTTATATTAAAGAGATTGCCTACCTGTCGATATTAGAGCCAGAAAGAATGGTGATAACACTTTGATCATATTGATCGAGACGGAACTTTCCCGACTCGATAATTGCATCTAATTGCACATCTTCAATAGATTCAGCACCTATAAAGGCCTTTTTGAGGTCCACCACCAAGGCGCTGTAACTTTGCGAATATGGCATTGTAGCAAGGTATGCTCGAATCACCTTGTATTCGTTGCTAGAGCACTGTTCACTTGAAATAAACATTAGCTGGCAAATGCTAGACTAGGCAGATATTATACTTGCATGAGTTCTCCCGGCAGTCTGCCCAGCTTCAGGAGCATATCATCTTGCAGTTGAGCATATCGTTCGCCCATGCGCATCCTCCTACTTATCTTTTATCTGATCTTTGATTTCTCATTTTGGGAGACATTCTTCGATTCGCAAATATTTTCGACCATGATAGATATTGTCAGTGATCGATAACTTACCCCGCTTGGCAATTTTCTCTCAGTGTCAATGATTAGACTTCGGATCCTCTTTCGGATTTGCTCTTCAAGGCGAAAGAACACAACTAAAGAAATACGTCGCCGTATTGGATTTAAATTTTTTGCGTCCTCAAATTCATCGATGCATCTCGAAAGCTGGCGAATGCTTGCTGATGTTAAACTTGTTGAACAGCTAGCATCCTTCCAGAAAAGAGAGTGATTTTCGCGCCACTCCGAACATTTCTTTTCGATGAATGCTTGTGTATCGGCTTGTTGCTCCTGAAAATTAGAGATGAATCTAGAGAGATGTTTGCTTTTCCTATTCTGAGGTGACGTTGGATTTGAGCAAGCTTTGGGTGGATCAATATGCTGTAATATCTTTTCCAGTTGTAACTGTGATATTTCTTCATTGTTTAATTGCGTAACCGTTTCAATCAATTGTGCCAATATCTACTCAACACCGATGGTTATTTCGTAGCCTAAATTGAAGAACTTGATAACTTACAACATCTTGCTGTTGTATTACATATACCAAATCTGCAACGCTTCGACGAAAGATCTCTACCTGCTATAGAATTCGTAAGTATACAATACTCGAGTACAATGCAAAAGAAAGATAGTATCACTAACATTAGTGTCAAGTCGGCTACATAGTCCACCCATATTGATTAAGATTGATACGGTTTGAGATAATTGACTGATGTGGTTGCTATTTGTCTTATTCTTATGAAAGGGAATCAATCATAGATTTAGTTTGATTTTGAGTCCCTTATCAGTCAGATGATCTTTGATATTGATCTTCTTCTTTTGGATCCTATTGCAGGTCTTATTCGACCAGGTCTGTCGCTAGACCAACAGGGGCATACTTGATCTGCTGTGAAGTCAAAGAACAAGAGATGATTTCTTGGTACAAAGGATACAATTGAATTGTATAAGAAGAAGCGTGTGGAACGAGGCAGCCAGTGTATACTCGTCTCATCTCACAGTACTAAAACTTAGTCTGCCTCATATTATTCTTCACAGTATTTCCTTTTCTTTCTTGTTACTCATCTCTGCTCCAGCTTGCTTGCGCTCTGAGCTCTTTTTGTTTTGAACTACTTCCCTGCTATCCCAATATACACAAGATATATCATTCTACCTCCACAGTAGTTATATCCAAAGCCTCATATCTACCCACCTCACATGTACTGTTTATTTTTCCAATCCCAATGCCTCCCACACTATCTGTAAGGAATAATAGTTATATATATTCCATTATTAGTACAAATTGCAGCAATATTATAACAATTAATAAGATCAACGAGAAAGTAACAGTATGTAACTGAAAATCCTTTTTTCCTATGCAAAAGTAACTTATTCAATCCCCAATATAGATCCAATATCTTATCAAAAATATCGCCTGATATCTTTCGAATCACAAATGACTTGCAAGGTATTCAGGTTACTTTAGAATGTATACAGAGTATCTTAGCTGGGGCTATACTTTGTTTGAATACGATAATTGCAAAGGTATGTTTTTAACATAGCTATGGAACTATATATCGAGAAAATATATATTGTATACATTGCGAGCAGAGTACTTTGTGCCAGACTCGATATGATCGGGGCATAAAATATAAATAATTAGGGGCTCTTATCCACTGATGATCAGAATCTCAATCCTGGAAATGAAATAGTTAGGAAGGTTGTATATTGCTAGATGTTGACAATACCACTTTGCCCTGTTCAAATCTCTCTTGAAGAATATTCGAGATCGACTTGCTGATCTAATCAATTGCTGGACATAGCATTGATATCAAAGGTACATTGAGACTACCATGAGGATATACAGCTAGCTTTCATTACCTCAATTGATACATTGATACTTCAGAATAATACAGATTTCAATCATCTCCTTGTGTATCCAATACTTCAGATACTGTTATGGAGGAGTTTATCCATTATGTATATACAAACACTAGCTGTCTGACATTGCGTTTGATTTTCTTTGAACTCCAGTCAACTTTGACACTGTCGTTCGTCAATCTACTGAGTAGTATACTAGGTACTATTTATTGGTTGAGCTTGTGCTGCCTTCTGTCTGAGGCACCAACTTTTCTGTAATAGAAGAAGAGAAAATTAGCTTTCAAAACCTGATTTCTTGATCTTTAAACTTTTTATTGAAATCAAAATAACTTCAAATTTAATAAGCTTTATAACAAATTAATGTTATTAATTAATAGATTTGTTAATCAATCTTGAAATAGTTTAAGTAATTTTTGATTAAATTGGAGATGAGTATAATTCAAAATTATAATAATAGTTAGATATAATAATAGTGTATTCATTTTAATCAGCTATAGTGGGGCCACCCACGATTAATAGGAGGAGACCACTGACTATTTGAGCTTGAGCAGGCAAACCTTCGATACTGTATATAAGAAGTTTAGAAATTGCTTTTTTTGTATACAGTATATCTTTTCAGTATGTCGTTAATCTTTCGTCGTGGGCTGGCTACCATGTCACCGTTCAAAAGCGCTTCAAAAGTTGTATGTATCGGAAGGAACTACGCGTATGTTTATCCCAACTCCTCGTCCATGAATTACTTATAAAGTTCCTCGATTGAGTATCTGCAAAGTATCTCACATGGCTAATGAATATCAAACAGAGATCATATCACAGAGTTGAACAATAGCAAGCCCAAACAACCATTCTTCTTCCTCAAACCAACGTCTTCGATCCTTCCTCCCAATGCCGGAGCTGTCATTCGGCCAAAAGGTGTGGATCTACATTATGAAGTGGAATTGGCTTTGATCATTGGGAAGCAGGTCAAAGATCTTGAGGCAGAGAATGAAAAGGAGGCTTATGATTCTATTGAAAGTGCGTGTCCTCGATTGGATGACTCGATCCGATTTCTAACTAGTGAACGACATAGGCTATGCAATGAGCATTGATATGACCGCTCGTAACGCTCAGAACGAAGCCAAGAAGAAGGGACTCCCATGGGATATCGCAAAGGGCTTCGATACCTTCCTGCCCATGAGCAACATCATTTCCAAGTCGCAAATTCCGGATCCTCATAATGCGGAGGTATGGCTCACAGTTAACAATGAACACCGACAAAAGGATTCTACGGAATTGATGTTATTCCGAATTCCTAGAATTTTGAGCGATATCTCGAAGGTGATGACTTTGGAAAAGGGAGATATTGTCTTGACCGGTACGCCAAAGGGAGTTGGATCAGTGAAACCTGGAGATGTTATGAGGGTCGGCATCAGTATCGGGGGTAAGGAGCTGAAAGAAGGCAAGATCGAAGTTGCAGTTGAAGAGTCGACGAGCACATATGAATTCAAGGAGACTTGAACCAATTACCTACTAGGTATATAGTATACCCAGGATACCCGACACTATGCATGAGGAGTTTGAGTTCAGACTTCATTAAAAAGATTACATTCATTAGTTCTTCTCTTGTTGATCAAGAGAGGTTTGGATCCTTGATAGATCCAGGTGGGGGTGCAGATGCCGCAACCGTCCCACATTTTTTGCATTTCCTTCTCTCCTCATTGTCCTTGAAGCTATTCACAGCTTCCTTGATTTGCGTGCCTAAATCTGTACAATGGAAAGCAGCTTCCTCCACCACCTCACGACAGCTGGTACAATACCATCTCAATCTGTCTAGCGAATCCTTCGGTCTCGGTTGCTCTAGGACAATTCCAACCGTATCTGCGAATCGAACCGGGTTGTGCGGAGTATTGGGTGGCAACAGGAACATCTCTCCTTCACCTATGATTATATCTTTGAACTCGCCTTCATCTACCACCTTAAGCATCATAGCTCCTTTGTATTGGAAGAACCATTCTGCGGTTTCGTTGATGTGATAGTCGGTTCGTGCATTTGGACCTCCTACGATCTGCGAGGCTTAGTTCTAGATGATGATGGAAGAAGATTATCGATCGTACCATAACAGTCACATCTTTGTTGTAAACGCAGTAATTGTTAATCGGAGGCTTCAAGAGATGAGAGTTCTCTTCGAGCCTGTAGAATCATCAGCAAAGGCCCCTGGTATTTTCAACGACATTAGAACTTACCACTTAGGCAGATTTAAAGGACTTGTGAGCATTTTTGGAAGATTTAAGTGTATGTAAATGGATTCTCAAACGACATTCTGATTCATAAGATGCTTACCCTTACCCCTCACTATCCGATAGGCCCGGTTACGGCAGAACAAAGGCGGTAACAGCATGATTTATTTTTCTGTTATACTGGTCTGTGCGTGGCCCAATTAATCCAGTGAAGCTTGTCCGAGCTGTTGCTGTTTTAGCTTTGTTTGCGCGCATTTGAGAAGGTAAAATAGGGGACCATCGACTCGTAACTGCAATCGATCGTCACGTCAGACTCTCAAGACTCAAGGGATTACAGCTTCGAAAAGTAATATATGTCGTAGATTTATTTCAATTCTCGTAATCCATCTTCACTTATCATTCTCCTTCCATTCAAAACTCCACAGACCCTTGGTTTAAGCTCAGCTTACCATCTACTTCACCGATAACGCGATAACGATCATTTCAATATAACATACATCTTCACAATGGATCATTCGCATATGGACCACAGCATGCACGATATAGGGATGGATATGGGAGGAGATAGATGCAACATGAATGTTCGTTTTCAGTGCACTTTACTCCCCCTCAATCCTAATCACTAATCCCTAATTGCAGATGCTCTTCACCTGGGACACAACCAACCTCTGCATCATCTTCCGTTGGTGGCACATCCGCTCCACTTTCTCTCTCATTATCTCCCTCCTCGGCGTCGTCGCCATCACTGCCGGCTACGAAGGCATTCGTTCCCTAACCCGTCGCTATGAAGCTTGGGTCGAGAAACAACAAGGTTCTATAACACGTAAGTTCTCTTACTTTCATTCATATACCCTCCCTTGCTCCCTCCCTCGACTTTCATACCTGAGCAATGGAATGGAAAGCTGAGATTGTATACACAAATTAAGTGGATGATGTTACTGAAAATGCGCCTTTTCTCTGGGCAGGACGCAATCAAGAAGAAGTGGGACGGAGAGCACACGTTGTTAAGGCTGCATTATACGCTTTTCAGTATTTCTATGCGTTTATGTTGATGTAAGTTTCCGTCTTTTGTCTTTTGCGCGTATGCATACTAATAAAGCCATAGGTTACTTTTTATGACATATAACGGATGGGTTATGTTTGCAGTAGGAGTGGGTGCATTTGTAGGATTTTTGATATTCGGGAAGAATACTTCGGCTTCGAAGGAAGGTGCATGTCACTAAGATTGGGAAGATGGAGTTAACGAGATGGGTGGCTTTACAAAGGATGAGGAAGTCATGCCGGGTAGACATGAGGGGTGCCAATAAAATCCCTTTGGTGAAAGGGAAGCACAGTACAGAGACACGGCGTTACGAAGGCAGCAAGCGTCGGAGCGTTGATTCAGGAGTCAGGACCGAACAAGTGCGCTTGAGCGAAATCTGTATGAGCTTGAGGATGTCAGATACCCAGCTTTGGTTGAATTATCTCGGGGACTCTCGATCCATTATTATCAATGAAACTAAGTTACACATATCCTATGACGATATCTGCACTGTATATATATTAAAGCGACTTCGTCATGATACACAGAGTAGGAGACAAGTTCCTGGAGTAAATATTCACGATTGCTATCGACGTGAGGACTATGTGGATCATGAAGCAAGCTTAAATTGTTAATTACTGAGCACCTAGCCTGAAGCTTTCTAAATGGTACCAGGCTTTTCCATTGCTTTTGGAGATATACTTATATAAATTCATTCCACTGTAACACTGTAGTCCAACAAAATGGAGGCCTATCGCACTCCTGCCAGACCCCACAAAACAAACATCAGCCAAGCCAACCTCCGATCTCCAGCACCAACAACACCCAAAACGCAAAATGAAGAACACAAAATGCAAAAAAATGTAACCGGTGTCGGCTGGAATTGATACTCCAGGTGGGTGTCGAACCCACGACTTTCGCATAACTTCATATTATTCCGCAAGGGGAACAGTATAAGAACGACACGCTAACCACTCTATAATTTATTTTTATTAGCCTGATGGGACCTTCATTTTGGAATGGAGGCAGTAACTTACGCGTCACTGGAGTTTGGCATGTTTGATAGATGAAGCGTCGTATTTAGTTATATATTATAGGTTTAGTTGATGGGTGATTTTTGCAAGGGTTAAGTGGGGACTGGTGGGGGGAGTGTTGGCTTTGGTGGGATTGGTGGGACTGGGGATTTATAGTGGGTCTTGTGGTCTGGGATTTGTATTTGAGTTGATGAATCCCATTATGTTCTAGATCTCTATTTCCTCGAGTAGATAAATTCAATAATACAGTACCACCTACAATGCTAAATCACCTTCGAAGCTGTAAGCTCTACTGTGGGAGTCTATCTCCTTCGAGGATATTGTATCGCCGAGAAGGTTACCCACTGGTTTGTTTCTGGCTGTAGGATATATCGAGGGTATTAGTAAGAAAGAAAGATCTAAAAGAATCGTATTATTACACTATATAAGATATATAAGCTGGTAGACGGAAGAGGGCCGTCTGTTCCGTTATAAACTATATAGTATAAATAAATATAGAGACTATTTCGAGTTTTAAGTAGACTCTGAAAGGGCCGAAACAAAGCTTGTTTATTAATATAATAAAATATAATAAAATATTTTGAGAATATACTTTTTACATTACCAAGCTAACAGGGCTTAAACTTATCGTGATCGAGAATCGGCACCGAATGATGAGTAGATAAAAGGTATGAGTATGTAGGTTTTTAATGTTCAGATAAAGACTAGATTGAATTCGAATTGAATACTAAATTCTTAGTTCACTCACCTCACTTGAAGAGTCTTCTTATATGATTTTTTTTTAGATTTGAACATTCAGTCATATATCAAAAATAACTACCCGCGTGGGATTCTAAGCAGCCCACCAGAAGAACTCTCCCTCTCCATCAATATACTTTTCGCCTGTTCGGTGAAAGCTCTATCAACCTTTTCCTGTGATAAACTCAGCGCTTCAGTACCTTTTTCTCGTAGCGTGTCTCGATTATTGTAATAGAACAGCAATTTCTTCGCGCGCATGAACTCTGGATCTTGCTGTGATATTCCTTTACTTCTCCTTTCTAAACAACGAATTTCTTGACCAGGTCTTTTGGACTCCTCGGTTTCTAAAAGATCATCCGAGGACATGGACGAGTGCGTCCTGAAGATAGGAGGCGGTGATGGTGATGTAGGGGACGATTGGCTGGCAGAGGAAGATCTTGAGAGTGAAGATATACGACGACTGAGCTGATTAAATTTGGGCGCTGGTTGTGAATAGGTTGAGGTTTTTCTCTCGAGCTTGGTAGTTGGAAGAGTATAGAGAGTGCGCAAGAAAGAAAGGGCGGCTTTGGGTGGCTGTAGGTAAGACCGGTTAGCATACTTGTATGTAGGATCAGGGAAGGGATTAATGTAGTGGGTGAGGATGCATGTGGAGATGTGGAGAGCAATAAGAGAATAGAATGTCAAATTTCGAAGGTGTGAAGGATATGCAAGAAAAACAGAGAGATAGAGATAGGAGTGAGGGAAACAAACTGCCTGCTTGAGGTTGTTTAGGTCGGCGAGAACCTGTGCCAACTGTAGGTTTGGTGCTGGTGGAATTGATGACGAATCCATATCCTACTACTAGTACGAGAAAAAGTTATAAAATTGGGCTTAGTGAGCAAGTCATCAGGTTACGCTTTTGTATACACTGCCCGTCGCTACTACCGATTGAGTGAGGCTTTCGGACTGCCTTATGGAGGGGTGGCAATAACAATAACAACGTTGTGGTTGAACTCAGTGAGTGAATTGAGTTAGGTTAGCCTGTCACGTGCATGCACTAGCAGCTATAACAAGAGACTTATGGTATTAAAGGAACGGGTATGGTAATACTTTAATCCTCGTTTTCGATAATATGGATACATGAACGTTATATTTGATATAAGTCTGGTTGTGCCTTGTCGAACTGTACAATCGCCATCTACACGAAGGCTTTTAAGATCTTCGGGCGTCGATAGCCTCGATATACTCTGGGTGGATGAGTAATCGCTGGCTGCCCAAATTCCATCAGCTCAGCCCTAGCTAAATACATTGCGATGACTCCTCAAGCACTCGCCCTTTCACTTCTCCGGGACCACTACTTTCGAAGCTGCCCTGAAGCAGGATGAAAATACGCTTCTCAACATGGCTTGCCCTGGGCATAGACTGGATTTCGAGGAAGGGTTTGGAGATCGGAAGCTTTCGGTATTTCCAAGCTTTAGATAGTCCGAAAGGACTTTATGATATTTTTCGCGATCACATTCAGCCAATGTTTGCGCCATCCATCTCATAACGTTGAACTGGATTTTCACGGATTGTATCAGAGTATTAGACTGTGAATGTAAGTAAGAGAGGTTATAGGTAGAAAGCTCCAAGATAAGGAAATGTACGGCAAAATGCTGCGTCAGGATTTCGACGATGCCTCTGACAACCCTTGAAAAAATGTCATTGAGCAGTCATGGAATATTCAGAGGGGTATACAGCTTTTGGATTATCATGTTCCAGATTTTTTACACTAGCTGGTGTTATTTTCTGTCTAAAAAGACGTTGCTTGGCTCAAACAAGAGTACATCTACGAAAGGCTTGAGATTGCCTCGAATCTAGCTGTTCTCTATGTTCATGAGTCTTGCTCGCCTCTGTCCCAGGACCAAGCGATTTATCTCTCATGTGCTCCTCGCCCATTACGTCCCTCACACCCTCCTGGCACCTCCCGAGAACGTCAACGTCATCTTTCCCAGGAGACCTCTGGTAACATCCGCTCGGGCCTGCAGTGTTTTCCCTTCTTCGATGGCAGCTTTGGCTTCGGTGACTCCAGCGGCGGCAGCTTGTTTCTCAGCAGTACGTTATGCGTCGCTTCTACCAGGCATTTTAAGTTTTGTTTTTGAGTTGTTAGTATAGGATTGAGAATAGATCGAGGACCTTTTCCACACGCTTTTGAAGGCTTCCTGACTTCGGTGGAAAGAGGTTTGAAGTGAAATACTAGTTGGAAATCTATGGGGTTTAAAAAAAGGGTGCTATCTAATGTTCACAAGTCTGGCAGAGTACAGTTCTCTACACAATGTCAGACAGACGCACAACTCCATGCTTCCTCGTTGTGTTTTGCGAAAGTAATAATACATTGCATGTGTTGGCCCGCTCTACTCGAAAGAGCCTGCGTATGCACTTAATATGTATATCAGGGCGACCATACCCATTTGGAAGAGGTATCATACGTCAAAATCAATCAAAAATACGACTTGACGCACGCGTTATTGCCACCACCAGAAGGCTTTGAAAGACGACAGGAATCAACTGCAGTGGGAATAGTTGGAGAAATTTGATAACTAGTCTGATGCAGTGCTGCTCATAGAATAAAAGGTTCCCATATCACTACCACTCGCAGGCCACAACAGGAACTTGTTCTATAGATCCCCATCCGCTTTCAGTCGCAAGATCCAAGCACAGATGGCGGGCATCCTTATCTTCGTGCGCCTTACAGTTGTGTCCATTGTCGCCACACCACACCGCACCCGGATTTCCAGTCCCATCGTTCTTGTATTGGCAGTCTCCATCTTGAGTCTTGACATCGAATATCCCAGCAGGATATGGCGGGTTATTCGTCTGCGTGATACCCGTGGCTGGGGCTACAGTAACTGGGGTTGGATCATCACTACATGTCGATGATGTCCCTTGAGGGACGGAATAGAAGAGCCAATTCATCACGTCTTCAGCGGAGTTATCGTTTGGCACCCCTCTGCGCTTATTTTCGAGAATAATATTAAGAGCTTTTGAAGGCTTACTCTCCGGTGGTTCGCCCTCAGGATCGTTGGGATCGGGATCTACGCCTCTGCCTTGATTCTCCGCTTTTGGAGTGCCGAAGATCGACTCAAAGTACTTTGTGGTTGCGTACCACGCGTAATTATCGGCTGGAGAGGCATTGTTAGTAGAGGAGCCTTCTACAAGTGTCTTTGAAAGGGCAAGCTAACCGTTTAGATACGTCCGATCAGCTTTATTGAGTGCAAACTTCTCTACCTCCCTGATACCATAGACGTACTCTCCAGCAGACACCCACGGGTCGTAGATTTGATCTATTACAACACCTAGAGCACTGAGTTATTGATTTGGACAGTATACTACCTCTTACGGAAGACACTTACGAGGATACAGCTCATTTATAGCGGCAAGATGTGTGAGTTCGTGAAGTAATATATGTGCTCTCCCTGCCATTCTGTCTGTATCCTTTGTCTCTGAAGGATATGCTTGTTTGTGGCCTACTAACTCGCTCAGGTGCTCAAAATTCGTAAAGAATTTTGGGCAGAGAACAATCGTGTTATCATCAAAGTTTTTACTGGTTGCAAATGCGTAAGCAGTTGGTAGTCCGCCATTTGCAATCTTATAACATGCCGTCTGTTCTATGCCGCCGGGTTGGGGCAGGTCTATGCAGGAGATGCGGATCTGTCCTTGGGTTGTCTTGCTGCCTAAATCTTTGATATTGTTGAAAATCTCTATACGTTATTAATTAGTATCGATCCGGTAACAGAATGAAGAGAGAGTTTCGTACTTCGTATCAATCCCACATCATAACGTCGGCCGGTACTAGCGATGTCGCTTCCCCAAATCCTCTTCTCCAATGTTCCAGCTGAACAAATCCCATTACAAAGCCAACCTTGGTCTAGATTGAATCCTGCAGGTATCTTGGCGAGCTTTACCACGTCCTGCCAGGCCGTGCGAATATGGAGACTCTGTTCGAAATCACATTTATCAAAACCCGTGAAAGGGGTACCGAATTCTGCCGGGTTCCAGTCCGGATTCCACTCGATGGGTACGTCACTTCCTTCACCGGGATTAATAGGGACTTCTATGTCGTCTCCGTTATGATCGGGTCTAATATTCGCTTATTAGTATAAGACGTCCGAAGAGGAACAAATGGTTAGAATGAAAATTGCAGAGACCGATCGAGTCTTAGCTTTTCCGGTCAAACACAAACACAAGATAGAATGATAACGTACTCCGAATAATAGGGATCATCCTGAAAGTCGATGCTCCAAACCATGGTGCCGCCAAAGCACAAGCTATTCGCTACTTTCTTTTTTGCTGCAAATGTCTCTTCGTCATCGTATCCTATCCACTGGTCGTCCCATGTGAGCTCCTTCATCATTGACTCCTCTAGGTAATTCGGCTTGATGTTGCGCTCCTTGGCAAGCCGCTTGATTTCGGAGAGTGACATGACACCCTCAGAGTTGGTACATTCTGCTGGCTTGCTTGGGCCAGAGAAGGAACATTGGAGCGAATTACAGCTGGGGTCAGTTAAAGTGTAGCCGCGACCATACAAAGCCAGGCCGAAGTTGATCTTCTTAGGATCCAGACCATCGAACCATAGTGGGACTGTGTTGTTGCGAATCTCGCGAATATCTGCTTGGCCACGTACTATCTTACCAAGCGTTAGGACGTCTGAGTCCCAGGAGCCGTGGAGGTCTATGATTCAAAACATATGTGGTTAGTAAATAGATATACTAACATTGAACACACTCGTCTCTAGTCTTGGACCTTGTCATATGGAAAATGGGTTGGAAGGAAGTTTAGGGACATATCTGTCAGCCTACCTACCGTAAGCCATGAATCCGAAAAAGTCGACGCTCGACTCCATAGCCTTCGCATCAAACCATCGCAAATACCAGTAATCGGGAGCTAGCGTCACGCTAATACCGAACCGGTTGCCGTATGCTGCTCGCATCTCTCGTACCAGCAGAGAAAGATTTTTTGTGTCAACGAGGTTTCGGCCGCCTCTCAATGGTTCACCGGGGTATTCCCAATCAATGTCAACTCCTTGGAAGCCGTAGTTGCTTTCATAGAAACAAATCAGTTCTTAATTTCTTTCAAATGCCAGATTTCCGGCAGGGAGTCAAGGGGAGAAGGTAGATGACATACAGCATGTATTCCTCAACGGAAACGATAAAGGCGGCGCGGTTCGCCTTGGTTGAAACCATGTCACTCCTAAATACCCACACATGTCAGGCTTCCGTTTTCGATAGACTGGGAGGCACTTTGGGTAAAAGAGACTTACCATGTGGTATGTGTAGGTCCGATGTCACTGAAGTCATATCCACCGATAGCGATCCAAGTCTCTACCGAGCCATCTTTTGACATATCTGTGAAGTCTCTCATATAGTATTCGTCGTCCGGGTGCGCGGGTACGACCCGGAAGGAGGTTGGGTCGATGAATGCAAAAGCGTAAAATAGATGAGTGAAGCCCTTGAGATTAAGCTGCACTGGCGAGCGTGTATCACACTTTCGTTGGCGCATGTTCCAGGACTGATAATATCCTATAGTGCGTCCATCGGTACTGTTGCCCTCAGAATCACAAGAGGGCGATGGGGAAATAGCGCATGAGCCGTATCCGGCCTGACATGGCAAAGTTTTGTGCACTGGATCAGCGTTGTGGCAAAAAGCCTCTGTAGTCTGAATAGTATCATTAGCCTCCAGACTGTCTAAATGGGGATGTCAGGGAAGAGGGCAGGTGGGTCATGTTAACGTTCACTTACACCACACCAGCCCGAGGACGAACAGCAGAGCTGCATGCCACATGGCACGTCGGCGTTTTCGCTAAATTCTCCACACATGGCGGTAGCCTCACAATATGAAGTACAGTTGCCGGCACCGCAGTATGACGGGCCATAGCCACAGATACCTGCGGTGCTGCAACAACTGGGGAAAATATAAGCCGAAAGTTACGGAAAGAGCAGAATTTGCACATACCTCCCGTCGATACATGGGGCACTATCACAGCGTAGGGCATCACGTCGCTGCAATGAATGTATATTCACATCCCTGGGGTTGAACGCAGACACGGAATTGTTAAAGGTGAGGGTAGTGTTCTCAATGTTGGGCATAGGAATAGCCGGCGATTTGGCCGGGTTCTGATGGCCTGGGCTGAAAACGATATCGCGCCATGCTACAGAGAGAAAAAGACGTCAATGTCTGAATATGCCTCGTCTGCAATAGTAAGAGCACTTACCATCGCCAATTGAAGAGTTCTGACGCTTAACGTTCAAATTCGAGTACGAGTTCGAGATATCACGGGGGTGTCGAGAGTAGTCTGGCTCGGCATGAATCAGAGCTGCCAAACACAGAAAGAAGAGGCCAACGAGTAGCTTCGTCGTGGGTTGTGACTGGATAATAGCTGCCATATCTTGGAAGAGTCCTCAAGAAGGAAGTTTGTCACAACTGGATTGTTGATCATCATAGGCCACGGCATACCGACGCCTTTTATAGTCTATCCATCTTTTATTTCATACACCAGTCTCCTCTAACATGGTGCTTGTCAGATAGGTCCCGCTCTACAATGCCAAGTTTCAATACTTGGTCATCAAATATATCCATTTCAAGTGAAAAGAAAATTCTTACGATGTTGTATCAGACTCGTGGTACTTTAAAAACACTGCGTTGATTAAGTGAGTCAGCGCTAAGAAAGGGGGTAACTCGCTTGGCGCTTACACAGGCCGAAGGGCTTTCCACTTTACAGTGGTTTTGGTGCATTTCAAGGGTAGAAACACTCATGACAATACTAAATATACCAAGTAATGCCCAGACTTTATCTCCGGCTAAAATATCAACGGTGAATATTATTTCTTACATTGGAAATACGATGTGGCCTATAAGAACCTCAGCAAAACACGGCCCACGGGAAATAAGCAATTATGTAATCCAATGTAGCCTGTAAGGTCTGACAGGGCACACACTCTCTAGATGGGATTTGGCCGCTTTGAGAAGTTACTATGCTAGCATAACGTTATCTTGACGTCAAATGCTTCATAAAACTAAAAGATGGGATATAAAAAAATTCTTCCATCATTTCCGTGCGTTGTTGATGCCCAATGCTTCTAGAGCCGTCAGAATCCGATATTGCCAATTAAGTTACAGGTTGAGAATGGCTGGAACAGGAAGAACATGAAGATGCCTCCGTAGCCATACTATATATGAACGTAGTTCCGCATTGCGAGTCTAAGATACTCCTCCAAGAACCCCAAAGCTCCTCATCTTCAGCACTGACAATGAAGGCACTTGTATTTGCTCTCCTCTGGCTGTTGCCTTCACAAGCGGCTTCCCAGAGCACTCAGACTGAAGTACTGCCTCCGTGGCAGACGGGTGAGGTTACTCCCGATGGAACCTGTGCAGGGGCAGATGCCTTCGTTTGCAGTCCTACGTGGGGGGCATGTTGCTCTGAGGACGGGCTTTGTGGCCGATCGAACGCTTTTTGTGGCGATGGCTGGTATGTCATGACGAAAACACTTCCTTTCCCTGTTCTTGCTCTTTAAGATTGTTATAGACTTGTTAGACCCCACATTTACAACCTTGTTGCTAATCAAATGGTATTTTTATAGTCAATCTGGCTTCGGCAACTGTAACGTTGCCACTGCACCTGCCCCAGGACCAGGCTCGCCGTCCAATGACGGGTCCTGTGGTGGCACAAACCAGTTCACATGTAATGGAACAACATTTGGGGCTTGCTGCTCGGCCAATGGATTCTGTGGTAACACGGCGGCTCATTGCGCCATAGGCGGGGGTTGCCAGAGCCTTTTCGGCACTTGCTCTGCGGCGAATAATATTACTTCAGATGGATCATGTGGCTCCAACGGCAAGATATGTCTTGAGTCAGGGTTCGGCAATTGCTGCTCATCCAATGGCTTCTGTGGCGACTCGACGACTCATTGTGGACCGGGTTGCCAAGTGAGCTTTGGAAACTGCACTTCTGCTGATAGTAATGTGTCGACGGACGGATCATGTGGTGCTAACGGGAAAACTTGCAAAAGATCAAGTTTTGGAGATTGCTGTTCATCAAACGGTTTCTGTGGTGCAACTTCAGGCCACTGCGACGCGGGCTGCCAAGCGACCTTTGGGGTTTGTAATGTTGGAGTGGGAAATGTGTCAACTGACGATGCTTGCGGGAAGAATGGCAAGACGTGTAAAGGCTCAACTTTCGGAAATTGTTGCTCAACTAGTGGGTTCTGTGGCAAAACGACAGATCACTGCGGTGCAGGCTGCCAAACTTCTTTTGGGACTTGCGACACTGGAGCAGGAGATGTGTCAACTGATGGTGCGTGCGGGAAGAATGGCAAGACGTGTGTAAAGTCTAGCTTTGGAAACTGTTGCTCGAGCGCAGGCTACTGTGGCTCCACGGCTACTCACTGTGGCGTAGGCTGGTAAGTTCCACTTCTGAAATAATCGCGCTATCGAGACTCACTAAACTTTGCAAAAGCCAGAAACCATCCTCGAGCGCCTGTCTCACGACAAATATACCCTCTGTCGACGGGACGTGCGGTGCTAGTAAGGGAGGCCTCACGTGTGCTGGTGGGGCCTTCAATAATCAGTGCTGTAGCTCGGGTGGCTTTTGTGGTACTACAACTGCTCATTGTGCTTCTGGATGGTAAGTTTCCCCTCTGATTGTGTTTAATTCGTCGGCTCGTCACCTCAGGTGTGCAATGAATTGTAATGCTAATACCCATGTAGTCAGAAGGGCTATGGACGGTGTACCTGAGTGGTTGAGTTACTAAAAAGTCTTCTCATTTTAACTGATGTTTGCTAGCTGCTAAGAGATACGCGGCTCGGCTCGGCAGTGGCACACTAAGGTCTTAGCGTTCCAAAAACCCATATATAAAAACAATCAGGAATTTTTATAAACCCAATCTCGAACTGCATTGATGAGTTGATGACTTGATGGCTTGATCACTTAAGTTGTAAAAATTAAGTAGATTTAGACTGCTGAGAACTACAGTTTTGACATAGTAGCAGATGAAGGGGCGCCCAATTGGGTGTACAGTGTATGACGAATAAATAAAAAGTAAGTGAGTGAATGTTGGAGGACAAAGGGTGAGATGGAGGTAATCCCTAATGATTGCTATTCTGACAGCTTGCCAGTTTGGAATGTTGCTAGGGGTGCAATATATAGCTTGTATATAAAATGAAATCGATAATATGATGCGAGGATTTTCTTTGGGTACAATAATGAATTTACTCGAGAAGTCAGACTCACTCCCCTTTTGAAGGTACTTAAGCGAAGCACAGCTAGCTGATGACTAACTGTCACAGGATGATATCTGAAGTTACCAACAAAGTTGCAAGATTATGCTCATAGCGTATCAAATTTTCAATATGACATACGGTACTCGAGTAGACTCAACGTCTTCCTGCCACGCACATAAACAATGCAGGAAAGAATAATTTTATCGTCCGGCATCGCTATTAATATTCGAGGTTTGAACCCCCTCATTCAAGAATTTGGTGGGAGATCTAGGTCCGGTAAAGGGTTTAAATAGCTCCCGTCTCAGCAGGGCTGTTGTTTTCTTTAGTTTATCACAACACTAAAGGTCCAATTGGTAAACTTAGATATTAATGAAATGAATTACACTTTCTAATTGGTTCATCTAGAATGTCCTTAATCCTTAATCGGGACTAACTCTACTAGTAGTTATCATAACCCTTTGTTGGTTGGTTAGATTGTCCATGCAGATCTCAAAAAGCGGGGCTAAGAAAAATTTGGTTCCAAACTCATCTGGTCACACAAATTATAAGACTCACCTCAAAATATAAAAACAAAATCTTAGAATTAAAAACCCTCAATATTGATTCAAACCCATCTACAAATTCATAATTCACAATCCCATTTTGTTTCCCCAACTTAATCGACAATGCTCAGAGACTTCGAACCTTCCAAACTTCAGGAATAACTTCAATCTGCTAAGACAGAGAGGTTTATCATTCCTTTATTATCAACACGCACATACATACCCGCACGAAAAGCTTATAAAAAAGCTGCCCCAGGTAGTTTTTCAACAAAAAATCCGTTGTCAAAACTCCCATTCATATTCCCACAAAAAGCCAATTCAACCTTTAAAATAATTGGTAGGGCAAACTATAGGGGGCCAGGTGGACAAACTACTTTCCAGAAGTTCAATTGAAGCTTCAACTCGACATTATGGCGTTCGCAAACCGCTTCGCATATCGATCCTCATCCCTCCTCCGCCAATGCAAGGTTCCAGCTTTGCCTGCGAGAGCATTCACCACTAGAGCTTCGATCAACGGCCTTGTACATCGTCAACCGGCTCAGGTCTGGAAAAATAGCAAATATGCTCGACTTTTCTCCAATTCGACACTCCTCAGGGATCAGACACAAACCGCGCCCAGTGCGGAAGCATACTTGAATAGCGGGGTTGTGAAGGGAGCTGCCAACCCGGTCAACGTGAAGAAGGTTTTGGTCATTGGAAGTGGTGGCTTGAGCATTGGTCAAGCAGGAGAATTCGATTATTCAGGTTGGTACTCCGGACATCAGCTTTTGGTAGAATGAGTCATGTTGTTGGAGCAGAAAATCTGCTCAAATCCGATCATGTCAAACTGCCAAAGATGGGATATTGTAGCATGCTAATTGTTCTTTCAATATAGGTTCTCAAGCATTGAAGGCCTTAAAAGAAGCTGGTGTAGCTTCTGTGCTCATCAACCCCAACATTGCTACAATCCAAACTGCCCACGTTCTTACCGACGAGGTCTATTACCTTCCAGTCACACCTGAATATGTTACATATGTTATCGAGCGGGAAAGACCCGATGGTATTTTCCTTACTTTTGGTGGTCAAACAGCTCTCAACCTCGGTGTACAAATGGAGCGTATGGGTATCTTTGAAAGATATGGAGTGAAGGTCTTGGGTACCAGCATTAAGACTCTCGAGACCAGCGAGGATAGAGATCTGTTCGCCAAGGCTCTTGCTGAGATCAATATTCCAACTGCTCAATCGGTCGCTGTATCAAACGTGGACGAGGCTTTGGAAGCTGCAAAGGTCATTGGGTACCCAATCATTGTCCGTGCTGCCTATGCTCTTGGTGGTCTCGGTTCTGGTTTCGCAGACAACGAGGAAGAACTTCGCAATATGGCCTCTAGGTCGTTGACATTGTCACCTCAAATTCTGGTTGAGAAATCTCTGAAGGGATGGAAAGAAGTTGAATATGAGGTTGTCAGAGATGCCAGTAATAACTGCATCACTGTCTGCAACATGGAAAATTTCGACCCTCTCGGCATTCACACCGGTGATTCTATCGTCGTCGCCCCTAGTCAGACTTTGAGCGACGAGGAATATCACATGCTTCGTTCAGCTGCTATCAAGATCGTCCGTCACTTGGGTGTTGTTGGAGAATGTAACGTTCAGTACGCTCTACAACCAGATGGACTAGACTACAGAGTTATTGAAGTCAACGCTCGTCTTTCTCGATCATCTGCTCTTGCCTCTAAAGCTACCGGTTACCCTCTTGCGTACACTGCTGCCAAGATTGGACTTGGTCATACTCTTCCAGAGTTACCAAATGCTGTTACCAAGACTACGACTGCAAATTTTGAGCCTTCCCTTGATTATGTCGTCACTAAGATTCCTAGATGGGATTTATCAAAGTTCCAGCATGTCAAGCGCGACATCGGCAGTGCCATGAAATCGGTTGGTGAAGTCATGGCTATTGGCAGAACATTCGAAGAATCTATCCAAAAGGCTATTCGTCAAGTTGATCCAAGATTCGTTGGTTTCCAAGGAGACAAATTTGATGACCTTGACTACGAACTTCAAAATCCTACCGATCGCCGTTGGTTAGCTGTTGGGCAAGCCATGCTTCACGAGAACTATACCGTTGATCGTGTGCATGACCTGACCAAGATTGACAAATGGTTCTTGTACAAACTCCAGAACATTGTTGATTGTACCCACGAACTTGAGGACATTGGAAGTCTTGATGGACTTAAGAAAGAAGTTATCCAAAAGGCAAAGAAAATGGGTTTCTCTGACAGACAAATCGCCAATGCAGTCAATTCCACCGAGGATGAAGTTCGAGCTCGCAGAAAGAACTTTCGTATCACTCCTTTTGTGAAGAGAATTGATACTCTTGCCGCTGAGTTCCCCGCAGAAACTAACTATTTATGTGAGTAAACCATTTTCTTTCACCTCCCTTGAACTCCAATTATGTCGTTCTGTTACGACTTTACATGTATGTCCAAGTTGTTTGGATGTTCTTCTTTGTTGTATGTTCTAAACGTCCGACTATGTTCGGATGCTCAAGTCTGTTGGGATTTTCAAGTTCATTTGGGTATTCCAACATTTTTGAGTGTCCCAACTCAGTTCTGAAAGGTTCATTGTGTTTGGTTCTCCAAATGGATTTGATTTTCCAGTTCCGTTTTGGATGATCAACTCTGTTTGAATTTTCAATTCTATTTGGATTTTCGGCTGGACAATCTTTTCCATAGTCATTTCCTAGTTCCTCTTATGTCTAATCCTGTTGGAATATTCAAACACACAAGTTTTTCGAAAGACATTTACTAACTCAATGTTACAGACACAACATATAATGCTTCAACTCATGATGTTACCTTTGATGATCATGGAACCATTGTTTTGGGAAGTGGTGTGTATAGAATTGGTAGCTCAGTTGAATTCGATTGGTGTGCTGTCAGTGCCACTAATGCCTTGAGAGAAATGGGCAAGAAAACGGTCATGATTAACGTGAGTTTCATTCATCGGTGTCAATCAGTTACTGTGCTAACTTTCTAATTTTCCACCAAAAGTTTAATCCCGAGACTTTTTCTACAGGTACGTATTCCTCCTTCAATCCCCTCATTAGTTATTTCAGCTAATAAGACCAACAGACTTTGATTCTGCCGACAAACTTTACTTCGAAGAACTAAGCTACGAACGTGTTATGGACATCTATGAACTTGAAGCTGCCACTGGAGTTGTTGTATCTGTCGGTGGTCAACTACCGCAAAACATTGCTCTTCGTCTGCAAGAAACGGGCAAGGCAAAGGTCTTGGGCACAGATCCTAAGGATATCGACAGGGCAGAAGATAGACAAAAGTTCTCTGCCATCTTGGACAGCATTGGAGTTGATCAACCAGCCTGGAAGGAGCTTACCTCTGTTGCAGACGCCGAGGCTTTCGCCGAGGAAGTCAATTATCCGGTTCTCGTCCGACCCAGTAAGCTTGCTCGATTTACAAATTCCACATTTCCTAATACCCAATCCTGTTGCCACTTTTACATTTCATCTTGTACAAACTCATTTCCTAACGCAGCTTCTTTTTCTCATTTTCCTCCAAACACAATCCTTGATAAGCAGTTACTGACTCCCCGATTTTGCAGGTTATGTTCTCTCTGGAGCTGCCATGACTGTCATTCGAGGCAAGGACGAACTCAAGGAGAAACTCGAGGCCGCCAGCAATGTTTCCCCTGATCACCCTGTTGTCATCACCAAATTCATTGAAGGTGCTGAAGAAATTGATGTCGATGGTGTTGGATCTAACGGCAAACTCATTCTCCACGCTGTTAGCGAGCACGTCGAGCAAGCTGGTGTTCACTCGGGTGATGCTACTCTTGTTCTACCGCCTGTTTCTATCGATCAAACCACAATGGACCGTGTCAAGGAGATTGCTGAAAAGGTTGCCAAGGCTTGGAGCATCACCGGACCTTTCAATATGCAAATCATCAAGGCCGCAGATCCTGAGGGAGATCTTCCACAATTGAAGGTTATCGAATGTAACTTGCGTGCATCTCGTTCCTTCCCATTCGTCAGCAAGGTTCTCGGTGTCAACTTCATTGATGTCGCTACAAAGGCTCTCGTAGGTCAGCAAGTCCCTGAACCCACCGATCTCATGGCCATCAAGCGTGATTACGTTGCCACCAAAGTTCCACAATTCTCTTGGACTCGTCTTGCTGGTGCTGATCCATTCTTGGGTGTTGAGATGTCTAGTACTGGTGAGATTGCTTGCTTCGGCAAGGATCTCGTTGAAGCTTACTGGGCTTCTCTTCAATCAACCATGAATTTCCGTATGCCAGAACCAGGAGAGGGTCTTCTTTTCGGTGGTGATGTCTCTAAGACTTCCCTTACTAAGATAGTCGACTACTTATCTCCTTTGGGCTACAAACTCTACGCTGCTGAACCCGAAGTTAAGAAACTATTGGAGTCGACTGCCAAGGGCGGTGTCAGTGTTGAGGTTATCGAATTCCCCAAGGAAGACAAGAGAGCTCTGAGAGAAGTTTTCAAGAAGTATGATATCCGTGGTGTTTTCAATCTTGCACTCGCGAGAGGTAAGACCGTTCAGGACACCGACTATGTCATGCGCCGAAACGCTGTCGACTTCGGTGTTCCTCTTTTCATGGAACCAAGGGTAAGAATCATTCCTCAATCCCCACATATCTTATGCTAATATTTTCTTAGACAGCTGAGCTCTTTGCCCAATGCATGAGCGAGAGACTTCCTCGCAAGGAAGGTATCCCAGGAGAAGTTCGCAGATGGTCTGATTTCATCGGTGGCAAGCCATTGTAATCTGTTTTTTTTTTAATTGAACAAACCCATGGGTCCATATCTGCCTATGTAATTAGTGTGCAGAGGGAAGTCAATAGTAATTATGATTTGAATTCAAGACTAGTATATTCACCAGTGATGATTTGTTTTGAACCATGACCATGACTTGGTATCTTTTCCATCGTCGAAAAGCAGGACGAAGTTCACTTCAGCGTCTCCCTTTCAATGAAACTAAACTGGTTTCAAAGAAGAAGGCATGAGCAGTTTAATTGTTCAAGTCAGTCCATAACAAT
This sequence comes from Sclerotinia borealis F-4128, assembly GCA_000503235.1. Classification (NCBI taxonomy): domain Eukaryota; kingdom Fungi; phylum Ascomycota; class Leotiomycetes; order Helotiales; family Sclerotiniaceae; genus Sclerotinia; species Sclerotinia borealis. Next base: position 276,146 of record KI628543.1, read on the forward strand.
GGAGTGGTGACAACCGCCCGCTACCTTCTTCCTTGGCAGAAAAGTACCCACGCCGTAGGCATTGAGATTAGAAGGAATCGAATAACGACTATACCTTTGCACTCGAGACTATTTCGTACAGTATATCATTCTATCCGTTAATAATGAATAACCCTCGACCATAAATAGCCCTAATACTTGTCGATATACTTTTCAGTCACCATTCCATTACATTTCTATAACGTTAAGTTCAGCTGGTCCTTTTTTCGACAAGTAGTAAATTTCCATTTGTTTTCCTTTTGATGAAATGCAAGAAGCAAGATGCAAGATTTTTGTGGTTGTGATGTGTGTGTATGGATGGATGAATATGGATGGATGGATATGTTTAGAGTAACTTTAGGCGTGTTTTCGTTTTGTGCTATGATATGCTTATTTATTCCTAGTAGTAGTAGATACGAGTAGACAGATCTATTTTTTAGATGTAAGATTAGCAGTTACCATAAAGCTTATTCATTTTAAAGACTCTGGTATAATCTTGCAGTTGGGTCATGCGATGATATTTGAGCTTTGAATAAATAGTAAGTGAAAGGAAAGAAATACTTTCAATCGAACAACCCCTTTATAGGCTCTCCGCGCCCAATTATATCAAATTTATCGTCTATTTATATCATCTTATGGATATACTTCTTCTACAACCTCTAGCTTTGAGTTTACAGGAAGACAAGAGGAAGGAGGAAGGAAGGAAAGAGAGAGCTTGAAGAGAGGGCGTGCATATCGTAATGCCCTGATCATATATAGTGCAGTGAGTAATTTGAACCAGTTGGAAAATCGTCAGTTTGGAGGGTTGTAGTTGATCTGGCAATTGAAACTATGCAAAGTAAACCGATTGACAGTTTGGATTAAACACACTAAACTGCAAGTTTAATCAGTGCACTGGTTCAACTGGTTAACTATTGACTACTACACACTGACTATAAGCCCTAATATTAGTCCTTCAATTCTAGATATGCAACACAAGGATAATCTTCATTCTACTTTCCTGAACATATTATAGTTCGATTCATTCTCTATCAGTGCATGAAATGGACACAATTTTTAGAGGATCAACGCTATCGTTCCAACTTCAGGTCAATAACGTGACTGACCGACCCGAAGCATATCTACTTCAAGTTCTTTGGGTGACTCTTTGCCTGGCCACATACAGCTGCATCGAACACAATACTCAATATCTCAGCAAAGAGTTAAACAGGGGCAGGGAAAGTAACATGTCTAACGCTGAAATTTCGAGAGCATTCTTTGGGGCTACCCAAAAAGAATTCGTAGACATACAAACAATAACATTTGGCAACGAGAAAGATGAAATGATAGAGTTCAGATCTCCATCTCCAAATTCAACGTTTTCAAATATCATCCGATATCTCAAAAACATCATTACAAACAAAAAGAATGATGCACTTCAGTGGATATTTGAACAACGGCAGGGAGGTCTGCAGTGCCGTGATCAGGCGTTCAAGGACTTTCATATAAGAGTTTCAGAAAATCGTTGTAGATGTGCAACGAAAACCTTTTGACAAGAAATAACATGGGATGATAGAGTTCCGATCTTCATCTCCAAGATCGCAACATTCTCGAATACTGTATTCGTCTGATATCTGTAAGACATCACTTTGAACATCCAGCTTGAATTGTCTCAACGAAATTTCGAGCAGAGAGACAAGGAAGGTGATGATCGCAGGGCTAGGCAGTGCAGATACATAATATGAATGATTGGGGCCGTCCAGCAGTGTATGCAACAAAAGCGTAGCCGGACACTTCCAGTTCTATGTTTTGAGCTTTTGTCTACTTCTATCCCAAGGCTAGAATTGACTCGGGTACTCCCTCTGTAACTCCAGGAAGGTTAGGATAATCTACTCCAGAGCAATCTTCCAAGCCCAAATGAAACAGAGCATCTTTGGCTCGAGTATTCGACTCTTCTTGTCATTTTGGGCTGTCTAGATGGGCCTTTTTCAAGTTCGCTGACTTCTGCCGGATTCGAGACTTGCTTGAAGGCTCACCTGAGTCGTAATAATCTTGCAGTATCCTGTCCTGTACTCATATGAAAATAGGGTTATGAGCTTCCATTTATCACATCTTCTATTTGAAGCTATACCTGAGATTTCTGCTCCTAGCATAAAGACACTTAGGAGCAAGAATCTAAGAGATAATGTATGTTCTCTCTGCAAACGTTTGGACGAACGTGATCATTGGAAGTAAACGAATTGTGAATAGTAATAAGGGAATCTAAATACAGTCTCTCACAGTTTATCCGTCTTCATATACACCTGTAAGGTCCCGGGCTAGCTCATCGATTCTAGCGTACAGGTCCTCAGTAGAATGAGGCAGGATATCTTCCGGACTCTTATAAATTTATGCTGGAGCATCAAACCTATCAAAGGTCCCTAAGTGTCTCCAGGCAGTGAATATATAGGATTCTGATAGTGCTCGAGTAATACCATTCAACACGTGCAAAGGGCATCTTATCGCTGCATCGAGTCATTGGGTACTTTGAAAGCTTACCTAAGCGAGTCATGCTGTCTGACGATATGCCGGTGGAACGCGCTTGAACTATTTTATTATCTCGCGACCTACTAATAACCTTCACTCCCTCTAATCACTTTGTACAATCTTAAACCACATATTGTCCTAACATTCATAACCCCCAACAGCAGTCACCATGACGTCCGTTGATGCGAAACTGCTGAAGTCAACCAAATTTCCACTCGAATTCAACCAGAAAGTCGACTTCCAGAAGGTTAATTTGGAGGTAATGAAAAAGTACGTTCAAATGAGCTTGGAGTTACCACATCAAGTGAACGACAAGCTGACTCTATGTGCAACGCAGGTGGATCGCTGGAAAGATATCAGATATATTGGGAACTGAAGATGATGTCGTAATTGAACTGTGCTTCAATTTAATCGAGGGTTCTCGCTATGTAGGTATCATCTCAAGTATTAAATATGCAAAGCTAACGTTTACTGCAGCCAGATATCAAAAAATTACAAATACAACTCACCGGTTTTCTCGATAAAGATACCCCGGCTTTTTGCAAGGAGTTATGGAAGCTTTGTTTGAGTGCGCAGACCAATCCTCAAGGTGTTCCCAAGGAACTTCTTGAGGCGAAGAAGTTGGAACTCATACAAGAAAAGGTACAAATAGTTTAAGACTTGGAGTATACTGACTAACATGCAGCTAGATACAAGCTGAGCAGGCTGCAGATGAGGCACGTCAACGCCGCGAAGATGGTGAACGGAGAGACCGCGAAATGCATGCAATAAGAAATCGTGAACGAGGCGATCGCGGCGGACGTGGGCGAGGAGGAGATAGCTGGCGCGGTGGTCGCGGGGATCGAGATTTTGATCGAAATGGCGGCAGAGGATTTGATCGAAGAGGTCCAAGATATTCGAGGTCACCACGTGGAGGCCGAAACAATAGAGATTATGGTCCGCCGCCTCGAAGAGAATTCGATACTTACGTTCCCGCAGGGCGTGGTAGACGGGACGAAAGACGAAGACCATCTTCATCACGCTCTAGGTCACCTTCAAGATCAAAGTCTGCATCACGATCTCCATCAAGACGACGCAGCCGGTCAGCTTCAGAATCTCGGTCACCGTCACCTCGTAGACGGAGGTCCAGATCGCCAGATAGACGCAACCGTGGGAGAGGTGGCAGGGGACGCGCGAGAAGCCCAGAAAGAAGACCTCGCCGTAGATCCCCTTCACCTTCGAAATCCCGCTCTCCGCCTCGAAAGCGGAGAAGAGCTTCAACTGAATCTTTAAGTCGTTCCCCACCGCCGAAGTCTCGCAGATACAATCGTCGCAACACAAGTTCTAGATCTAGGTCTCGATCCACTTCTGCCTCACTAAGCCGTAGCCCAGCTCCACGGAAGAGAACTACTTTATCCCCAACTCCTGTCAGAAATGATAGACGAGGTAGTCGCGATCAGAGGCGACTAACGCGGAGCATTAGCCGAAGTGCTTCTCCCCCTGCTAGAAGTAGTAGGAGTCCTGTCAAGGATGAAAGTCGCGACGGAAGGATTGATAATGGGAAGAGACGCCGTTCTATGCAAAGATATGAACCCGCAAACCGAAGAAGAAGAAATAGTTCTTCAGGTGTAGAGGATGCAAGAGACCAAAGGGCTGATACTGAAGAAAAAAGCGATAGGGGTTCGCCAAACCGAGAAGTCGAAGCCGCTAAATCAGCTGGATCTGCCGAACCTACAGAGGTGGGTATTGATTCATAAGGCAAGGGGAGAGTTTCTTTTGTTTTCGAAGAATAGCCTAAGTCCACGTTCATTATCTCGCTGACCCGTCTTTTTGACATCAGAATTTGAGAAAAGATCCGCAGAAATTGGCCACCGAATTACGAGAAAAATTGATGAGGGAAAAGATCAAGAAGATGAGAGCTTCGAGCACCACCGAACATTCAATATCTCATGCTAACGCTCGTTGAGGAACATATCAATCGATTTAGGCATACGCAGGACCAGCGCACTAGGGAATATGTGGTAAATGAAATATATTTACAAGATTGGATTCTCATCTGCACAATGTGACACGATACCACAATCTAGTTTTACAATCAATTCATGCCCAGCAACCAAACCAACCTCGCATGCCATATTATAATAGAAATTTACACAATTCCTGATCACATTCTTGATTTGATAGATAGGGTAGCTGAGCAACTCAGACTATCAAGTCCTGTTCAATTACACATAGATACTTGAGCTTCTGATCCCGGCCTCGAGCTCTATAGCTGTAGAACTATCCTGACTTTAAGCCTCAGCCCTACCACAGCAAAGCTTGGCAATCATCATCCAACTTATTAGAACAAATTGATCCAGTTAAGAGACTCACACAACCCCAATTTTAGATTATCGCAAGCTTCGATAAGCAGATAAGAGCAAAAAGCCTCTTTTTAGCCCGTGCACCAAGCTTTCTACCCCGTATTCCCGTATTCTTACCCCCAAGCTTCTGTTCCTTTACTAGACTAAACCATATATACAATCGCAATTCAGCTATACACCCAACCAATCCCTCAGGCAATTCAGCAATTGCCCCGCCCCAGCATGTCCGAAACCAGCAAAATCCCCACGTCTACCGGCAACCACTCGAAGGAAAACCACACGGCAGACCCGACGGCGGGCCTTCCCTATTACGAGAAAACGCGGCAACAGCTCAAGATATTATTGGAGCAGAAGAGGAATCTGGAGCGGCATTTGGCGCTGCACGAAGATGCGATCTTTCGGAAGGAGACGGAATATTTAGATGAGACGCCCCAGGGTAATATCATTAATGGGTTTGATGGGTATGCGAAGGGTGCGGGTGTGGGAGGGGTGGGGAGAGCGGGTGCGGGGACGGGTAGGAAAAGTGCGGCGGTGGGGGGGACGGATAGACCGTTTAGTGGAAGTTCGCATAGTTGGAAATTGAATGTGGTGAGTTGAGTTGAGTGTTTGGCTTGTTTGAAAGGTTCTTTGTTGGGTTGGGTTGTGGTAGAAAGGAAGGAAGATAAAATGGGGAATGGAATGTTGAAACATGGAACCACATGAATGCACATGCCGGGATGAAGCCCCGGAAGCTACACAATTAGGGACAGCGTTTTAGTAAATACTAACAGAACATCTAAATCAGGATTCTCCAGCACAATCCGGAGCATCGACGCCAGTAGCGGCCATGGCGCCCACGCCTCTATCAATGACGTTCCACAAGACGAATGGGGACAGCGCCTCGAATCACGCGACGCCTGCATCTGCTTCTTCGGGAAAGGGTAAGAAGAATAAGAAGATGGCTGGGGCGGATGATAGTGAGACGGAATCGAATACCAAGGAAATGATGGGGCATAAGAAGGCGAGGACAAATTTTGGAGCTGTGAGGAAATGAGTGGATGAGTGGATGCATGTTAGGTGGGTTGGAAGTGTTGTGGTTTGTGAATTGTTTATCGTGACTTCTTGTGATGGGTGATGGGGGGAGAGAGGTCGTTGGACTTTGGGATTTAGGGTTCAAATTGCGTTTGCGGGATGGAGAAATCGGAATCAGGGATAGGGATAGGGATATCTATCGGGATATCTATCGGGTATAATAAGGTCTACAGGGTGTATATGAACAAAATCGGAAAAGAGGAAAAGCTGGGCGACGAAGAAATGTATCTATGGAGTTTCTCAAATGGAATCCGCGGCCATATTGGCAATCATCAGGTTTCGGATTCGGGGAGTAAGTCGGTTTGCAAATGGATTACAAGAGCTGGATGAACTGGATGGACTGGATCACGGGTTTTATCATGAAAGGAAGATTTTATAACAGGAATTTCACAACTTTTTTCAATTAATTGCGTTGAGGATATATTGCACTCGTGCCGAACCAATATGGTTTCTATCAAAATAATTGGCTAGAAAATTGAAGTAATTTGGTCTGGTATACAATTTTTTACATTTCTATATTTTGGAAATGAGTAAGTATGAACCACCTGTCACTCCTCCGTCTAGGGTATCTCCTCATCACTATCCTCCCCGAATCCAAAACTAAATCCTCCAGCCTCTCCATCCCCATCCCCATTCGCAACAGCTACATCCCACTTTCTTTTCCTCCCCTCGGCTCTCCTCTCCAGCTCCGCCATCGCCTCCTCCAACAGCTCGGGGTGCTCTTTTTTCATGCCCTCGACAAACATCGCATATGGATCCCGCACCTCCTTCTTGAACCCCGACACCTGATCCGCTCTGTCTTTCAGGAAAGACAATACGCCCACTAGATGCGCGCGCGGTACAAAGTTCTGTGTTAGAGCTATACTGGCATCTAAATTAACCACTAAATGCCACCAGCCACTAGGTACATGCAGGACTTCCCCCGCAGCACACACACCCTCGACACAACCGGGGGTGCGGCGCGCTTCCGCGTGGAAACCGAGCAGCCATTCGGCGATGGATAGGGGGGATGTGACTTCGGATTGATCGGCGCTGACGAAGACGCCTGGGGGTGGTGGAGATGAGGGGTTGGATGGAAACATGATCCAGTATTTGGAACCGCGGAGGACGGCGTTCCAGGCAGAGGTTGCGTTGGGATCTTTGTGGTAGGTGGAGCCTGAGCGGGCGGGGCCGACGATGAGCCATTTATCGTCGGGTCGGTTGGGACCGAGGACTGTGAAGAGGTCCTCGCCGAAGCAGGAGGGGATTTGGTAGGGAGGGGTGGAGATGTCTTTGCTGGTAGGGAGGTTCATCTTGGAGATGAAGTCGCGGTCGAAGAGGTAGAGGGGTGATTCATCGTTGCTGTTGTTCATGTATTGCATGTAAGTTTCGAGGGACCAATCGACGGCTTCGGCGCGGAATTTTGTGTCGCTGTATTGTTGGAGGAGAGCTTCCGTGTTCCAAGAATGGTAGGCGGGCCATTCTCGCACGGGTTTGGTTAGGATGAAAGGTTTGTCGCTCCAGGTTGAGCTGAATTCTTCTTGTGTGAGGTCTTCTAGTCGGGCGATCTCGTTCTGTCGAGGAATGTTTGTTGTGTACGGTGCAAGTGGTGTGTGGGTGCAGAGGAACGGTCGGTATAATACGTCTGAGAAGACATTATCACATTGGATCTTGGAGAGATCGCTATCTTCTATTTTGAGAAAAGTAGCGCGCCAGGAGCCTCGCCACTTGAATGAACCTGACTTGGATGTTGGAGACCTGATATCTTGATTAGCAGTCATCATGTGAATTTTTATGACAAATATGCATGTAAATTCTGAGTTTAAAGGTAATTGATATTTATTCGAGGTACTCTATGAAGTTTCCCCTTCTGGAGGAAATATTGGAATTTTGAAGAATATCACTTGACGTATCTTTGAAGCTTTTCAATCCTATTCAACTCCTATCGACGAATAATACCCAAACTGCATATAAGAATTAGAAACCACCAGTAATTGCTTCAATAGGAAATCTAAGAAAACCCCGAATGTTCTATAGAACTGGCCAATCTCCTGAGTCTTATTCAAACCCTCTCTTTGGCGCTCAACATTACCTTCTCTCCTAAGATATGAAAACAAAGACCTGGTCGCTGGAACATAATATAATATCTAATCCCCAGTCTCAAAGGAATGACTCCCAAAGAACTGACTCATATTGTCTTTCCCGACAATGACTATATTCATTAATGCCGAACGAAAGAATTGCCATTTAGAGTAACATAAAATAAACAAAAATAAAAAAACAACAAAATATTCACAATGCACTCACTCAATGAATAGAGGTTTCCAAAATTCTTCCGATCGACAAAATGCATATAGAAATTTGCAAGTTGAACCAAGGAAACCCAACCATTCTGAATCCAAAGATTCTAGTAAGATAGCCAATACTTCATCCGGCAAGATCCGGAAATGCCCTATGGCGTAACGTGAATTGCTGGTGGCGGTATATTGGTTTCCTGATGGCTTGACACCTAAAGGATGAGGTGGAATTGAAATGGATGACTCTGATGACTCTACTGGCTCAAGTATCGGTATGTCACTAATGCCACTAGGCTGTACAGGAGTTGAAAAATCTAGACTCATAGCTGATTTCATATGACTTTAAAGTTTAAAAAGATGCAATGGGAAAAAGTTAAAGAAGAATGTAGTAGATACACAGTGTGTATCAAAAGTTGAGGTTTCTAATGATATGTATGGAGATGAAAGTATTTTTTTCACAGTGCTCTCAGTGGTCCGTGGGCAATATGAAGAAAGAGGGGGGTGTACCTTTAGGGGAGTGGCTGCAGTAGAACCCCCGCTGTAGACGGAGGTTTGTTGTAATAAAGCTTGGCTTGCTAAAGTCGTTGGAGTGGCTAGTGTGGCTGGCTATAGTGGCTATAGTGGCTAAAGTGGCATGGTCTTCAGCAGCTTATTAGACTAAGACTAAGACAACTGATTTTTGATACCTTTCGTGACTCATCTTATTTAAAAGATTCTCATCGGTCAGTAACCTCTAGATTTAAACCGGGAAATACTAAAAGAAGTTAGAATTTCTATGAAATATATACTATACAATAGTACTTGTAGAATGAACCGTTTGTTCCCAATTGCGTGGGGTCAAATTCAACAAACCAAAACTACCAACTTCTACACTAATAAGTAGCGGACAAAAAAATAACTAAGCGAGCAATTCCCAAAAAAAACTTTTTAGGACTTCATTAGCCCTCGCCCTCTTCCCTCTTTTTCTCCTACCTATTTCAACTCGAAATTTAACAACACAACTCTACAATCAAAACTCTAGATATACATAAAACTCTCATTCTCGGGAGTTGTTGTCTAGTTTTAAACCTTCAATAATAAATACCTTCTCGTCGCAGTCTCTCCAAGAGAACTTTGCGCATTTTTCCACCCCACCTCCACCTTTCAACTTTATCGATTTCTAGATTTCAAGCACAGCTTGTAATCTAGGTTCTACTTCAAACAACCCGCAAATATGGCTACCCCAGATAAGGGTCTCGAGGAGATCCAAGAGGGTAAGTTGTTCCGATGTTCTTAAGGAGATCTTTGTGCGGTCGCGTTGTGGGAGGGGTAAAATTTGATAGCGATAGAAGACTAACCATCCTTTTGCTTGTAGGACAAATCGAGTCCAACTATGACGAGACCGTCGATTCTTTCGATACCATGAACTTGAAGCCAGAGCTTCTCCGAGGTACGATAAATATAAATATTTTGGGAGGGACAAAATTTAACATGGAGATGCAGGTGTCTACGCTTATGGTTTCGAGCGTCCTTCCGCTATCCAACAGCGTGCTATCATGCCAGTCATCAAGGGTGAGTCAACCAGATCTGCGACATCTTCCAGCCTATCTAACAAATCATAAAGGTCACGACGTCATTGCTCAGGCTCAATCTGGTACCGGAAAGACCGCCACTTTCTCCATCTCCGTCCTCCAAAAGCTTGACCCAAACATCAAGCAATGTCAGGCTTTGATCCTTGCACCAACCCGTGAGTTGGCTCAACAAATTCAAAAGGTCGTTGTCGCCATTGGTGACTTCATGAACGTTGAGTGCCACGCATGCATTGGTGGTACCAGTGTTCGTGATGACATGAAGGCTCTCCAAGATGGTCCCCAAGTCGTTGTCGGTACCCCAGGTCGTGTTCACGACATGATCCAAAGACGATTCTTGAAGACCGACTCCATGAAGATGTTCGTTCTTGATGAGGCCGATGAGATGCTTTCCGTAAGTCCAGTAATTCAGCTTTATCTACAACAATATCACTAACAATTTTTCAAGCGTGGTTTCACCGAGCAAATCTACGATATCTTCCAACTCCTTCCCCAATCCACTCAAGTTGTCCTCCTTTCTGCCACCATGCCTCAAGACGTCCTCGAGGTTACCACCAAGTTCATGCGTGACCCTGTCCGTATCTTGGTTAAGAAGGCCGAACTTACCCTTGAGGGTATTAAGCAATTCTACATTGCCGTTGAGAAGGAAGACTGGAAGTTGGACACCCTTTCCGATTTGTACGAGACCGTCACCATCACACAAGCAGTCATCTTCTGCAACACCAGAAGAAAGGTTGATTGGCTTACCGACAAACTCACTGCCCGTGATTTCACCGTCTCCGCCATGCACGGTGACATGGACCAAGGTCAACGTGACTTGATCATGAAGGAGTTCCGTTCTGGTTCTTCCCGTGTCTTGATCGCTACTGATCTTTTGGCCCGTGGTATCGATGTTCAACAAGTTTCATTGGTCATCAACTACGATCTCCCAGCCAACCGTGAGAACTACATCCATCGTATCGGTCGTGGTGGACGTTTCGGTCGTAAGGGTGTTGCCATCAACTTCGTCACCGCCGAGGATGTTCGCATGATGAGAGAAATCGAGCAGTTCTACAGCACTCAAATCGAGGAGATGCCAATGAACGTTGCTGATCTCATCTAAGTTATCCTTTTTTTAATATACAATTTGGTAAATCACGAGTTTCTGGGCGTGTATGTCTATACAAAGACCACAGTGTCAGAACCCCCTTTGTAAGGGCAGTGATGAGGAGCGCAGCTGGTTCGCCCGGCGCGTGAGGATTTGGTCAATGGGTAGCACAAAAGCTGCTGCATTGGTTCGTGCAGCTCGATTTTTTCTTGCGTACTTCATGGCATTAGAGGTTTGGGGGATGCTTCTTTGCTTTTCTGTCTCTGTATTTAGGGATCCCTTTCCGGCTGTCTTACGAGCTCCTTGTCTACTCAGATCTGCCTACATTTGGCTCATGATTGGGTCATGCAATGTAGTACGATTGAAGATAGATGCTGAGAAAATTTTCCATAGATCACGGCAAAAATGAAAACAAAAATAAAATAAAAACTGGTAAAAGATGTTTGAGTGATGGCTCCCTTCCCTGTCTTTCTCTTTTGTGGTTATACATTACATTCGCTCTTTCCTTCGATGTTAATTTTTTCTTCTTTCCGCGATTATAAGCCCAGGCGTGCTCGCTTATTCGAGTTAGAGTGAAATGTCCCAAATTCCGACCTTCACCCTCTCCACCTTTCATAAACATAGCCTCATCTACATTTTGATCTTCTACGGTTTCATATTTGTATCTTGTATCTTGTATGTCATGCTAGGCTCATGCTTGCCACATCTCACCACTTACTTCAAAAAGTCCGTCTTAAAATCTTTATGATGGTGGTGGTTTTGAGCTCCCCTGTCAAACTCGTTGGCTTGAGCCAAGGAACTGCAAATGGCGTTCAAGCCATAGTCAATCTGCAGTTCCGAAAGGAACATTCTGCCTTATTGAGTCTCTTCGAAGAATTGCGAACCAAAGTTGATAAGTCATCTGCCGATGCAGAGCGTAGAGTTGAGGAATCTCAGAAGCAACTGGAAGAAACCGAAAAGCGGTTAAAGATACTTGAAATCGAGTGCCGAGACTTGACGCAGAAGAACCGAATATGGGAGGATGAGGTGAAAGGTTTGTGGGGCAAAATGATGAAGTTAGGAGAATTAATGGAAGCAGGTTTGTGGAGATGACTATGCAGCTGTAAATGATGCTGACGAGAAAAAGGTACCCGCGCTGCATCTGCCGCTCCTACTCATGATCGGCTCGATACTAATGATCTACGACCATCTCCGTTACCACCAGTAATTGCCTCGCCTGGTCTTGGTCGTCGGGTTATCGAAGATCTACAACATCCAAAATTAACATCTACCATCGCATGTTCTCAGGCAGAAGCCGAAGTGCCAGCGCTCGAACAGCATACATCAACATCCACTGCCGAGCAGCCCGAACCGACTTCACGATCTACCTCAGACCTCTCACCAGTATCTAATACAACACTACAAGACCGTGTTCACCATCCCCTGCATAGACACGAGACAAACCAAAGAATGTCATCACTCACACATGATAGCCAAACGAGTCTACCCCCTCCACCATCACCACTAGCAGCCACTCCAGCGAACGAACAAATCCTATCGTTGCCAGACAAGCCATTACAAAAAGCCACCTCCCGCGAAGTTGCTAGTAGACCACCTTGGGCTAACATTTCACAAGCCCCGGGTCAAAATATCGAAGCTTACTTGACCCATGCAGCAGAATACGTTGGGTCTATCAAATTAGGAAAACCTCAGTTCGTGTTCATAGGAAGATTCATTGGAGGACTGCTGGACGAGCAACATCGCGACGCCCTACTCAAGCAGTTGAGGAAGAAATTCTCTTCTCGCGTTACCAAGGACGGATTTGTTGAAGTCAGGTGTGGCTTCGCGGATGTAGGAGACGCATTAATGGCTGCTGGGCTGCTCGGAAGCAGAAATAGAAAAAGAGACTCTGATGATGCTGGCATGAATGATGCTGAGATGAATACAGTAGACAAAAAGAGAAAGACCCTGGAATCTCAACTGTCCGAGGAAGATGATGATGAACTATAACTTGTCTTTTGCTAGTCCAGATTTACAATGGGATCAAATGGCATAAATAGTGCTTTATTGGCTTCGGGGAGGTAAAGATGACATTGTCAAAAATCTGAGACCTGGACATCATCTAAAGGAACTGTCAATTTTCAATGCAAGTTGTCGGTCATATAAGACTTAAGTTTTAGAAGTCTTGCTCGAATATATTAGCATATATAGCTCCGCACTGATCACATTCTGTATCCTCAAAGATCAAATGCTTACTCGCATGCAGTGTTTAAACTTTGGCTCCAAATCAACAGATTATCCCAGGTCCGATACTGTCCGGACTTGAAAGGTGATTCAATTCAAAGCTCAGATTCGAACTGAAATTCCAACAGCTGTATCCAAGATTACTAGACTGGGTCAAAACTTTGTGATGGGGCAAGTCTGAAATTTGTATCAGGAAGAAATGAATGCATCCATTCTAGACATGTATAAATCACTGGAAACACATATCTATTGCAAATATCCTCATACTCTGAACACTTTGGGTTTTTAGGCTCGTGAGTTGAAACCCCCTTCGACTCTTCATTATTCATCGCTGGCTGTACGTAGATAGCACTGCTTCCTCCGTTGTAACGCCTCGTTTCACACCTGTCCTCGGTCCTCATTCTCATCCTAAAGAAATCGTACACAACCAAGTTGAATCGATCAGGACCGAACCCAGTCCCTCCATGTCCTATCCTATGCCATCCCACATTATCCCAATCATAATTATGAAGGACCATCCTCAGGTAATTCATCAATGACTCCACTAACAATCTCCATCAATTCCTCCACATCCGGTCTTTCGCTAGGTTCCACCTTCAAGCATTTCCGCACCACCTCGCGGATACTTTCGCTAATGCCACTATCTTCACTTTGCCCCGGTTGGTTCGTAGTCTTCTTTTTTCCACCGGCGCCTTCGTCGGGGAACCGCCAATCTCCGCCGAGTACACAAATGCTGAGACTCCCTCCCGTCTCATCGCTGCGCATCTCGAAGGGTGATTTTCCAACGAGACAGGCGTACAATGTACAGCCGAGTGACCAGATGTCGACTTTCGTGTCTATCGTACTGCCGGTTTTCACGTCGAATAGTTCGGGGGCGCGGTAGGGCATGGTGGAGTGTTCCGCTGCTTGGTCTTGTACTGCTAGGGCGAGTGACCGCGATGTTATCGGCGTGGGTGAGGGAGCCAGCGATCCGAGATCCATGAGGATTGGCTGCACGCCGTCGTCGTCGATCATGATATTCCCTGTTCTAGCATTAGATAGATTCGCGCACTTCAATCTCGATGCAACCTACCTGGTTTAATATCCCTGTGCGCATATGCTCTAGCCCCTCCCGGCGCAATACCCTCTTGGCTCATGGTAACTTCGCCATCCATAAGTGGTTCCTGCTGCTCACTATCCGAATCGGTCTCCCTGTCTCTTTGTCTTCCCCTCCTTGATGCCACTTCGTCTTCTGCCTCTTGATCTGCCCTCGCCGCATCCGCCCTTACATTTTTCGCCTTATTCTGACTATTCGCACCTCCTGGGCCTCCCTTGACCTTATAGTTATGCATTGCTTTCAGGGCGTTTAGAACCCCCAAAAACAAAACCATCAATCTCTTTTCCGGAAACTTCGTATGATTGACTAGGTTCGCATTGATAATATCCTGCAAGTTTCCTCGTCTGTAATATGGAAGTAGGATGTATACGGTCTTCGCCCCAGGATCCGATCGATCTGCCGAGACACAGTAATCGACACTTTGAATTATATTCGGATGTGGTGAGAAGAGCGCATATGCTTCAACTTCTTTCATAGCTTGAGCTACGGATTCTTGTCCAAACGGGCATCTTATTTTCTTCAATGCGTAGCTAAAAGTATTTTGTTAGCATTTTTTTACTTTAATTTCTGTCTCCTCTGCCATCACACGTACCTGGCTTCACTACTGGAATCTTGAACGAGGTAGACATATGAGAAGCCGCCCTCGCCCAGTAACCGCAAGATCTTGAAACTGCGATTATTGATCTTCAGCTGCGGAGAGCCCGGAAAACAGCTCATGCAGTTTGTGAGGGTATATAGTAGGTCCAGAAAGTACTGAGCCATTTTGGATTGCGAATTGGAAGGTTTGGTGAGCTATAAAGTCTGCCTCTAATATTCGAGAGGTTCGAGCTTGCGTAGCTCTTGGGCGCAAAGCGGTGCGTTTCGTATTCGTGCAGATGTTTGGAAGGGAATGTTGCGCTTGTAATGGTTGGGGGAGTAGATCTTGCCAATGCGATTTCAGTGATACACCTATTTGGTAATTGTAAATTGGTACGGTTGGATTGTTGTTGTGCTGAGAGGTGTCGTCTTCAATATTACAACAAGGGATGCGAGGCTTAATGGCTTGGAAAGCCACAGCACGCACCAGCCACAGACGCTACGAAATGTATCTCTGTGTGAGAACTGATCAAAACCTATTTTGGGAACCCTTTAATGAATATGATATGAGACGATCTATTGTTCGGGCCTAGCAATAAGAGATATATACTGTTTTTCTCAAGTTTAATTATAATTATACTAGACACATCCTCGAAGTTTGGATTACTTCTTCTCAGTGCTCCCGACCCGTGCAAATAGTTGATCACAGCCACTCATATACCGCATATACCGCATATACGGTTTCTATGGCTATCCCCTTCATTAGAATTGACTTTTGAAGAAGATTTGAGTTATTGTTATTTTTCTGATTGAATGAATTGGTTCATTGCTTTGATTAGATGCTTGGTTGCAATTCTTCAATGGTGAAACGGCGGGTTAGACGCACTCAACATGAATTGGTTCACTAACTGCAAGCTGTGATGTAGAAAAAGAGTTATCTTTTGTATCTGAAATCTAGTGAGTCATTTAGCTCAGTTCCTGTAATCGGCATTGAGGGATCAGTTGATGTGATCATACAAACTAGTGGTGGCCGAAGAGTGTCACGTCTCCCAAGACTATCACGGCTTTATGGGCAAGTCGTCAAGGCAATAGCTAAAATTATAGAAGATGTAGCTCTAATACAATTCATTTATGGAATATAGTAACACATTCACGGAATCTCGGCTAATCCCCCTTTTTCAGTCACGGTAGATCTCGTAACCCATATAGAGTTATGAACTAGAGACCGTGACACAGTATCATAATTCGCTATCCACAAATCTAGAGAAGATAATGAGTCGCTAGTTGTATACAACGCAACCAGATTTCCAGCTTCGAATAGATAATATGTACTCGAGTAATCGAATGAACCTTTACGACTATACTTAGTCTTTTCAAGGAATACCCAGACGTAATATTCTAGGTTTGATTGTCTGAAACGAGTGTCTTGGTAGATTTTGAGCATTTGATATGTGAAAATGTCACTGTATAATTTAACATTGTGAATCTTGGAAGGAAGAACATTGATCTCGCAAATACTTATCAAATCACTGCTACGATGCGGGGTCCTCCGTACAATAAGCAACGAAAACGACTCAGAGAAATGGCCGTTGCAACACCAAATTTCCGAAACCTCTTCGCGAATGTGCCATAGTTCTACCCAAATCGTCTGCAAAAGAAGACTACTGTATATAGGTAGATAGGAACGTAAACCTACCACACCCTAGGGCAAACAAAGCCGGTAATCCTTCACCTGAAGCTTCAGATATCCCATCCTCAAAGGCTTGTAATTCCCAATGTACTCTTCTCCGAAATATCATGGCACGAGAAACATTCATCCAACTTCGCTTGAATGAGGGGTCCATTCCAAATCATGGATATGTCACGGTGTGGCTATGAGTGGGATTTCTTTTCTCACCATTCCTTAACTTTTCGCTAGAATAAGTCACAGTTAATATCTCACTCAGACCGCAGAGAAAATTGTCTTTTCATTTACCATAAGTCACGTATGTAACTCGCCAGGCCCAGCAACTCTTCGAGCGCTTCGGGCTTTAGCTTATTCTTCTTGTACTTGCCGCCAAATTTGTCAAATCTCAAGTTTGAATCATTCACTTCCAATCCACATTTACTCGTATAGACTTTTGATATCATAACGCCAGGTTTTCAATAACTACCAGTAAACTTTTGTTTGAATACGAAACAACCTAATGATACTACTTTTCAATTACCGAACATCCTTTCAAAAGACAATCTACTCGATGATCATTGACTTCAAGAGTTGGTTCCTTGTCCAAGTGCAACGCCATAACTCGTTTCTACACTTAGAAACGCAATCCTAGCACACCCCAGTCCAAGTACAAAGCTATAACCCTCCTCTACCCTTGAAAATATAATCCCGGCACACCTCAGCCCAAAGAATTCGATAGTCCCTCAGACATCCCATGTTCAAACACTTGTGGTCGTCTCCATGGCTATAAAATGTGGTTCCTACAGCACTAGATGTCAGAAATTGTCATACCACAGATAGAACAGCTTTGTTTGTACCTTGTAAACATGATAAGGTGATCCAGACCAATTGGACCTAGCTCTCCATTTCTCTACCTGCTGTATACCATGCCCGGCTGGCGGAAACATATTCTCATAGACCGCAGAGGATGAACGAAGAATGATCATTTGTAGGTCGCCAAGAGCAGTCTGAAAAGTATAGTCGTTTTTGCACTGTCGATATTCGTTTGTCGTAAAGAGCTGCCCTAGGTCTGCCAAACTCGGATCAGAGAACTGTGATGGTCCTTGTTCGTAATCCCTCTCGTTCATCAAACCTCTCAAGTTATCCCCAAGCCAGTGTGTTAGGTAGTAGCTGCGTTCGATGACACAGTCCTCCAAAGCTTGGTTCTCCCAGATTGTCAGTGCATCCATCTCGCTAAATGTTGCTATTCTCTCTTGAAGGATCTCTTGTGACTTTGTCATATGAGCTTGTAGTAGTTCGGTGCAGGTAGCATAGGAGAGGTTTCGAGGGTCGTCTGTATTCGCTGAGTTCACTTCTGTGATGCTTTGCAAAGTTAGATTAGTGATAGTGGAGATGGCATGGACATACTAGTAAGTTGTATTGCTTTGGTCAATAAGATCTTGCGCCTCCCAAACAGCCCTTTCTCCTACGAAAATAGGCTTAGAAGGCTCGAACAACCAGCTCATATCACTTGAAAGTCCTGGAGTACGGAGATCGGATGTTCTGATCCTATATTGGAGCTGCTGGCATATTTTGAATGACGAAGACATCAAAGGTGCTGAAGACCGATGTAGTTGACTTCCGGCGGTGAATAAAAGGCTCTTGAAGCAAGCCCAGGTGAAGGTTACTTCTTCTCCGTTTAAGACTTCTCGAGTTTCTGTTGGGATGTAGCACATACGTTTATATACGGCGATTGCCCGAGACATTCTTGGAGAGGATGAGGTGAAGTGGAAGGAAAGAAATAAGTTTTAGTAGTGTGGAAGAGTGAATGGGTAGTAGATAATAGAAGGAGGACGAGGAACGGGAGATAGAGAGTGGTAAACTGTATAGATCGTTCGTTTGGAAGCCTTGTTTGGTTCTTCTGTTCTGCAAGATCAGTCTTGGCATGTTGTTCCTTTTCGAGAATGACTTACGAATAACCGTCAAGATAAAATTGCCACACTACTTTCAGTGCTTGAAGAGTGATAAGGACAAGATTCCTCTGCTACTACATGTGATTTTTACTTTTTACAGTTTGGATAGTTGTCACACCAAGAAATTCTAATCTTAGAAGGACATTCACAGTTCCAAAACATCTCGCGGTATATATGGCACATTACATATGCTCTTGGAAACTAGGGTTAGCAGTTGGAAAAGCATGCTTTGAACTGTCTGAAAACATTTTCGGACGAAAGACTACTAAGCAAGGGAGATATATATTCATAAACTTGATGAACAGTATCATCTACATTTTCCCTTCTGGCAATCTTTCCCCCTCATATTCATGTATCAATATGTATGTCATTTAAGATATATGGTCTCATGCAGCGATAAATGACAGCTCAAATATCGAGCTAGCTCCCTTTCCGCATATTTACGTGATTACCCATTACTCTATTTGTTGCGCACCTCCTTAAATTCAATTCATTATGTCCATTGGAAGGAGCGCAAGCGCAGAATGTTGGTGACCTCAAGGCAAAGCCCATCACAAATATGTATGTGCATTGAAGTTTGTCAATCATTTCCACTTTCATTTGTTCATACTTACTCTGATCCGCATCTTTTAGCCGGCATGACGCCAACCCCCAGTCTGGACACGGGAACAACAACCACCCTAGCAAGAATTACAGGCTCACTGTCCCATGAAGCTGCGTTCCATCCCTGTACCCACATCAATCGTGCATAATATTGAATGAATGGCTAGCTTAATATTCCAGTATTGACAAACATCACGATCCCCGCAGATCCCCATGGAAAGATTCGACAAGCATTCGAACAAACACCAAACAAAGTATCAATCTCAGGTTTCGCTGTTTTCAAAGACAAAGTACGCAAAGTTTCTCTATTTCGTCCATCTCACCATGTGTATATGCTCAGAACTTCGGCGAGTGACGGAAGGGCCAACACATAACGTGGAACCCGTTGACCCTGACTGTATCGAAACAATATTGTCACTTCTACATGACTATGTACAATCGAATAAACAACTACAACCTCGGCTTTCCTTCATATTGAAGAAGAAGCAAATTTCAAGAGAAGTCACTTCACGAACGGCAAAGATATATGAGTATAAACTTGATGAACACAATACGACAACTCTTCTCCAGGACAATATCCAGAGATGGAACGAGAATCCGGCATCATTCTGGATACACTCTCAAAGACAGGAACACGACAAATCTAACAATCCCCAATATACAATCATATTTTCTTACTTACAGCTTGGATTCTCAGATGCGCACTCGTGCATACTTTGGAGATTCTATTCTCTGGCGCTCGCTCGACTTCGAGTTACACATAATGTCAATGACAATGCCAAAGTCATTGCGCAGTCGTTATTTACTGCTCTTCATCGCGAATCTGCATCGGAATCGACACAGACCATAGGTCCCCTCACCGACAAAGTCGAAAGTCTGATACTGGCAGGCTTAAGGTATGAAAATATCGTAACGAGATTGGGTATCGGGAGTTTGTTTCTTCTTGGGCAGGATATAGGGCGTCTAGTGTAAGAATTACCTGCTCAATCTTCGTTAGTGAAATGCTCATGATGATATAGATGGGAGAAATGGCTTCCAAAAAATGGTGCCCTCTTTGAACATGCCATGAGCCATCTGGATCAAGCTGGTGTCGTTGCATTGGGCAAGACCTACGAGCAACTAGCCGAAAAGATTGTTCGCCATTTGATGAACGGTCAGTGGTGTCTACCTGTTTTCGAATGGTTCATTTACTAATTTTTCAGATGCCTCAACGTCTTGGATCGCCGAGAGCGGCCATCAGATCCAGCGACCGCAGAAGACAAGCCGTGACCGTCGCAATTCGATAACCGAACCGGCGACCAAGCGGCCTTGTCATGGCGAGAAAGCTGACATGACGGTGAATTGTCAAAGCAGAGCAGAGCTATGCGATCAACTTGCAGCCAACCCCCCGAGCAATCGAACTCTCAACTCCGAACTACCTGCTTGGGCCGCATTCAATACTGATGTTCGCGAGCCTGCAATCAGCGCCGATTCGTCCACTTCCAAAAGTAACCTCAACTCCTCAAATACACTACGGAGTGCAGCAGATGATGTTGTGGGGTCTAAGCATATCGCGTCAATTGAAAGTCCATCAATTGCGATCGCCTCCGAAGAAGTGTTTAATGATGGTTGTCGAAGGGATATTACTATCGACGGACAACCCGAAATGGAAAGCAGCGGACGGCGGTGGGTTGATCCAATGTCAAGTTGCGAATCGCTCTCCCGTCCAGCAAGTGGACCTGCGCATAATCAAGGAGAAGCGGATGGCATCACACATAACCAAGAACGAGTAACTTGGGAGTCTACCACGAGGGACGGAGCACTTCAATTGAAGGGTGCTAGGGAGGCTATACCCTTCAAAATGACCATGGCCTTGCCTGAGGTGTGCAAGCTCGAGTTGGTTCTTGGAGCTCAACTTTTCAGAGGTATGAATGCAAGCTGTATGAGACAGTTGGAGAAGGAGAGCCGATGTATTTCATACACCGAGACTCTATGTTTGCATCCTTCTCGCGAAGACGGGGATTGGAAGTTAGAGATCTGGGTATGTTCAGCGAGTGGGAAAGCTATTTCACAAGCAATGTCAAGTTCGGCAGAAGACTTGAGATGCATACTTGGTAACTATCTTTTCGACACTATTGACAGTGGCAATCGGATGAATGATCAACAGAGGAAGTGGATGCAGATATCTTTGTCCGAGAGGGATAATAGTAGTGATTATAAGCTGGTGGCGATGTTGTGTTCTAGGATGGGATGGGACCTTTGTCGAAAAGTATTTCCTCCGCCTCCAATTTTACCTTAACATCCTCCGATTTAACAACAACATCCTCCACTTTTACTTCAACATCCTCCAATTTTACAATAACAGCCTTTACCAATTTAAATACCGTCCTCTTTACTGTCACCTCCCGCCCTGCACGAAGGAACACTTTCCTTTCAGTCGTGCGCGCGTTGAGTATATTCAACCAATTAAATATTATTTTGCCATCTCCAGCCTTCCATGACATATATCTATCATAATCAACTATCCCCCAAGTATGCTCTTCGATGTATTCGTAGTCCCCGTTGTTCGTTTGTTCTGCCTGCGTATCGCATTAGAAGTGGTACAATGGGGGATTGGGTAAAAGCGATCTCACCTCAGGCATTGCGGCAAGCTGAAATCTATGTCACGTTTCAGGATTGGTCTCTTCTATGCAAGTCGGGTGCTAGTGATCTAAAAGTGATAGAGGATGCGTATCCTCTCCTCCTGAAACGTAGGCAGATATGATAAGGATAGTCGAAGTCTGATTATGGTAGGTTTCTTGAAGGCTCGAGGCGGGATTGTTCGATCAGATTGCTACCTACGGAGGAAGTCGTTAATATTGGCAGGTATGCAGAAAAGAGTAACCTTATGTATCAGTGTCTGTTTGATAGGTAATGGTGAAAGGAAAAGAATGTAAATCCTGCTTGTTATGTGGAATAATAGGCAACGTCGAAAATTGAAAGTCGGGGGGCAGATAAGGTTAAGGTTACCGTGTCTATGCGTAATGGACAGACGATGAGGAAATTTGTATCTAAAATAGACATCAGAGCCACGTCTATCATCAGAACCCCGCCCGTACAGAGTCACGTGAATGTGTGATGTGGTGTTTAAGCGCATAAGATCACGTGATATAGAACCATCGATATCGGAAATCTTCTTCCCATAACCTCACCTCAGAGATACTTCGAGCATCAATTCGCGAAGTATAATATTAAAGGCGGGCTCTATCAAACACGATAAGCTCACTTCTGTGACGATATCCTACTTCTTCCTACTTTTACTCCGGGAGAAATGATACCGGTAGGTTTATTAGCCGTCTTGATTCAAGCCTGGATTGGTATCAAGAGATAGAGACAGCTGCTGAAGAACTTATTCATCTCGCCAGAAAAATATCTGCATACCCTCAGGCTTTTGAAGTTCAGCACAAACTTAGCGCCCTAGCCGATGCTGTCTCTCCTTCAGAAATCACAAACTCCATCATCAACCACCAGTTTATTCGGATCAGAATCTGAAGCCATCGATCCATGTATGATTACATACAGTTTTGGGGGACATCGCAATCTCAGCTTCATCATCTATTGGCTGGAGAAAGTTTGACTGTAAATCCTACATCTATAGGTCGACGGGGGTTTGCAGGATTCGTAGATGCATCACATCTCTTTCTCGAGGTCTAAAGCATCTGCACAACTACTCCATCTCGTTCGATTTCGTCTTTGATGTACCATTGGGGGATTTCAACTATGCCACTATCTGCCTTGTATTGCTTGTAAGAATGCCTTGGCTTTACTACGAACTTAACCTACATGTCTGCGTGGTGTTGGGTCATCTATGTTTAGCATCAAGTGTGCTAGACATTCTTTTCACACCACCCAGGACTTGCTCATAGACCCTGAATGGGAGATTGACATTTGGTAAAGACTGGTGGTGAAAGTGCCAAGTGAAACATTTCCACTTTTTCAAGGACATAAACGAAAGTACCTTGGATTAAAACTGAAATTCCACCACCATCATCAATATTTGATCATTTAGTGAAAGACCTAGCCCTCAGATGGATACGGATTCTGATAGCCTTTTGGTTGAGACCATATAATCACCACCTCCTGAGCATTTATTATGTGCTGGCTGCTAGTTGAGTGGGTTAGGCTCGCAATCTGGCTCTAGGCATGCGATTTTGAATTAGGGTGCAACACTTTAAATTGGGAGTTCGGCTATGTCAATTTCGGCCTATATCCCTACAAATCAGATATATTCTTTTCGATAGTTGCGAACAATCTAACAAGACTAGACATACACATTATGAGGTTGCTGTTGTCCTCCCATACTTGCATCATAGTCCATGCTCATTTGTGACCCATACCTTTTCCCGCCATTAGAGTAACACCACGCCTACTTTCCTCCACTGTCACACAATTTCACAACATTACAAATGTGGACTAACCTGCCTTAGAAGATAGGAATGAGCCTTACTGCAGGTGCACAAATATGCAGTGAATCGGGCAGGAGAAAAAACGTGTTGGATGCATAGCATCCGTACTGTCAGACACGTAAGACGAGATATTGCAGTTTTATACAGCCGATAAATATTCTATTTGACTGAGCTAGCTTACCTCGACGAACGAAATCCAATGCCGAACAGTTCACCGCAAGAGCGTTTGAATCCCAAAAGGCAAGTGATACATGGATGCCACGTGTTTTCCATATGTCTTACATGCATCTCCTTCTAATAGTGGATCAAATGTAAAGGCTCTGAGAGGTCTAGTATGGGAAACCCTGAAAATGTTGACATTAGCGCTTACTATTCTATGCATCTATCCATATTCCACGTTGAAAATTGGCCTGAAGAAAGGGTGATGCAAACAAACAGGAGTTCTAGATGTCCTGTACATATAGGTTGCATGGGAATGCTGATACCAAACTCCATCTGGCTTTCCTCTCACAAGACATCTCACTGCTTCATATTAGACAAACGAGGGCTTTGACAAGTACAAGTTCAACATCTAGGCAGAGCTAGATAATAAGTTTAAATATCTTTAGTATTTTATGAACTGCACGATCTAAGATTTGAATTCCTTGTCGAAGTTCTAAACAAGCAACCCGATCAATATCATCATACCTTACCCACAACTGACAAGTACTTGTTACCTTCACAGCCAATATCTAATTGCAATAATCAGAATGCCATCATCACATTCCGAACAAAGGGACCATGCCTTCACAAGCCTCAGTCACAAATCAATAACATACATCAAGGCCCTCTTCTCACCATCTCATCGCCGACAACTCTCCAAACTCCTCTCAAACGCTCCCCCCAAAACTTCTCAATCCAAACCCTCCATCGCGTCAACCTCAACATTTCACCTATTCTCCCAATTTCCATCCGAAATCCGCACTCTAATATGGACCATCTATATATCTTTCCCTCGCATTCTCATCCCAGCTCCAAGCCCCGATCCCACAGCTTCAAACCCCTGGCCTTCAATCCTATTCCGCTCGCCCCATCTCCACCCTACGCTTTATATATCTCACGAATCCCGCTCTATCTACCAACAATTTAGCTGGTTAGAAACACTCCGACACATCCATCTCCGCACTCAAGATCAAGTTTCACATTCGAGCTCCTCATCTTTGAGTTTACATTCACCGTCTCTTATCGCTTTCTCTGGAAGTAACTTACGGGATTGGGAGACGGATATCTTTTGGTTCAAGGGGATTCCGACGGTGAAGAAATTGTGGGCGGGTAGTACACATAATCGAATACAGGGCTATGAGAATGTGAGGAAAGTGGCGTTGGATTATACGGTGTTGGATTATGAGGAGGAGGATGGACATTGGAAGAAGAGGTTCCAGAGTGGTTGGTATGGGTTAGTGTGTGTATTATATTTGTTCGACCATTTGGAGGAGGTTTACTTTGTGCTTGATGTGGAAGGGGATGTGAAGGGGGATGTGAAGGAGGGGTTTGGAGAAGTATCGTTTGAGGTGGTGGATGTGGAAGAGAGAGTGGCGAGAAGGTTGGAGGGTGTGCATGGGAAGGCGAACGGAGGTGATGGTGAGAGTAGGTTGAGATTTCCACAATTGGATGATAGAGGGGTTTATCCCTTGGCAGCGCTGGGACGACTCTTCCGTCGCTGGGAGATCTGTCGAGGGTGGAAAAAGCCAAAAGTACATTTTGTATATGCCAAGAATATTGGACGATAGATGATATAAAACTATTTGGGAATAGGCTATCATATACGCAACTCATGGTGATGGGATGAGATGGTGATTGTATTGAGAAAGGGTTATCATTTCTAAACGATAATCCCCAAATTTTTCAACCATGAATTCGATATTCAATATTCAGTAACGACAACCATAGCCATGAAGTCAAACACATCAAATCCCAATTCACCGATTGATTTTAAGAAAATTCAATAATATACGAGTACAAAGTATTTGCTTCAATTTATCATCATCAAAGCATCTTATCTTGTCTTGTTTAACCCAACTACACTACTACCAGAGAGATGTGAACCATAAGAATATACTCGAGTGAGATTCTGACTACATCTCTTCTCAACATTCCCACCTCTTTTTATGAAATAATTTTAAAAGGTTAAAGGTAATTTAAAACAAGTTATACCTGGTACTGCGAGAGTCCTCATTCATTATCAAAATTAAACAAGAACCAAGAACCAGTTCCCAATGACACCAGACCGTGACTCCTCACCCAATATTCCACCTTCCACCTTCAATCTTCCATCTATTCCCCACCTCTTCTTCTTGCAGAACTTCGCTATCCCATCTACTAATTTATTTATCTGATTCATCCGCTTTATCCGGTATACAAGATAAATCGTGGATAATTTCACTGGCACTATCACGATATTCTCGTGGTCTCAATCTTCTTACTAGTATGCACACTCGTTCGTACATGCCCAGAATCTCAAGAATGTTCCAACAGTTACCAATTATAAAATTAATTCCCAATAAAAACTCAATTATAAGGACCGATTATCGGTTATCATGGAATGGAGAGATATTGATACATTAGACACTATAATTTACACATTTACCAATTCCCATGAATAAAACCTAATGCGCATTCCCTGTATACACAAACCCTTCCTCCATTCACATCGTCTTAACTTCTTGAACATGTCAGTGATCAAAGAAGTTAAATTAAGAAGATCGGTAGTTCCACTCCCCAAATAAAGTGTATTTCTGCGAGCTGTAGAATACACTGAATACTCAAGTAGTTGATTTACGAGTATAGAGGAAAGGAAACTAGTCCACAACTACCGGTATCCAAATTTGTAGGATGTAATGAGTACGTACGTACTCGAGTAAGATGCAAGTAGCCAAGAGAAGAGAGGATAGATAGGGGAAGAAGGCAGGTAGGGTGTGAGAGAGGCCTCATTTTTGACTGTGACAAGTTTTAGGTGCTGTGCTGTATGTCAGTCACGGGACCTCAAACAGTGTCAATTCACAAACACTCCGACAAAACACTCAAAATCGACTATGAATGAGTGCCCCTAAAGATATATTTCCCCATCCCTCCTAAGCGGGAATTAGCGATGAAATCTGCGAAATATGTAAATCTAATTCTCGTCATAATATATAAGAAAACTTCTATCGACTCCCCCCTCCTCAACCCCAACCCCAACCCGAACCCGCGAAATCTCACCCCTCACGCATCATAAGGATCATTAGTCCTAACCACATAAATTTGCCCCACGAGCACCGCACACCCCACCGCCATAGAAATCGCTATAATTGGCAAATTAACCCTTGCAAAATCCAGCCTGCGCACATGAATATGTTTTCTGCCCAGAATATCCCTCCACAGCAGACCTGCCAGCGATGCACTAAACGCCGTACTAAACGCCCCGTAATTCACACCGATGGCCATGGAATATACGGTGCCCCAAAAGACGCGGTCGCTGATGGGGAGTCCGTTGTTGTGGTGGATGTCTTGCCATGCTTGAATTACGCGGCAGAGAAGGATCGTAGTGCCGATGTTGGTGCCTGCAAACTATGGTGGGAAGTGGGATTAGATCTTGGTGGGAGTACTGAGGTTTAGGGGGAGAAACTCACGTTGCAGAGGATACAGGATAGAAATCCCATACCACCAATAGCTCCAACCGTACCCGTCTTATTGACCCAGTGATCCCAGCCATAAGCAAATACTGGGACCCAGCCTTTGGTCACTAATGCTTGTACGAGAACGAACATTGAAAAAGCAAATGGAACGAGGGCAAAAGGGAGATGGGATACGACTGCTGTGACAGTGGGGAACGTTTCTTGGGACCATAGATATGTATCCTCGAAAAGCGAAACTAATGTTGGGCGTCCGCGCTGCGTTCGAAGCTCGACTTTGCGGGAAACTTGCTCGGAGGCTACTCGTTTGTTCGTCTCCGCTTGACCACTTAATCTTGGGCTTAATACGCCTTGTGATGGAGAAGGAGATTCTGCGCGAATTGACTCTTTCTTTTCATCAAGGATACTCATTGCGCTGGTAGAAGAGCGACTGTTCTGTAAATTGTCATCCTTGGGGACGAGTGTCGAGATAGATGAGTCCAAGCGATCACTTAATTTTTGGCTTTGTCCATCAAAATTCTCGGGGACCAGAAGTGTAGGGGCACGACTATTCTCTGTAACAATGCCATATTGACCTTCCAGGCTCTTCATTTCGACTTCTTCCGGCGATTTTGTTAGCGCTCCATTCGTGGTTTTGGTACCTCGCTGCTTTTGTCCTAAAACTACTTGATCCGTTTCCTGCTCCTCTCTTATCGCTCGCTCGGCTCGGGCAAGTTCAACTTCGTGTCGTCCCTTGCGAGCAATTTCGCGTGTTTCGTGCCGATTGATCCATCCGAGTGAGATGTCCCAAACAAACATCACAAATGCGGCTGGCAGAGTCACCCAAAATACTGGATGTTCGCCTTTACTCTGGCTAACAGCATTCAGTACCAGGACCGTAATGAGTGTTACAGTCATGAGGATGGCCCCAAAAGCTGCTCCCTTTCTATCCACGAAAGGATTCATAATTTCTTCGAGAGAAAGCTGTTTATTCTCTGCAAGCTCATTCTCTTGTTCCTCGCCGGAGTTTCCTTTAGCATTAGGGATATTCGGATTCACGGGTTTCTTAGCTTTAGCTTCCTCGGAGAGCTCGTGCATCTTGATTGAAAATGGAATGAGAGCCTCGTCGGCGAAGACGATATATAGTAAGAACGGGAATAAGACAATTGCTGTCACAACTACTGGAACGATCATGTTCGCGGTATATGCGATGAACTTAATCCCGAAGGCACCAGCTAGGACAAGATTGGTCGGATTAGAGGAGACGAGGATGGCCGAGGCAATATTGGCGATTGCGAATTGTGTGAAAATCCATGCTCTTGGATGTATAATGTTACTCGATACTCGAGTCAAGTAGGCAAGAAATGCGGTCCCAGACAGGATAATGGGATCATTTCCGATGAAAGTTCCCAAGCAGAAGAAGAATGCGTAGAGAAAGAAGAACAGTCTGTGTCCAACTTTGCCTCCCTTTTGAAGTACCTTGAATGCCAAGAATCTGATGAGACCGGAAGCATCGATCGAAATAGCAATGTATGCTAATGTGATGAAAAACACCATGATATCAATCGGGTTGATACTGTTTGCCCCAACCGTCCCATCGTGCACTTCTTCTCGACCTATGGCCAGGATGGCGAGGAGAAAAAGATCTGCGATCAAAGGTGCCGTGACAAAATTCAGGGGGAAGTTCAGTTTCACCAAACGCGTGACTTTTCCACTTCGGTCATCTTGAGGGCCATGCTGATTGTGATAGTCGTCATTTCTTGGTGATATCAATCGCAAATGACTTAGGGTATCCAGAAAATTATTTGACAGTGTTCGGGGAACATATATCGAAATGTGGAAGGGAAAAAGAACAATGATATCTAAATAATTCAACAAGAGCTAATCGCAAGAGAACTGGGGGTGTTCGAAAAATGTTCTGAACTTACTAGTTATAACGAAAATGATGAGCGTGACTATGGATCGCCAATCCTTGATTTTATTGGTGTCAAGATCCACTGCTGCCATGTTAAAAACTCCTTCGTGACAAAAATGTCACGACCCGGCGGCGAACTTGGTGGATAAATGTTTTTTGATATCTTTCGGAAGATAATTCTCGTAAAGATGGGATTCCAAAGAATTCTCAAGTTTTTATGATTATAAAGCTTTCCCGGATTACATCGAAAGACCCCGTCCAACACTTTGCTGATCACAGTACATACGAAATTCTAGATGCGAACCGCACCTTGATAATATATATCTGTTGGGTATCAATCAGATAAAGTTCGACATGAATGGGAAGCTTTTCGCAATAACAGACCTGAGAATGGCCCGATAGTGCTTGACGCCTTCAAGATCTCTTAAAGTTGTAGGATGGGTAGAATGGATAAGAATGATAAATCACTTTTCTTCTCAACACAGCCCATTTGTAAAGACACTTTGAAGCCAAGAAACATGAATACCAATATCACACGTGGATAGATTCCGAGTCTCTTCAAAAGATGGGTAAAATACTATTGAATGTAATTGGACTGCACGTAAGCATCAAGACGAGGCTATGCCATATTATTTACGTATCGTATCTATAGCTGGAAAATCTCACACCGTATTGTACTTGCACTACCCCTGTACTCTATCTCCCCACGAATCCAACGCCCAACGCCACACCAGTCACAAGAATATTTACTAGGTGTTTTTAAACGTTTTCCTTAACTTCATTCAGAGTGAATATTCATAGTAGAAACCAAATAGATATGACTTTCGAAGAGGAGAATCTTCCTCTATACAAAAGGACAAGAGAGCAGAATGATGAGATAATAGATTGTCTTTACGAAGTATCTAATTGCATTAGTATGTACGTACTTGTCGTCTTGCTGATATTAACTCGGGTAGGCCCGAATCTTTGATCAAAAGCTAAAGGACCGAGCCTTTTCCTTTCATATTGTACTAACTAGATGAGGTAGGTTACGACAGACTAGGTATACACTTTAATACAGACAATAATATAGAGATGTCAAAATCTCTCTACTCATAATCCAACAATTATCATCGTATCTTTCATCAAATTTCGAAATGAAAAAGATTGTCGCCTCGGTAGCTCGATAAGCGATCGATAAGCACTTGTGGCTAGGTTACAAAAGTATATGAGGTAGAAATGCAGCTAGCCTTATCAAATTAAAAGTCTATTTCAGCCACATTAGATAATCCTCCTCCTCCTAACATGACCCCCCTTCCCCTCGATTATTCTCTCCTATCCCATCAGATCAGGGAACATATTCCCTACAAATCAACACATCCACATCCAAGCATGATTGAGACGCACGATCGACACTTTATTCTCCAATGCGTCTCAGCATAGGCGCTCTTATACGCCGAGTCCAGCGCCTTGGCTTCTCTTCTTGGTCTACACCAGGCCCTACCAAACATGTCAAAATAGACGACGAGGAACGAGGCGTGAATTTCTACGAGTTACCAGCTCGAAAACAGGATCGCTCATCTTTTAGTATGATAAAGATGATTTTCCTCGTCCTCCTAGGCCTCCTTTTCCTAGTCCTTTTGTTCGCCTACATAATATATAAACCACCCCAATTCATCATCAACTACCTTCAATGGAAATATCCCTCCGTATTATTTCATCTCCCCCTATCAACATCACACCGCGTCATCGCTTTAACAATCGACGATGCACCATCTGAAGAAACCGACCGAATCTTAGATCTCCTCAAGATCTACAACGCCAAAGCCACATTCTTCATCATAGGAAGCCAAATCTCCTCACATCCAGAGATCATACAAAGAATCCACGACGAAGGTCACGAAGTAGGGAACCACGCATGGGCGGATGAACCCTCCATCTCCCTCCCCTTATCCGAGCTAGAACGCCAAATCCAAGAAGTAGAAGATCTTCTCCCCATCAATCGACCCATCACGGGCTCCAAAATCCCTCCCAAATATTTCCGTCCCGGATCGGGATTCTTTAATGCGCAAATGCTTGAGATGGCAAAGGGTTTGGGATATCGTGTTGTGTTGGGGAGTATCTATCCCCATGATCCGCAAATACATCATGCGAGGATTAACGCGAGGCATATTTTGAGTATGGCGAGACCGGGAGGTATCATCATCATGCATGATAGGAGATCGTATTCTGCGGCCGAGATAGAGTTGGTGCTTGGGGGATTGAAGAAGAGAAAGTTTAGGGTGGAATCGCTGGGTGGTTTGCTTGGGGTCGCGGGAATTAATCAGGCGGTTTAGTTTTGATATACTTGTTGGCGGTGGAGATATCCCTTCTGTTGTTCTTTCTGTTAGTAGCAGTCAAACTACATGGTCCTGTCTGTATACTGGTATTTGAAGCTCTTGAGAAAAGACGAGTATCATAATTGGAGAATCTCCGTACAAGCCCCCCTTTAAAAACCCACCAGACAAATATCCAAACCTTGAGCAAAACAGTACCTGCTCAGTAACACAACAACTCCATTCATTTCAGTCCTCTCCTCGCATGCACACACCCAATACCAACCGACAATACACAATACGAACAAGAACCCCAAGACCAAACCCGAGAAAAGCACTTACTTCCCCCTCTCTCCCCCTCTCCCCCTCTCTCATACCATCAATAATCACAGGGAGGGCAAAGTCAACAAAAGAGGGAGATGACACGACTATCTCATATCCATCCCATCAAGAACCGATAATCCATTCCGATCTTACTTTCTTTCTTCCTCTTTATGTTTATTGTTTATTATTAAATATCGATATCGATATTGATATTGTCATGGTCATTGATTTCGATATCAAGACTAATATAATATAATAAAAATCAAAGCCATCAATTTCTCCCTTTCAAGTTCCCTCCATATCCATCTCCATCTTCACGCACATACCCACACCTACACACACACACACCATCTCAATTAGAACTCTAACCTCCCATCCCATCCCCTCTCCTCTCCTCCTCTCTCCTTCCCAACATCTTCTAATATCTCTCTACTCTAATATCTCCCCAATATCCCCCTCTACACCAAAACCACACCAAAACCACAACAACCAGAGAACACAACACATACAACCCAGAGAACACATACAACAATACAACACACACAATAGAACACATTCAAACCGATCCAATAAAGTAACCCCAGTAATTCCAATAATCCCAGTAATACACCATACCATACCATACCATACCCATACCCATACCCATACCCATACTATCATCCTAACCTCAACCTCTATCTGACCATTTCATTTCATTTCGTTTCATTTCAGACATACACGCATATACACATATACACATATACACATACATACATACATACATATTATTAGTATATACTCGAGTAATCATATATTGTAAGCACAACACAATACTAATCCCCAATCAACAAACAGAGATACACAAAACAAAGTATATCTTTCACAACAACGATTTTTATTCATCACCACCTTCACCACACACACACACACACACACACACAACAAAACAGCTACTACGAAAAGATTTCTCATCACTACTACTCGAGTTTATACTACCACAATACAATATCGCAACATGACAGACAGTATAGCAACGCCCATTGCATTACATTACATTGTCCCTCACCAATTTCCTACCCCCTTTCTTTCCTTCGCCTCCCCAACAACCACCCAACAACACATCAACGCTCCCCAGAATTTAAGCATTATATCCAATCCAAACGATGCCCACACCAAAATACAATGCAATATCTCTTCATATGCCCATCCTCCGGGCCTTTTCGAGATATCCATCATATACACGGCAAGGTACACTCTTCCATTCCTATCGACCCCCAAAATCCAAGGAAAAGAGATATAACTCCGATCGTGCAAGATCAACATCTAGTACAGTATAATGTCATACCATGACATCAGTTTTCAACAACAAGGAAAGTAGTAGTAGTACCATTGTTATCAATCAACAAAAGTCGGTCGAGGTCGAGCAAGGAGAACATGAGAGGGAATTTTGTGGAAGCAAGTCCAGAAAAACGTAAAAAGGAAAAACGCCAGACGCAGGCTAAGGTGTCGATTTTTTATTAAAATGACCCCATTTCACGCCATTTAATCAAGAAAGCCCAGCATGTGCAACAATCCAGGATATTGCAAACAAGGACATGGAAATTCAGTAACGCTAATGTCAATGAAGTAAAATAAAGAACATATAGTGACAGTTTGGAATGCGAGAGTACAGTACAAAAAAAAGAGGGTATCATATTCGATTTTTGGTACCAAGATTCAACCAGCTCATATCTGAGGGGATTGAGGATTGATTTTGTTGTTGTGTGGGTGTTGGCGGTTGAGGTGATTGACGCGCAAGACTATTCCCCCCAACAGTATCTCTGTTTGCGGTTGTATATACGCTTACGGTGTAAGCATTGCTGGGACGATTGTGAGACCAATCTTGATGACCCATTGCCCATGATTCTGGATCATTAACACTTTCTGGAATTCCACTCGAGTATGCATCAGATCGATCATTATAAGATGAAGTATTGCTCACGTACGAATCAGGTCGGAGGCCTTCAATCTTGCCGGACATCTCTGCTGCCACAGGGAAATGGCTTCCAGCGGTAGATACCGTAGGACTATTAGTTGCTACTCGGTACAGTGGAGTATCTCCTGGAATCGGAATCTTGAGTGAAGGCACGAAAGCGGATGTTGTGGTAATTTGGCTTGGAAATCTCTGAGTATTAAGCTGAGTTGGTAGCCTTGGATCAGAGTATCGGGAGCTGGTGTCGTCGTCACCATTGGTGGTACTTCGTTTCGATTCTCCAATCCCCAGAAAACTCGTCATTGCACTTCCACCAGACCAATATCGATTCCAGCCTGAGGATCTTCTTGTACTACCTCGTCTCTGTGCTCCAGGATTACGGGGTCGCGATGTAACTGCATCTTGACCTAATGAAACCTCTTTGGCCAACGCATTTTGAGCAAAGGTCTGATCCGTTGGTGTAGGATCGTTTATCACAGTCTTGTAGTTACTGTTGAATTGGCTGCTTGTGCCACTTCCCGCGCTCGCGTTACCTTTATCATCCTCTCCTCTTCGATGCCCTATACGACCCATTAAAATGGCCATTGAGGAAAATGAACCCTGAGAAGCCGATTGTCCATGACGCGGCGGGGGTATTGATGAGTGCATTTTAGGCAGACCCCTATCCGAAAACTCAAACTCGTCTTTTTCATGAGGATACCCATTTGCATGTGCGTTCTTGAGATCCTTCTGTTTCCGTCGCCATCGGAAGAGGATTAACAAACCAATAACAAGGATGGCGGTTCCAATTATAGATCCCAGTACTGCACCCAATACCTTTGCTGGAAACGTGCTGCCAGCCTTATCGGTCGAATCACCTGAGACGGCAGTAGAATTACCAGTACTGGAAGGTATAGAAGGACTTGTACTCGACGAGGATGATGACGGTACGATGATTTGTTCCGTGGTAGATTTTACCAATAGTGATGTGGCATTGACCCATGAATTTTCTCTCGCTCCGAATATGCACAGAACATCATCTTCGTTTCCACCAGATATCACTATCTGTCCAGCTGCGCCCATAGCGACCGAATATGATGTCCTTGTGGATGTTGGAGCCAATGTACCATTATAAGCAGGCCAGTTAGCCTCAGTAAGACTTCTCCTCTTGACTCTTTTCGCAGCTCGTTTTCCCGCCGTGCTTGCTGATACAATCGCTTCCGCACTTTGCACTGGACTTCCAGTGCCATCCACCAATATGGTTCTATTAACAACATTTGGTGCCACGGTCATATCGAAAGTATAAAGGTTTTTGCTTCCATCGTCGCCCGTCATGACAACTGCTTTGACAGCCGAAGTATTATATATTGGAGACGCTAAGCTGCTGTTTGAATTGATCCAAGATGTCGTTGGATTAAATTTCATCACGTCAGTATTCGTGTCAGTGCCACCGATATAAATTGCAGAGTCCGATGACCATGGAAGCAAGAGAGGTTGTATAGCGGGTGGTGCTATAGCCGGATACGACAGAACATTATAAGGAGGCGATGCTGTTATTGTGAAGGTCTGAGAAGATAGAGATTGCCCGCCGTCTTGGCTTCCCGCGTACATTAGAATAGAGTTGGACGCATTTAGGTAGACGGCACTGTGCCAGAGCCGATTTTGGGCTACTAATACCTTAGTAGTTATAGACTCCCATTTCCCATCATCGAAACTGTATCGCTGAAGACCTGGGTATATGCCTGTAGCATTACTACTCGTTCCGCCGACGACGTACAGTGCGTCCTGCCCGTCGGCAGGTGTTGTCTTCACACAAACTCCTCCGGTCACTGATTCTCCTTGGGGTAACTGCGTCCATTTCGCGCCCTGAACCAACGCCAGCGATTGAAACGCTTCGCTATTGTATGTGTATAAGGTATTATTGTATAATATCGAACAGGAATCATCCAGAGAATATTTTGGTTTTGGAAGAGCCATTATTATCTTGCCCAATCGTGGTCGTGTTCATTCGTTATTCAGGTCGTCGGGGAGGCCGATCGACGGTACGAATAGTAAAAGTTTTGTCCTCTTTTGTGTTATGTCTCTTAGCACATCATGAACGAAGTGAGAAGGAATAGAAGATGTCTATCAATATGCAGGTTGAAAGGATGCTGTCAAAGCGACAAAACGAAACGTCGAAGAAAGGTCAAGTCTCGGTGGGTTTTCGGAATCGGACAAGTCGTCAACGAGGGGAATATCTTCACGCAGTCAAGCTGCAATACTTCATCGAGAGGTGTCGAAAGCCCGTAAGAAGTCACCGTCAAGATGTTCAATTGAGTATAATTTGGTATGAAGGTTCAGTTCGTCCTGACTTCGAAGTGTAAGGTGTTTGGCAACGGATCCTCCGAGTGGGTAAACTGAAACAAGCAAGTATTAATGGCAGACCCCCCGGATGCAACTTTTTCTCGGGTCATAAAACGGAGGCGATCCTTGAAAAGACTGAATGAGGCAGCAAAGAAAAAGAAAGATGCAAGAATGCACAGCAATCGAAACGCGAATGGATGGTACTACACCAAAAAGTATGCCAGTACCGTATGATAACTGATCAGATCAAGCACGCAGTAAAAGGAGTCAATCGGTTGTCGAATAAATCACATCCGCTTCCTGGGGCAGGCCACGAATGAATGGTACGAGCGAGGAGGACCCGCCCTATTTTGATCTACACAGTACAAAAGCCGATGATGTTCTGTTTCTGAAGCGCTCAATGCGAATTGTATAAATGTGATGGATATGTCTGGTTTCGAATGGTATTATCACAGATAGATAGATACTAAATCTAATACAATAGCAAGAGGAATCAAAACGTCTTTTGATTCTTATCCAGTAGACGGAGAATATTCGTGAAATCCTAAAAAGAAGAACCAAGGCTTTCGACGGGCTTGGGATTGACTGGCAAGGAATTGAATTGATCCTTGAAGGGGTAAAAGGTTCTTCAATTTCGTTTTGAACCGAATGACGGGGATTCTCTTTGGAAATGGGCATGGGTATGGATAGAATGGGACGACTTTAAATATATTGCTGTATGCGATGTGTATGCAATATTCATATGGATGTATAGATTTCGACACTTGAGTGGAGAAGGGAGAAGATGTTGCTTTCTGGTCGTAGTGGAACTCGGTATATATTTTTTGGGTTCGTTATGGGTCGTTGTCGTTATCCATCAAAAGTATAAATTGCTTCATAAAGTTCGTTGTTGATTGTTAGATCTGGAGAAGGGAGAATTAACCAAGATAGAGACTGAAAATGTTTTGAATGATTGAAAACTGATTGGTGGGTGAAAAGGGATTCAGGAGAATACAAGAATACCAATCAATCAATCAATACTGTACTGGTAGAGGGATGAAAAGCGATGAAGGGGGTACAAAGTTCCGTCGCCAAGCAAGCAGGCACTGTAAGAAGGGAAGGAAGGATGCATGTGATAAGGATTTTAGTATATAATATATAATACCTCCGTAGACAGAAATCGTAAATAACAATGAACTAATTGAGTACCGATATATATAAAAATTGGTATTATTATTTTGTATAACTACGAGTACTAGTAATAAGATCTCACACAACTCTCTCTCTCTCTCTCTCTCTCTCTATTTTCTAGTTAAACTCCACCCTGAGTTTAACATTTCTGTACCTGCTTTAATTAAATTGGGCAGTAACAGATCTCCTTGCAATTACTAGGTAGTTTTAAGACCTTCTCTCCACCCTGCATGAACACATACATTCAGGGGATTCATTACTTAGTGCGCCAAGTCTTTAAATGGGGGAAGAGGGTGGGGGGATGGGTGCTGTGATTAGTAGTAGGTATCCAATTGTTAATTATTAATGGCTCATTATTCTTTCACTTAAATCATACTTCAAGAACGAACTTCAATTCATTCAACCTTCTACTTGATTGAGTACAGTATTGTCGCATTAATCTTGTTATATTATCACTTTACCAGAGTATCATCATCCCGGTACTACTTCTGTATCACTCCTAGATAAATACGGATGATCTGACCCATTAACCAACAATACCGGTACCGGTAACTTGACAATTACTAGGTAGGTAGCAATCACCCATAAAAACCTCCGTCCTCTCAAATCTAACCTAGAATCTTCTCATACTAGATGAACTTCTTCTCTCTTATCCAATGTTTGACAATGTCTAAGATCATTCTGTTTGATATACATGTGATAATAATGATTAATGAAGTTAGTTATACTCAGTAAAGGAAGAAAGCCTAAAACACAATGTCACCGTGTCAAAATACTACAGCTTCATCAATCCTAATCTAATCGTCTATACCATTCATCCAATTCATCCAATTCATCCATTCATCCATCTATAGCAAATACAGTAAGTACATATTGCAACATCACCCTCCTCCGACTTGTAAATCAATCATGAATCATAAACCCTTTTACCGGTACATACTTCATTACCTTTACCAGAACTTCCAAGCACCTTTCTATCCCCTTTTTCTTTCATTGGCCAGTTCCATCCCTTTTTGCCTTTAAGCAAGGTGGTGCTCAGACTACAATTTGTTTCAATAATATACTGTATATCATACTCGAGTATCAATATTCAAGTCATTGACCGATGATAGTAAGAGTTGTACTTTAGATAATGATAAATAATGATTGGAAAGGCAAACCACTCTCCAGTACTATGTTTTTCTAGTATTATAGAAATCACGGATATAACTATCGAGTACTCAAGTATAAGAGATAGTTAATTAAGTTTGGAAATATTTAGAGCTAGATACTTTGTTTATTATTTTCTGTACTTTTTTCTATGATTTTTAGTTATAATCGAGTATATTCTATATATTCTAATTTAATATCTTTGAATATAAATGAAAAGTTTCTATTTTATATTAAATTAATTAAAAGAAAATTTAAGATCGTTTTATAATTTAGAAGTATATCAAAAATCTATTATTGAATATATATAAGTAACTTATATTCTATTTCATTAACTATCTTCTACTGTTTTATATACACTTTCCACTCGCTTAACTTTATTCTTTCTTAAGCTTCAAGAAACTTAAAGAGCTTCCTAAACTCCTCTAAACTCCCCATCACTCTGCCTCTCTGCCTCTCTGCCCCTCCTGCACCACACCCCTGTTCAACGCCCATACTTACTACATCATCATCATCACGATCATTATCGTGATATAAAGAGCGACTACGGTATCTTTCCAAACTCAACACAAGGAACAGCGTAGGGCTAATCAAGACATACCAGTTTTTAGGAACTTGCATCATTTTCCATAATCAATCTAGATAGACATCTCTTCCCAAACAGCAGCAACAACAGTGTTAAACCATTACTATGTATATGCCTCACCAGATAATATTTCTAGTATACCAAAACACCGCCAATTCCGACAACCTTTGCAAAACCCGGACAACAGCAACAGCAACAACTCGATCCTTACACCAGGCACTTTTCCATGCAAGTCGCAAAGAACCGTAACATAATCCCAATACTCGGATTTATAATGATAGCTGTGTTATTCCCAATCTAGGTTTTAAAACGACAATAACTTTTGTATTTTGCACAATAACTAAATATTCTGGGCAGCAAAGTCGCCATAGGTTAGGATCAAAAACGGTCTTGTGGTTTTGTAATGAATCGAATATCATTTCGCAAACCACAACTGCTTGAGGAGAGCTCAGAGCTGTAACAATACCATCATTAAATTATTATTCGTTGTCGCATAGCCCATAAGTTATTACCACCCAGAAAACCGGTAAAAAATTGATCCTCGCACACCGTACCATCAATGCCTCCAATAAAAGAGCCCTTCGGAGCTGTTCAAACTTCAATGATCACACTTTTCAGAAATAGATCTAACGTATCCCAGCCATGCTCGAGATAGTCTCCCTCAATAAACTCCATCACAATACCGTTACTCATATGCTTCGTCTTATCATCTTGATATGCATTGTAGACTTGGGCTGACGGGTAAATATTCGTGACATTGTCGACAACCACTCTGAGTTCCAGACCACATTTACCAGCATGGAAAATAACACAGCAATAGTGTGCTCATACACGAAACCTTTTCCAATTCGGATTTCAGACAACTTCTCCACGATCACGATTATATGAGATGCACCCACCGCTGCCATGACACTCACCATGAAATCCACCTTTCTATCCTCAATAAGACCCCCGCTCTCCCATTCACCACCGTCTTAATTGGCGACTCCATGATCTCACGCTTCCAGAGACCACTGGTTCAAGTACTCGTATCGCTGGACTTCCTTCCTCATTCAACACAGGTGTTAGCGGTGATCGAATCGAGAACGTGCTCTTTCGACTCCATCTCGATCTCTTTACATCGCTCCAAAATCGTGGTATCAAATTATGGGTCTAGATGGTAGGGACGAACCATCTCGGGGAAAAGAAAGGGGTTGAAGATGAAGAGGCTAGATTCGTATCGAGTATTGGTCCAGGCATTGTTACGTATTGCGCCTCATAGTCGGATCCTTGCGTGTGGAATCTTTTGGAGGAAAGATGTTTATGATGGGAAGGTGGAGAGGGCAAATATGATGTTGAGAGAGTTGATTATGGAGATGAATAAGCAGCTAGAATTAGAAGGAGAAAAGGTCTTTTGGTTGGATGCACCGGGAGCAGTGAAGCTGAAGGAGCACTTGGTGGATCACGTGCATCTTAATGAAGAGGGATACCGAATTTGGGATGAGGCATTATATTCTGAGGTTATAGATTTATTAACGTAAACATGGGAAAATATAACAGTATCTAGGAGTAAATATATCTATCACTGATACTCTACAATTTGTGTAGGAACAACGAACGTCTAATCGTAGGCCTACGAGCCCCCAACTCTCCCCACCCATCTACGAGAGAGTAAATCAATAAAAATACGAGTTAAGAGTGTGCTGCGGATAAAGTCGATGCAGCTCTACATTTCATCTTACACAGCATTTCTTGAGGTTACATATAAAGTTTCCAGTCTCTCTAGTACTTTCTTCCCCTCTCCTTCATCTTTCGCCAAATCACCTTCAGACGAAAAAGGCTCGTCCGCAAATGCAATGTACTATTTATTGATCATGCATATGAAGGTATTGGTTGGCCATAATCAAATTATTGACATCTCAAACGATAAACTGCTTTTCATGTAAGCGCTTTCATAACTGCAAACTTCAGTTGGTATCCATCCCATCCCATCCCATTTTCATGCGTTGCGGTATCTACTTTCTGGAAGCGCGCGGTCAGTGAGCGAGGTTGATGATGTGATTGGATCTAAGCGTTTGCT
Source organism: Sclerotinia borealis F-4128 (assembly GCA_000503235.1). NCBI lineage: Eukaryota > Fungi > Ascomycota > Leotiomycetes > Helotiales > Sclerotiniaceae > Sclerotinia > Sclerotinia borealis. The sequence goes on from KI628543.1 coordinate 316,952, forward strand.
ATGTGCCGAGATGGATTTATTGATCGGTAGTTCACGATTCATTCGTGGAAAATGCATCATCATTTTTTTGGATTCTTTTTACGAGTAATTGAAGATCTGTTCTGGGGATCTGACCTTATCTCATGCCGATCGCTCATCTGAGAATGTTACTGTACCGTTAACTCGTACATCCATCACGTGGATTGACGATCTCATTCATGTCTTGCTTGACATTCTAGAGTATATACAAGCTTTTCAGCTACACCATACCATGTTGCAATTGTTTCTCACGGATGATATGTTAGCTATCAGTGTGGCCACCCTATCAATGACAATGATAGTAGGAAGTAACGTGCCAATTATCAATGCAACTCTGATCTTGAATGACAATAGTCTCGGCGTCACGCTGTCCATGCGTCTCTACACTGTGTGGCCATGAAGTTATTGTTTGTGGCCATGCTCATCTTAAACACGTTTTGGTGATACCTTGATTTGACTAGTTGGTGAATGTCTCTGGACACAATACTCTTTATAAAATTAAAGATTTGTATTGTTCTACGTTTACTCGGCCGATGGAAAGGTTATTCAGATACTGTACCTCGAGAGCCTTGGATCTTTTCTCGGTAGGAAATGAAGGGTCGCTGTGATGCAGTAAACTTTCGAGCCTTGACTGGAAAGCTTGGAATCTTTTAATCATGAGGATTATTGAACTGAGAAATAAATCCATATCATCTTATCTGTCCATGTATACTAAAAACCGAAACGATCTATTATATAGAGAGACCATGCATGGAACCTTAAGGGTAGTGCTCTCTATACTATAGTTTGATCTCTACAACATTTCCATTCCATATCAAAAAATCACTCATACCACATTTCAATAAGAGACAATATACTTACACCAATATCGACTCAAGTTAAAACGTTGAAGACTACATACATCATATCATACCATTATAGTTCCATACAAGTAGTAATGCAACAAACAAACACCTGCCTCTACCACACAAACCCCTATTCATGACAATCCAATTATATACTGAACAGTGACCAGTTGGCAATTAGACCAAAAGACCATGCAGCAACTTCAACAGTAAGACGGACACCGACATACCAATCTACATCTACTGTACAGTACAATCAATCATTCTTCCATCAATCATACTATATAGTATATCGCAAGTCTGTCGTCAAACGAAAACGAAACTTTTGTTTATATAATAGCTATGCAAATCTCTGCAGTCTACACATCTACCTCTACTTCATTTTCCTTATTGAATCTCATATACATTTCACACCAAAACTCAAACACACAAACACATAAATGATACATGACATAATACACCAATATTTGCTCTTCTTTGAATAATCAATTATATATCCATCACCCATCTTACCCATCCACCTACTCACCCACAAAAACCAAACTACACACACATATATATATAAAAGATTGAGAAATTCAAGAAAATGTAAGTTACACTGAGTATAGGTATCCAAACCACATCGGTAAAAGAAAAAGGGTATGTGCCATATATGCATATATCAAACTAGTAATAACTCAGGGCTCACACCACACCATATATATAATACCCAACATCTATCTCTTTCCCTACCCTTCCCTTCCCTTCCCCTTTGTAAATAAAGAATCCTATACAAGAAATCCAAAATCGAGAATTTTATAACGCTAAATGACGCAAGGAAATCGTTATCTGATCTGGTGTATGCATGATATAACATGATAGAAATTGGTATTCCAACCTAACTCCTTGATTGACCATCCATCCATCAGCTCGCTAGCAAGCCAGATTGGACTGTGAGATAGAAGAAGCAGTAAGTGAGTGTATACTTCACTTTACGTATAAAGACACCAATCTCATCCTCTTCCTCTCTCTCTTCCTTGAAGACTTCTATGAACGTCCAATATAGATAGAGCTTTGAGTATCTCATCATCTCATCTAGTCTAATAAGCCATACCCCTATAAGCGCCACCACCCGCATTCATATTCGGCACGGTAGGTTGACGACTCTCATGAGCAGCTCCAGATCCAGATCCAAGTTCCGCTCCAGCTCCCGCCACCGGCGCCGCGGCATCGACGAGATTCTCCCGGCTGCGCGAATAGGGGTTTGCGGGCTCATTCATGAAACTCGAGGTTTCGTGCGTTTCGTGCGTGCTGTGCATGTAAGGATGCTTAGGGTCGGCGTCGTAGGAGTGGATGCTGGATTTGGAGTCCATGAGGAGGGAGTTGCGGGCGTCGAGGGGGGTGAGATTGTCGAGGTCGCGGTTGAGTTTTTCTGGGGTGTGGGTTAGTTTTTGGTGTTAGAGGGATGGGGATGGGGAGTAGGGAGGGGGAGAGGGAGAGACGTACCGGCTTCCTTGCGACGTTTGCGATGGGGGTTTTGCTTGATGATTGAGATGATGGCGTTTACACCAATGAGGATGGCGAGGGTACCTGTGAGTACTGATTGGATGGCGATGAGGACGACACCGGTGACGGTTTGCGTGGTTTCGGCAATACCGAGTTCTTCGACAAATACGAGGATACAGATTACGGAGAGAACACGCACGGCTTGGACGAACATGTTAATGACGTTTGCGGACTTTCTCTCGTAAGGGCGACTCCAGAGGAGAAGACCGAGCACTGGTATATAGGTTAGCATGTGACTTTTGTGACGACGTTGAACTGAACTACTTACTGAGACATTCGATGATGAGTTGAGCAACAGTTTGAGTGAGCCCGTGTCCATCGGCTGCGGCTAATACACATCCTTTTGCGAACATGTAGATGATAGCTGGAACGAACAACCACCAGTAATCCTTCTTGTAGTTCTCGTAGAACATGCTGTATTTGAGCCAATTATCTTTCTTCTCGTACAATCCCGATACATCTCCATCTCTCGCCTTGAGTTTCTTTGCAGCGGAAGAGATTTTGTATGCGAAGAAGACAAGAACAGCAGTAAAAATAGTTAATGTTATAGCAGCAAGTGTTTTAGCAGCCCAGGAGTCTCCATTGGTGAATTGGAATATACAGTAAAGTACCCAGACACCATAGAGAGCCAGGATCAACTGCACCATGAGACGAGCCATGGTTTGCCAGTAGTGTTTTCGGAACCCGGTGAGTCCCTTGGGGAAAGATGCAAAGAGTGCCCAGGTCTCGAGTAGGACCTTGAAAGCGAGAACTGCGACTACAATTGCGGCAATTATGCATGCAACAATCAGGAGAATGGTCATGAAAGTGTTGGCTTGGGGAACGGAAAGCTCTTCGACGTATGCCTTGATTCCGGCTACTTTTTCTTCGATGATTGCGGTTGTGTTCGTGGTGTCACTAGCAGTATCCGTTCCGTTGATTGACGTCACAACATCTCGAGCGTAGAGTACTCCGTTCGAGAACAATGATCGTTTGGTGGGAGTGTCAGTTGACCCATCAGAAAATACTAACGTAGCATTCTTCAAATATGTAACACTATCGCCAGTCAGATTTCCTCCGGTAGCGGCTCGGAAATTATCAATCGATGTCTGCATGCCGGACCAAGGAATAAGACCAGTACTGAACCCAAAGTTCTTGGTGAATTGTCGATAGACTGGAGGGTACTTGACGGACAACATTCCATTCATAGCCATACCCTGAAACCAACCTATACATTCGGTAAACGAAGGGCTGGATGCAGCTCCTCCTCCGCCTGCTCCACTTGCTGCAGCACCTAGTGCAGATACCCCTCCTACGATGGCAGCAGCACCAGCTACGGCGGCTGCAACATAGGTGACGGCAGGAAGAGCGGTGGTCTTTCCATTGGTGACATCTGCTTGTACGCAAGCAGCCTCAACGCCAGTATCCAAATCCATGAGTTCGACTGTGGCAATGGCGGAAATATCGGGGACCGAGAAAGCAATCGCGGGAATCATCGAGGCATATTTGTCTGGGATCGCCTGTGTTCCAGAAGCAGCAAAATTTCCCACGGGAACTATCATGAGAGAGTTAGCTACAGCTGTTCTCCGGACTTTGATATAAAAGGGATAAAACTTACTCGGACATAACTGTTCTACGAAAGTATCAGATTTACATGGATTAAAAGAGTTCGAATAGACTGAAATCCCATATGCAGTAACATTGATCGTAGCAGTGACGTTTTGAGACTTGGTGCTTGATCCGGCCACATCAAAGGTGACTGTTTTCGCGTCATTATCATATGTAACGGCCATCTTTTCGACCGAGATATTCGAGTCGGCCAAGCATAATGTGTAGCCTGTTGTCGTAAGAGTTTGGCCAGCGAGAACTCTGCCCGGCAGAGTTCCTAATAAGAATAAGGAAAGTGTGGAAAGTGTTGGAATTGGCCGTAACATCATGGCGACGGTTTGTTTGGGCACTGCGGAAGACCGCCTCTGTGAACCGCCGGAAAACCCAAATCTCCTCGCCTAGATTGTTTCTCTATTTGACGTCGATGTATGTTCTATTATGATGAATTGGTATTCCCAGTGTATGTTGATGTGTTTCTATGATTAGGTGTCGAAGGCTTGGGACCTTATTCGACTGAAGAGGATTGACCGGTAGATCGAAAAGTTGTACAATAATTATATGGCCTAGGGTCTACCTGGAAAGAATAGAAGTATGGTCAAAGCTGCAGAAGCTAGTCGTTATATAACAGGTGCAAGAGTTGTAAATTGAAGCAGTAGAACGAGTGTATAAGTAGAGATATAATGAAGGTTGGTGGATATGGCAATGCTTTTTGGGTGTATAAATTGTGTGTGTGTGTATTAGATACAAGAGAACAAAGTAAAGAAGTAAGAAAACTAGTGTGCTTGGTATGAAGACATTAGAATTGACACGCTATCGGAATATCTCTTAGAACAGGGAATAAAGTATTGGGGAAACTCGCTGTCGAGATTCGAGTAGAAAAAAAAAGATTACTTGCTCGGGAAGTGAGAAGTCTGGAATCAACAGGGGCTCGCCAAGGATTGATAGCTGCTAGTGGGGCAAGTGGGTACTAGCTTACTATTATAGGCCAAGCGGGCCAAGCAGACCAAGCAGGAATAGAGAAACTTGGGGACAAAGCCGAAACTGACAAGCTCTAGCTCAGGGGTAAAAGATTGACTGAGCCACTATTTGACGATTTTTGAGGATTATTGGATGAGAAGCTTCCTAGAAGTATATCCATATTCAGGTACCGTTTCATAGGAATTATCTGAATGATTGGATAAGTGTTAAAGATGGAGGTTATGGAGTTCTCCATTAAGTTGATTTTCTCGTTTAGATTTCTTAGCTTGTAACAAGAATAGTATTATAAGAGGGACTTACGAAGATTGGTTGGTTAGGATTCAGAGAACAGACCAAGAAGAGAAAGAAGACAAAATTTGATGAATAATACTGATTTGAAAATAGAAACAAGTATGTATCAGCGTAAGAGTACCCTTCGAAAATTATGAAGGAATGATATGATGAGAAAAGAGATCCTTTCAATATTTCAGCGTTCATCCTATTCACCATTTAACATGTTTCTATTTGTGACCTGACTCTGGTACTCTGGTACTCTGGTACTTCCACCAGAATCAGATGGTGATACTGGACTTGTCTGATCTTCTTCGTGTTGCAACGATCATCATGTCATATTGGAAGGGTTCCGCGGTAATTCACAGGATAAAATCAAGGTCTAGACGAACCAATTTCTTTGCCAAAGTGAAAAATTGTGGAGTAGCTGCTGAACCTATGCAGTGTGTTTTGAATGAATCTGAGAATAATGCAGTACTCCGTAGGTACAGTAACAAATTTGAGTTCTTCCCATACTCCAAAGTCCAGATCATCTACGGAAGAAGTGTTCTGGCAACATTGTAACGAAAGGCTATTAGATTCATACTCAGTATATGTTCGAGAAATGGAAGCCACAATGATTATGTTGATGCCAATCTCAACGGGCCGGGTACATCAACAGGGTACTTGACCCATAATTTATATAACCTGGACAACGGATTCTATATTAATTCCGATAGATACGAATGCCACGATATGAAAGAATCCTACAAAGCCACATACAACATTACAACATACCCATGAGTTATATGAGTTATATGAGTTCGATAGTTCGACGGTTCGACAAAATGCTGTATAAAACCTTATTTCGAAGCATTTCTTGCACATACGACCATAGACTAAGGAGAATTGGGCATCCCGTCCGCTCTGCCATACACAAGCCTTAGATCGGCAGATTAGTAGTTGGGTGGGTGACCACCAGCGAATCCCTGCTGTTGTATGTTTTTGCATTTTTGTTTGTTCGATCTGGTAATTCGAATTCCTTTCGCTATCTTCTTCCTCTTCTTTTCTTTTCGTGAGCTCCCTGTTTTCTATATAGAAGGAAGAAGTCCTTATCAAAATTCCGATTTGCACCATCATTTTCCTCCTCATCATATTCACCTCCTCCTACTTGAGGGCTCTTTTAAGCGTAGGAAGTTGAGGTCTACAAGCTTTAGCGGATGGGTCATACTTTTGTTGAGAGGCTGCTGCTTCGTTGAGGGTAATGTAACATATAACTGTTCTCGAAGTTGGATACTAACCGGTGACCGCTACCGATCAGGAGCTTAGATGAACCTGAAATGATATTAATCAGATTGTCTTTATATGTAGTATTACACTAATATAATGAAAGGTGCTGTTTCAGATATAATCTCTGTTTCATCATCGATCGCCTCGCTTATCCTCAAAATCTCTTCAAAGACTTTCCTGGCTTCTATAGGAATGTACAATATTGCATTGCTCAACTACAATTTGGACAACCGAAACATGGAACTTATGCGAAATGAATGCGTTCTCTCATGCATTTCATAGTATCCGTAAGCCCAGTATCGGTAGGCAGCTCCAATTCAAAGGCTTTTTCGAAACTGCAAGATCGGACCTTCCTTCCGATCGATGAAACAGTCTTCCATCTTATACTCACCATTTCTCCCCACCCCAACGATAGCAGTAAGCCGTTTTTGAATTGAACGATATTGGGAGAGGAAGTAGAAAATTTCGACAAGAGCGAAATTGGCGGTATTTGACCCGGCCTCAAGAATTAGTGTCGTTTCAGGCATCGGCTCTTCTTCAGATTATCCTTTGCTGGTATTTTTGGGTCGTGTGCTTGCTGAAGGTAGTAAACGATGTCTCTGCGATCACTATTTGTAGCATCGAGACGGCTACGCAGCTGTTGAGCTGAAAAGAAGATCTGTTTCTCTCTCTTTTCTGTGGCATTTTGGAAGAGGAATCTGCCAATGTTCAAAATTTTAACGGGGGGGCATTTGACCGAGGACGTTGATTCTCATGACTTTCGCAGTCCTTACTTAACGCCGTGTTGAATGTCTTGCTAAAGCATATTTCCCTCAACGAATCGATAATCATGTAAGCAGCCCAGTGGGCCATATCCTTAATACTGTACCACTCCCCCGTTCTCAGTCCTTTGGAGTATTTCGATTTATCTCCAGCTCCCAAGCCAGCGCACCAGTCTTGAATGGCAGATAGTCTATGCGGCTCCATGCTACAGACAACTTGATCAAGGAACGCTTGCGACATCACACGCTTGCTTCAAGCATGAACTTCCTTGTCGACCACATTGAAAATGCTGGCACCAGGGAAAATGCGGTACCACTTTGACTTTTGCACGCTGCCTTTGTGACTACACAGCAGATTTGTTCCAAGGCTGATGCGCCGTTGATGAAGATATGGTTTAGACCAACGCTGGCGAATTCCATGTGTTTCTGATGATTTCTGTTCTGTTTTATCCTTGAAATTGAATGCGCATCCAGAAGGCTTGGCTACACTCACTTGAAATTCCAAAGGACTTTGTAGGCCTCGAGAGTTTATCCGGTTGGATCATAATTATTACTTCATATATTCGAACGGTCAAGTGAAGAACTTCATCGGTGACAGGTATACCAGGGGCTTTCTGAAGACCAACTAAACATCTACAGCTTGCTCTTTTGGCGGTTTGGTCACTTCCACCCACTTTTGACTTGGGACCATGCCTCTTGACCCTCTCTTACTGTCAGGCTTCAGGACCTCTCAAAACACTTATCCAATAATGCAACAATGGGCCTCGATTCAAGCACGATCAGCAATAGAATGGTTGTAGAGATTAACACAGCATCGTTTGTATAAGACGGCAAAGAGCCATCGAAGCCGTTTTTTCTCTCCGCTGCAGATGAAAATGAACTAGACCGCATTATCAATGCTTACTTGAGTCACTTCTCTTCTCTAAGTCTTCATGAAAAAGAGTTGGCAGCGGAGAAAGACTACCGGTATATGAAAATCTTTGCTTATACTGTACCCTTGCCTCGAGGAGGAGTTTGATTCTATAGAAAACATTTGCAATTTGTTATTTATCCAAAGATATCATAAATACAGGCTTCCATGCCACAACCTTTTCGATCAAATGGATCGCCAAAACTTGCTTTTATATTCACCGGTCAGAGAGCACAGTGGACTGATATGGGCAAAGAGTTGCTTGTCTATCAGATTTGCAGACGCAGTATCGAGGTGGCAAATACCTTCCTTCAATAACTGGAATGCACGTGAAAATTGCGAGGCAAGTAAAACACCTCGTTTTGCTTCTCGAGACTTTTACTAATTCAAACTTTGCACAGTACTACAGGTTGGACTGATTGTCATTTTCAACACTTTTAGAATCTGGCCAAGTGCTGTGATAGGGCATTGCCTCAGGTGAAATTGCCGCAGCATAAGTCAAATTATTTCCACACCCAGAAGAAACACATGCCTGGTAAGGCTAATGCCAAAGCCAGATACCGTGCTGGTGCTTTATCTCGCCAGTTTGCCTGGAAAGTTGCATACATGCGGTGATTTTGGACATCTCAGCTTCTCAATCGCCCTGAATTCCGTGGGGATATGGCGTCTGTTTATCTGTCACAGGATCGTACCTGTTAATATCTAAACAACATGTAAAATACTCAAACCCTCTATAGCCCTCAGAATGTCACAGTTTCCGGAGAAGAAGCGCAAATCGATGCCCTTATTTCTGTATTGAAGCAAGAGAAGATATCTGTCGCAAGCTTAGGGTCAATGTAGCCGATCATTCGCCTCAGATGGCCAAAGTTTTCATGGACTACATCAAGTCTATACAGGATCTAGTGCCCGGCACGAATATTAGCAACATGGGGGAGCTCAAAGAGGCTTTGGTCGCTTCGATTGAACAGATGCCACCGATTAAAGGTTGCATTCAAACGTCTATGGCGTTACAGGCATGTGTATATTTTGGTTGTGCAAATTCCATCTTCTAATATACCGGTATATTAAGGATGAAATCTTCGAGAAAACGTCTTATTCTCAATGGGAAGCAGCATTGAAGCCTAAGGTCAGGGTATTCAATAGTCCAGACTGCAGTCCAACAATAAGATATGCTTAATTCCTGAATATATCTCAAACATTATTTTGACTTAAAATATTGAATATATCAAAAATATTGAAACTATTTCGATTATTAAATATATTTGAAATAATGAATTGCTTGAAAATCTTCAATTCTTTTCAGAGATTAAAAACATTTCGAATATTGGAATCTCTCTAATTGGACTGCAGTCTGGACTATTGGATACCCTGCCTAAGGTGGAAGGTTTATGGAATTTACATAAATTATCGCCAGAATCTATGGATCTTTGTGTTATTGACATCGGTCTCTGGTATCAGCGGCCAGTCAGGCCATGCAATTTATACAGCTTCGAATACCTATTTTGATGCTCTCGACCATGATCTTGTTGCTCGAGGACAGAAAGCAATCTCGGTCGATTTAGGAGTCATGATATCCGATGTGTTTTTGGTTGACAACCTGTATTTTAGCATCTTTAATCTCCTTCCGGAGACGAATAGCCCAGATAATACTGTCAATACCGCTACCCACAACATTCGAACAGAATTCTTAGCGGTCTCATTTTTGATATATACAGATCCCATTGTCTCTCAAACCCTGGTCACAAAAGTAGCTCGCAATCTCTCGAATATTACAAGTGATATTGACTTACGCACACCAATACACAGCCTTGGTGTGGACTCACTCTTGCCGTCGAACTTTGCACCTGAATTGCCCGTGAATTTCAGGCCGATGTTGCGATTTTCGAACTATGGAGTGGGTCAAGCATTGCAGGACTTGGTATGTCTGTGACAAATAAAAGTGGTTGAAGGAAGTCGGAATGGCTTTCATGAACATACTCGAGTATTCATAAACGAATTCTACGAATTTCTTAAATTAAATAAATAATGCTTTGTACAAAAGGAAAAGGAATTGTTAGTGATTGGGTGTTTATTACCTGACGATTAGGTCTGTGCTTCAACACCCCCCTCGCTTATCCTCAGAAAACTCTTTAAAGATTCTTCTCACGTGACCATCTCTGGTATAAAATACTACAAAGGAGGCTCTTTTCCATCAAACAATCAAGATAGCCTGCCCGGCTAGCTCAATCGGTAGAGCGTGTGACTCTTAATCACAAGGTTGGGGGTTCGACCCCCCCGTTGGGCTTATTCTTTTTGAATAAAATTATATATATATATATTTTCTTTTGTATCCACCTTGAATCGAAATATCTACTGAGATTTTTGTTTCTCCTCATGATATCCATTGTTTTCCTGAGCTAGTGTGGAAAAGTCGGACCCATTCAACCTTTTGTGGATGCTCCCGGCACTACTTTTCTCGATAACCTTTTTTTTATCAAAAATTAGAGCTGGTTATTCGTTCAAGACGGCGGTATGTACAAATCGTCAAGTATTGAACCCCGAGAATCTGTACTTGGCCACAACACTTATGAAGGACAGATGGCCGAGTGGTTAAGGCGTGTGACTCAAGCTATAAAGCTTAGTTGGTGTAAAATCAATTAGTATTCTCATAGGGTAACCTGCAGGGGTTCGAATCCCCTTCTGTTCAATCTATCTTTTGCCTTTTGGTTTTACTGGAAAGAGGGCGAGTTTCTAAGTTTTGTTGTGGAACTAATGGGACATTTGGGGAATGATAACCTTCAAGCTCTTAAACAAGTGTTTGAGCTTGAAGGGGAAGGTAGATGACGAGGTTCATATGAGCTTTCACTACTTTTATCCATGATCCACGCTGTTCGATGTCTCAACCGTGGGAACGCTGCACACAAAGCTTTTCTATATCATGCCTTGGCCATCGATGATGTAATGGACAGTGATGAGTATCTCTGTGAGCATTCATAAGGCCATCCATGGTTTATAACATGACATACATACTACGTAAAGTAGCATTGTCCTTAGAATGGCATGGCGGTTAATGTCTCTAACAATATATAACGAAAGGCTATACCACTTGGATAATAGTCATCCTCAGCGAGACTATATCCATATACATGAGAAGACTCCTTAGCTGCCAGGATAACCGCAACCGCCCATTCTCTCACCGACGACATACATGTGATATGGTAAGTGCTCTGGCGCAATTATCATATATAAAATGTTTGAATTGCTTAGGATATTTCGAATACAAAAGAAGTTATATGAAGCGATCTTGAGATGGGGCTATGTCTACCGGTCGCTCAAGGTCCTTGATATATTATGACATGATGATTTCGGTCGTGTGAAGTAGAGGTGTTAGCAGTTTTTCCGGCAGAGTGAAGCGCCATGCCTGTTCTAACTTCTAAGTATACTTCGTTGTTAGTGGCAGGCACCAATAAGTTCCCTTAAACGGGAAGAGG